>CAXIVR010000013.1:27325868-27690868 GCA_964035755.1 Teleogryllus oceanicus
AAACAAATCTGTTTTGACATCAAAATTTTTATTTGTTGGTAAATTTTTAGAAGAAGCTTCTTTTCCCATCCTGATCATGTAATTGTGAACTTCATCTAGATAGCAGGGATTAATATGTATTATGTTGTTAAAAAAATATCCTGACTTAATTTCCACCATTGTATTGTTAGGCATGCTTTATGTTTAGGATAGGACAGGAATCATTGAATGAGGTAATTGCTAGTGAGCACAGAGAGTGTCAGGAAATAAATTCAGCAGTCCTGAGATTAATCGGAACAAAAAGATCAGAGTAAATGGCGAAATATGAAGAAAACAATCAGCCAGCAGAAAAAATGTAAGTAATGAATTTTAGAGAACAGTAGTACAAAACAAAATATTATTTTGTTTTCTCTTTTTAGTTTATACAAGAAGTTTTGGAAAGGACTGCACTAAGGAAGTATGTTCTCGCTCTTTATAGAAGTGTGTCTGGATAACAGTTCTCGTTGTATACTTGCTGAGCTTGTTGTATATACTGAATATAGAGCCAATATAAAAAAAATGTTAGAGAATTGAAAATATGCATTATTTATGTCTTACAGCTTTTATTAAATTTGTTAGTAATTATTATGTACAGTTTTGAAGTAGTAAGAATGGAAGGAAGCATTTTAAAAATATATGTATTAGCAATTTCATAGAAATAGGAACTTTTTTCTTGCCAAATCTCCAAATCAAGGTTTTTAGAACATGCAAATTTGATAGTTCAGTGAGTGGTCATAAGCATGCTTAAAAATTTCTAAGGTATTTAAATGAACATTTAAATTGTTTGTTGTGTAATTATTTACAATAAATAAATTATTGTATAGATATTACAGTATATTCTTGTGAAAAGAACTAATGTGGGTTATTGTTCATCAGATTCTCTCAGATTGTTTCTAAAAGAAAAAGAAAAAAATAATAATAATTTTGGGTACAGTAGTATGAAGTAATGGCAATATTAAGTATGATCTATTTTAGAATAATTGTATTTCTATCCCTCAAGTAAAGTATTTTTTAAGAATAAGTTTCTTTTCCAGCATTTATTGTAAAATTGTAAATTTTATTCATTTTGCAAGAATCATAGGGATTTCAAAGCTCTTTTAATTCTAAAATAATATTATGACACAATATCCACTGATGGTTTAATGTTAAGGAAAGGCTGGAATATTTGAATGAGTTGTGATAAAGAATGACTTGACTGGGTAATTGGGTTTCCGTTTAAATGAAAGAGATCCTTTGTAGAAGAGTGTATGTATGCAAAATGAATATTCTATGTATGTTTGCATTTTACCACCGATTCTTGCTGATCTTTTAAACTAATTTGTCATTTTATTTGCTATAGGGAACTAATACATTCACCAGCTGCCTCTCTCTGAAGGTGAGTATTTGGCACCAAACGCATAATAGCAGCCACAGATATCATTTGCGGTAGAAATTTCTAATGCTACTGAGTAGAGTGTGTCAGATGAGATGAGATTTATTGGAATAAAATGATTAGAGTAAACAGTGAATTTGAAGAGAGATTTGAAGACAATAATCAACCCTCAGGAAATAATGTAGGTATTTAATTTTAGAGAATCAGTAATCTGAAGTCCAGAAATATTAATTTGTTTTCTGTTTTGAGTTTACAAGGAAGTTTTGAAGAGCACTGATGTAGGGAAAACTTCAGCAGATGAAGGCGAGCCTACGATATCCATTTGCAGATGGTTTGCAGAAGTATGCACCTGCGTTTAGGAATGTAGTTCCAAAATTAGTATACTAAACATAAACTGTTTTCATGTTATTGGTGATGCAGAAGTCTTTGGAAGCACAATTCAGAGTGTATGTATGGCTAATGTAATTAAATGTATTATTATTATAATTATTAAAAATATTTGTGTACAGATTTGAATATACCTATTTTTGGGGTTGACTATTGTACCTGCAATCATGCCTGCTTGTCCAGAATGCAGGAATACCTATAATCCTTTTATGCCCGAGATTATTTTTTTTACATAATTATAATTTTAGCAAATAAATATGATATAGGTGATATATAGTTATGTTCTAAATGAAAATTATAATTTTTCTGTTATCTTTTTCAAAATATGGACTGTTCCAATATTGGAACACCAGGCACAGACGGGTCCAGAGTTTTTCAACAAGTCAGGTCACATCAATAATATTTTTTCTTTATTTAAAATTTAAAAAATACTACAATTTGGTTATTTTCTATATCAAAATTAGAGCTAAATAATTAGTATGGGATATGAAATAGTTTTCATGCAATTTTGTGTTTAAATTTTTGAAATTGATTATTTGTGTTCTATTTACACACACATCTTCCTTGCTTTTTGGTTATTGAAATCCAGTGTTTTGTACTATCGAATCCCTCAGAAGTTAATATGTGAAATACCATTAATTTCCTAGTATTGTGTCTTCCACCTGATGAAGGTAAACTTTTATACTTTTGAAGATAACGTTGAACAATAAATTTGAAAGGTAGATGATCCATTTTTTGACCTTGCTTTTTCTAAATAGCTGCCAGCCCTTGTGAGTAGCACTATCAATGCAAAACATAAATACAGGGCGCCATCACAACGTTTTCAATCTCATTTCAATTCTATAGCACTTAGCAAATTTTCATTCAGTCAACATCTCCCATTAATATGTTATATTTTCCTACTGTGTTACTTTGTACAATAAGAATTTTTTTGTATTTTGCATAACATATATTCAGTACGGAAATGTGAAGTGTTAGTTTCGCAAATATGTCATTTTGTTTTAGGTCATTGCCTGCCCGATATTTTTTCTATCAATTCAAACCTGTTTCTTTTGATTGTGAACTAACAGGTTCATTACAAGTCTCTTGAGTGTGATTCCCTAAACATTTATCTGATACGATATTGTATGCTGATAAATCAGAATACAAACGAATCATTTTACTTCTGAAGAACAAAGTGTAAATGTGTAATCGCCTTTCTGATACTGTACAGTATAAACATTTTTTAAAAGAAAGTCCCAAACGTTATCTTCAAAATATTGTTCAAAACAACACTGGGTCATTTGGTACTACACTTAGGTCGCTCATAAAATTGTTCACCAGAGAAAATACCATCTTCCCTTAAAAATCTAAGATTGATTTTAAATTGTGAACATCAAGATTAGATATTGAAAATGAGATATGTATTAAAGACTTCTTCATACAATTCACATTGGTTTTCCATAATTTAATCAACAAATGACATTAGTCATTTACGTTAATTTATACCTATCGTATTGCCTTGAAATGTGTTTGAAGAATTTTAAGTGAATGCGAGAAATGAGATCTGTGAGTAATGTCCTGGAATGTAATGAATTACATTCCATTTCTCATTTTTACGTCTTTAAGTATACAAATACTTCACGTTTTTAAATATAATAAATATTGCTAGAATGAAAATACGGAATTATTGGTGAAGGAAAAAGAATCTTTGTATAAAAGATGGCTATCGACCCATAATCCCCTGGACAGAACTGCTTATATAAAACAAGTAAACTTCGTGAATAAGCAAGGTGAGGGCAAAGGATGAATATTGGGAGCAAGTTTTTAATGAAGTAAATAGATACATTGGAAGCTCACGATCAAGAGAAGCCTGGAAAACTATTTCAAAATTAAATAAAAATCGTAATGAAACCAGCATTCTGAATCAGATAAGTCTCCAACAATGGAAAGAACACTATTATAAGTTGCTCACCGAAGAAAGACCTGAATTGTCACATTAGTTACACTAGACATGCAGAATCACAGCCTCTGTCAGCTATCACACGTCTCAACAAATTATACAAGCTCTGATAAAAATAAAAAGGAATAAGTCAACTGGTCTTGGAGGTTTAACTCTCGAGCTATTCAAATAAGCACCAAGCCTTGTTTTAGATTATGTAACAATGTTGTGGGAATTCTGATTTGGTGTTGTTGAAGTTCTTATAAGAAGAAATAAAAGAGGGCATCTTTGTCAACATATTATGTTGACGAAGATGACCTCTTTTATTTCTTCTTGTAACAATGTTATTTAACAGATGTGTTTTAACCAATTGTGTGCCTGTAGAATGAAAGAATGCAGGGATTAATTCCATTGATATAAAGGGAAATAGGAAAGACTGGTCAAACTATCTAGAAATTAGTGTAATAGCTACTATGGGTAGACTATGGACGAATTTTGACTCAGACTGGAAATGGTGATCAATAAAAATGAGGATCAAAGTGATTTTAGGGCTGGGAGATCTTTATAGTTTATATATTCTCTATTAAACAACTTATTGAAATGAAAATCTCAACACACAGAGAATTACACTTATTTTATATTGATTTACGGAAGGCTTATAATAGTGTTCCTATAAATAAAATGTGGGCAGTCCTGACAAAAGTAAAGGCAAACCCTACCTTGGTAAATGTAATAAAGAGTCTCTATGAAAACATTATGAGTCATGTTAAGATGAAAAATGAAGTATCAGAAGAATTTATAGTAAATAAGAGTCTCAAACAAGGATGCCCTCTTTCACTAACTCTATTCAATATTTAATTGGCGAAACTCTGAAGGGAATGTCCAGAAAATGCAGAAATATGGGAGTGACTGTGGAAACGAGAAGATTTATAATCTCCTTTTTGCTGATGACCAGGTAATTTTGGCTGATGATCAGGATATTGACTATATGTTAAAGAAATTGATAGGAACATAAAAAATGGGAACTCGACATATAAAAAAAATGAAAAATCAAGATACATGGTTGTAGGGAAATCTGGGAATGATCTAGAAACAGAAATGGGGAAACCGAGTAGTAAAAGAATTTAAAATCTTGGAGTGATTCTTAGTTCAGATGGATCTGATGATATTGACATCATAAAAAAATATGCAAAGGAAGGGCAATTACTAGCAGACTTCATAATATTATATAGAACACGAATATTAGAAAGCAAAAATGAGAGACAAATATACAAGACAATGGTGGGAGTTTGTGACATACGGATCTGAAATTTGGGTTAAAAGATATGCAAAACCTCTCGCTTAAATGCTATGGAAATGAATTTTTGGAGACGATGTTGTCAGTATACTCTGATTGATAGAATACAAAACGAAGAGATTAGACAGATCATGAAGATAGACAAGGATCGAAATAGAATCCAAACATCTCCAATGGTATTGCCATCTAAAGAGAATGCATGCTGACAGAATACCAAAATTGTCTTTGCACCCTTTCGAAAGAAGAAAACGAGGAAGGTAAAGGAAATTTTAAGTCCGTCATTGACTCGACAATGAAAAGACGAAGAATAGAGAAAGATGCCAGTGGAATAAAATATTGGCGTGTAGAGCGCAAGAAACGCTCATTAGAACTGTAAAATACTGATTAATAATAAAAGTGTACAAATACTGATTTTCAAATAGTGGGTACAAACTTAGTCCTATGAAACGTAACTAATACATATTCACATAAACATACAAAACAGTAGCCTTTTATGTTTATATAGATTCGCACTCAAATCGATTAAAGAGCAATTACAAATGTAAAGTGAACACAAATTAATTTGAGTTAATGGAGTTTAAATCTCTTCAAACATTTGCAGCGAAGAATATGAAATTGTGGGAAATGCGGAGAAAATAAGAAGAGTCAGGTGTTTACTGACGTTTTGCGACAGAATTTCGAAACTAATTGAGAATAATCTTATAGGATTAGAGAATAGCTCAGAATAACTGTTTACAGGCCATTTTTGTGCATTATCTATAGTATAAAACAAAGTTGGGTTATTTATAACACAAAGACTGTAATAATTTTAATTATCTCTGATTTGTTGCATTCATCTCTACCCGAATAGCACAATAATTGGGCAAGAAATTTTCAACATACGAAAATATTTTTTAAAAACAGTTTCCCGCTCGCGACCCCACATTCAACTATTAAATGTAATATGGAGTTATTTTTGTCAGTTCAAAAGTCCCCCAAGTTAAAAATTAGGGAGAATCAAAGAATTGGTGCTCAGCATCCAGATGGCGCCATTTCCGGAGGGCCTGCTAGAGATTTTGGGATTAGACGCGTTCTAATAATACCATGAAAATTGAGGTATACGATATTGCATTGAGGTATACGTATATTGCATTCAGAAAGAAATACATAGATTTAAAATTGAAGCTGTAGGACTAATAAGAATATAAATTGAACTATCTGTGCCCTTGCAATTTCATCGATCTAAAGAAAGAGCTATAGAAAGTTCTGATTATTCACTAAATCAAAACCAAAAATCGAAAACTAAAAAACATTTCCTTTCAAGTCATTCAATATCGATAATAATTATTCAGTATATTCTCGATTATTAAATAATTCAACGATAATCGAAACTGTACCATGCAAAGCATGGAGCAAACACTTCCTTCTATTTGAGCAAAAATTAAAAAATAAAAATTATCAGCCGTGATCCTTATGTTACAGTACTATTGGGTTTTTCGCCTAGCGATGATCGGAGAAACCACGGAAAATTAGGATCGGGTGCAGTTGGCCGACAGAATTTTCTCAAGACTGAAAACGTCCGACCATCTGTTGTATCGAAAATGCAGCCCGGACAGTCGGAATTCGAACACAAGGACTTCCCGGCCAAACGCACTGCAGTGACATCAGTTAGGTCCGATGTATCGATGTTTAAAACATCGACACGAAGGTCGCATCACCAATGTTAATGCGCAGTGTCAGTGAAGGAATTGTACTCACCGCCTCCGCCGTCCCCAGCGGCGGGGGAGGGAGGCCGGGTTTCCCGCTTTCCCTTCCAGGGGAGGCAGCAGCGTCAACGTAGTGGCGAGGCTGCAGCCTCATTGGCGGCGAGCGCCTTTCCGCTCGTCAATTCTTCGTCGGCGCTGGTAGGCGGCGTCAGAGTAGAGCGCGCTCTGTGCGTGATATAAATGACACCTGATGAATAAGATTTTTTATTAATAAATCGTAACAGATACTTTTCATTTTTCCTTATTTAAGGTTTATCATTTTTTTCGGCGGTACTAAACTAGTTCTCTTTACTATCGTAGTCTATTTTGAAAAATTTAAACACACGCTCTTGTTATTATCGAATGCGTATGTAGCATTAGCGTAGTGGGTTTTTTGGCATTTTGGGGTGGGTTTATTTTTTTTGCCGGCCAACGCTTTCAGATTTTATTTATAATCCACACCGGGAGTAAAGGATGGAGGCGAGCTTCACATGTTCCCATCACCGTGTCTAGCGTACTTGGCCTCAGTAAACTTTTCTTTCGTCAACAGTGTTAGAAACTGAGCCTATTTGAATTAGAAAGCTACAGAGTGGGGGTCCTTACAGAAAGGTGGCACGTAATGAGGAAACTGAGGGACATTATCATATAAAATACGTATTATATTATAAGAATATATTATTAAGAGTATTTATTGATAAGAATATTTGTTTTATCCTTGGCCTGGATTTAATCTGCTATAATTTTACGAGATTTTGTCATATGAATGACAAAGTATGATAAATTACCAATTGGTAAGATAAAATTTTTCATTTGAATTTCTTTTTGCATTACAATCTCTACAAAGTAAATAATATAATTTCATCATTTCTAGCTCTAGTATTCATTTTCATCGGGAACATCCGTTCCTTTGGGGCTGCCTTGTCATAGCCTTTACTAGTTAGTTTCTTTTACTTTCGTCCTAGGAAGTAGAGAGATAGTTTTTATTCCCTGCACGAAAAGGCAAATTTTCTGCCGAAAACCTCTTACAGGGCCCTGATAACAAAAAAACTGGATAAATTCAGTTGCTAAATAGATAAAAATAAAAAGAGATCCCCCATTCGGATTCAGCCGAAATAAGGTTTTTTCCCATCCTTGATACGAAAAATCGAATGACGGTAAACTCTGTCCATCTGTCTGCCCGTCTGTCTGTCCACTGTCTGTCTGTCCGTTGTTTGTAAACCCGTCTGTCTGTCCGTCTGTCTGTCAACTGCGTCCGTCTGTCAACTGTCTGTCCGTCTGTGCAATACTCCTAGCGACTAAACTATTCGAAATCAAATTTTGGAAAATTGCTCCAACGTTTCTGATTCAATTTTTTAGTAGAGAGTATGAAAACGTTCAAGACTTTGGCGTATGTTTGACGTAAAACCCTGATTTCTCGAAAATTGCAAATCTTGAAATTTTTCGGTGTCCTACAACTAGAATTATGAAGAGAGTTTTTCCTTAAATGAAATATATTTTTTAAAAATGCAGATTTTGAAATAAGGTCATGTACAATTTTTTAAAATATTTCTGCATTTTCGGTAATTGAACGTGAAAATACCTGGAAGAAAGTACTTTGTTTATAGCCACTACTTAAATGTAGTTTTGGTCGATTGTGTGACTTAGATATCCAGCCTCTCGTGTCTGGTTAGTTAAAATTTTCCGTTTGGGGGGCTAAGAGAGACGTATGGCGAACAGAGGGAGTTCTCTTTGTCGGAACTAGTAAACTCCGCATGCCTGAACCTCTTGCTTAACAGCAAAGAGACAGACGATTTTAAAGGAAACCCACTAAACTGCTTTGCCGCGAACGGACACAGGACCCAAAAACAAGACCGCTAGTAAAGGGAAAACGCTGCTCACGAGCTATCCTTTTTGTTGAATTTATTATTGCCAATAATAGAACATTAGTTTGAAGGGTTGAATAAACATTACATTGACAGTTAAATCAGAATTGTCCCAGTTCATTAACCGGTAGGGGAGCTTAGGGATCAACTGATGTCATTGCAGCGCCCCTAATCGGGGGGTCCTAAGTTCGAGTCCTAACGGCGGTAGAATTTTCGACACTAGCTTTCAGCTAGGTCGAGTTCAGCTCCTGTCTGGAGGAGAATTGTGGTGGCTGGCCGTCCTTTATCAATAGTTTTCCGTTGTTTCTCCGATCAACACCTGGCGAATGCGGAGCAGTACCTCACCTAACGGGCCACGACCGCGCGATCTGTCCTTCCTCTTCCTTGTCCTATCCTCTCCCCTTGCAGACGCACTTACAATACAATGCACGACACACCACATATTCCGGGAGATCGGTCGGGAGCTTAGAGCTTGTTCCGGCTAGGGCGGTGCCCCCCCGATGGAGAGTCCAGTTAGGGGGAAAACCCCCCTAGCCGACGGTAGGTCGGCGCCGGGTCTCGCCATCCAGCGGGGAAGGTCACCGCCATCTCCCGAGAAAAACATGCACGACACTAACGGGGCTAATGACCGAAGCAGTTGACGCGCCGGAAACACGAAAAATCAATCATCAATCAATCTAGTTCATTACTTGATATTTCTTTTATCCAACTGTACAGACGTAAAGTAAGATAAAATAGTTGGCTTGACCTCTGCCACGCAACGCTAAATATACTTGACCATTTAGTGGTGAAGTCGTGTGCTCCAAAAGGTCACACGAGTAATCTAAGTTGATGTTTTGTTTCTAATTACGAAAATATCTTTCATCTTTGAGAGAATTTGAGTTTATGCGCGTGGCCTTCGTTAAAGGGCTTTTTTGATTGGCTCTCACCATGACTCGTAGATCAACTTGATGTACTCACAATGAACTCTTCGAACCTATATCAATGCGTTCATTTATAATTTTTTCGATGAAATACATAGATTATTTTTTACATGTAATACATGAACTAAATAACGATATAATAAATAATCTATAAAAGAGATGAGTAAAATACTTTGTAATGATAAGTCAAAAAAAGTTTAAAATTCATTTACTAATTGAAAATTAAAGTCAAAGAAACAAATTGTTTGAAAAAAGTAGTCTAAATTAATAATTCATAAAAACATATGATCTTCTTCTACATATTTCTGACGTATAAAGATTAAAATGTTAGCGAATGGGGTAAAATTAATGGTACTAGTAAAAAGAGTGTGTGCTCTAATTTTAAACTAGATCCATTCTTTATTTCGAAATTCTGAAGTATAACTAGTATCTTTGCATTTTATTTTGCAACTAATTTCATAATTTAATATAATAATACAATTGAATAAAATAAACGGACCATCGATATGAGGGTGACGTTTTGTTTTGTTCCTAATATTGATAATTACAAAAAAAATTGTGTCTCCGTTTGTGGCATTCGATTAGTACTACTTCAGACGTCCTAAGGCAGAAAAAAGTAAGTTTGTTTTATTTTTTCTATTTTATTACGGTTAGTTTTATTTTTAAAAATATTTTGTATCTTTAATTCAACGTAAAAAAAAGTGCGTGCTCTAGTAATCAACAAAACACACCTGGGCTCATGGTCAGATAGATTACGTGTGCTCCAATAAAACAACAAATCATTAAAGTAGTTAAACTTTGTCACTACCAGTCGCAATTGATAGAGCTTAGTATTTATTTTCTAAAGGAACGAGGTAGCTAGTGTGCAAGTATCCGCAAAACGTATATATTTCCATAATGTTAGTTCGCTCGTTTTCATTTAAGTTTTCCTTTCCTCCCACAATTGTGATCAGGCGTAAAGTTAACGTGAGCTCATACGTGAGAGGGGGGCACAATTTTTCACTTCAAGGGCGGAACTTACCGATGCAAATACAATTGGGTCTTTACTTTGTATTTTGCTGACGCCAGTTGAGCCTTTGTCACAATATGTTTTGATCCAGAAATTCTCCATTGTAGCTACAATCACACGATATTATTTCAAACAAGCATACTCGAAATAGAACTCGTCTCTGATTAGCTAATTTCTTAGGAACTCTTCGGGTAACCCGACCACGATAAGTACAGTGTCCGTTGCTACCCAGCGGGGTAATAATCATCATTGTTAGCATGGCTCCCAAATACCTATGCAAAACAATATATTATGAAATGCATAGAATATTTTAGAATATACAAATTCAAAACAATGCTGAGCAGTCATGTTATTGAAATCAGGTGCTCTTGTATTAAAAAATAGAAGGTTGACTAATTCTCGTCACGTTCATTGTTATTCAAACATCTGACTAATTACAAATTACCCACTGTGTATAACCAAATAAAAGTTTGTGTTATTCACTTGGGAAAAAAGCCAAACTATTTAAAAAGTAGCTGAGTTTCTTCAGTTTATCAATTATGAGGAAGAAAACAATTTCTTAAAATTGCGAAAATGTAATAGTGCTTACAACGATTTTGCAGGGTCAAACAAACGGCAATATCGCCGAAATTATTTCACCCTATAAATGGGAAACTTCACCAACGTTCTTCGGATGTGGAATATGGCGACAAAATTTCATCTAAATTTCTTCACTTTTTTCCCAAAAATTTTCTTCGGGAAAAACCCCCCAGATCAACTTTACACTTCACATGTTCACAAAATGAACTTTAACTCAACTCAAACTTTTTCACTTGAATGGTGTTTCAAGATAACCGCGACCCCAGAATTTGATGTCAGCTTCTATTTTAAAATTTACTATAGTGTCGTAATTAATAAATAGGCACAGATTTATACTTCCAGAAAGAGTACGCAACGTCTTTAATTTCATAAGTAAATTACGAATATCACAAGAAAAACTTCATATCAAGTCCCAGTTTTAAGTATGCAGTTTCTTTATAACGTATCAGACCATATTTTGTTATTTTTAAAGCAAATACATTAAAATGTATTCAACCTGTAAGGTATGCAGAATCAATACGTATAAAATCTATTTCAAATAAAATATTTGTTCAGTACATAGATTAATTGATTGATTTTCGTGTTCCGGGCGCGCAACGGCTCTGGTCATTATCCGAAGCGTAGTTCATGTTTTTTCTCGGAGATGGCGATTTATCTTCGTCCGCTGGATGGCGAGATCCGGCGCCGACCTACCGTCGGCTAGCGGGGTTTTCTCAACCAGGACTCTCCCACCAGCGGTGCCCCCAGCTGGGCAACCTCTAGCTTCCGGGCTGAGCGGAGCCGAGCGGAGCCGAGCGGAGCCGAGCGGAGCCGAGCGGAGCCGAGGGGGCCGAGACAGCGGAGCCGAGCGGGCTGAGCGGAGCTGAGCGGAGCGAGCGAGCCGAGCGGAGCCGAGCGGGCCGAGCCACACCGACACTACGACCACGCCGGCCACACACTTACACCGACGGACCACCCACACCCACACCACACCGCACCAACAACCACATCACCACGAGCCGACACATCATTACCACGGCCTACACTACACCTACGCTACGGCTACACCATTCACACCGAGCGGCCACACTAACACACCATTCCCCACACGAGGAGCGAGCGGAGCGAGCGGAGCCGAGCGGAGCTGAGCGGAGCTGAGCGGAGCCGAGCGGAGCCGAGCGGAGCCGAGCGGAGCGAGGCCGGAGCGAGCGGAGCGAGCGGAGCTGAGCGGAGCCGAGCGGAGCCCAGCGGGAGCGAGCGGGAGCCGAGCGGAGCCCAGCGGAGCCGAGCGGAGCCGAGGGGGAGCCGAGCGGAGCCGAGCGGAGCCGAGGGAGCCGGGGAGCCGAGGGGAGGAGCGGCCGGGAGCGGGAGCCCAGCGGACCGAGCGGAGCCGAGCGAGCGGCGAGCAGCGAGCCGGGGGCCAAATTGGTGGAGAGACGCCGGGACTAATGACCAAAGAAGGAACCCGGAAAAAAGAAAAAAACAATCAATGAATCAATCAATCCAACACTAGTCAGCTTCAAATAAGATGTCGGTCGAAGGTCCCAAAAGGCCCCCGTGGTGAAGGTAGGGAACCATAAAAGGGACTTTTGTTATCTTTACCTCAATTTCTCCGGGGAAGTCGGTGCTCAATCAAAAATAAAAGAAATAGAGAAACAAGAAAGAAAAATTCTCAGAAAAATTTTTGGACCGGTACAAGAGCAAGGGATTTCGATGAAGAGGCCCATTAGAAATTTATAAGGCCACTGATAAGATAACGGCCACATCTAGAAAAATAATAATGCAGTTTTACGGACACATTCACAGGAGAAATGAAAACTGAATTTCTAGGCGGATTCTCACAGTCATCAACTCAGGCAAGAGAAAAAGAAAGTGGATAAAACAAGTCCAGCAGGGCCTCAGACAAGCACACGTTACAATAGCAGAAAATAGAAAATAATTCAGGAACACTATAAAAAAACATACATTTGGCACCGAAAGCAAGAAGAAGCTGGATGTAAATGACAGCAGGAGCGAGAAACAAATACAGTGAACACAAAGAAAATACAGTGGACCCAGAGAAAACACAATCATCATAAAGGAATTCAAGTTCAAACGCTCTCTAATGGAATAACGTAACACACACACACAATAATAATAATAATACAGCACAATAATTTCTATTGGAAATAGCACGCCTTCCTCACTACAGCTAAGGCTGACAATAGGTGTCGCCATTTACAGAGTAATTATTACAATTATTTTGCTGGTAGAATTAGAAAATTACACTTGCAGTTTTTGTTGCATTAAAATATTACTGTACACTTGCCTACATTTTTAGATTTTATCTACTTCCATAAAGTTCAAATCTTCTTGACAAAACATGTAAAATTCGTTTTTAGACTATTCTCAGTCAAAGCGGTTACTTTTCGGGCATGCAAAGCGTGCTTAAATTTCAATTTTCCGTAATAGTATTAAAATGAGACGATGTTGAAAGGTTAAGATAAATCTGTGAATGCAACAAAGAAAACATATTTCATCTGTCCGCGTCAGCTACTTCTGACCTTCATGTTTCAATAAGTTATTTTTCTACTCCCATTGTATAATTCTGTAATTTGACGGCTCCAACCCGTTGTATAATGATACTCATTACGATACAGATTTCATTATGATACATATTCTGACCAATCAGAGCTTTACAAACTGAGTACTGAGATTTCATCAATCTTTGAGAATCGTTCTAGTAAATGTTTTGTCTGATTTTTACATTAAAATTGCATTTAATGATATACTATGTTTCTGGGCTTTAATTTCTTTTATTATCAGTCATTTGTATGTGGGAATATTAAATAAATTGGAACGTAATTTCAATTTCTTTGAGCCTCTACTCTGACTAGCGCAGAGTGTAATGGAAGAGGGTTCACTTTGACTGACGTTAAGATCAGAACGCAAGTTATTGTGTGTTATATGTTCCTGCCGGATTTGTCTTTTAAAACCGGCCAATTCTTTAGTTTGAAATGTTTAGTAAATCAGAGGAGGAGTTGGCAGAATGTTCAGAGTTGGCATGTTCAGAAATCAGAGAAAAAACGAAGATGGTGACCTCGGAATTACTGTAAGCGCAATATTTGTATTTCTCCTCTCGCACTGGTAAACCAGCCACCTGCGGCAGGTGTGGTAGCTGTCCGCCAGGTGGCCTTTCTGAATCCACGAAACGATCCCATGTAAAAGATAAAAGTCGTAGAAAAAGTATCGTATGAAACTCGATGTAATGGGTATTAATACACTCGTGTGAAGTTTACGATACTCGCTCGTATCGTAATATCACACTTGTGTATTAATACCCATCATTACATCATTATGCAAACTTTCATAACGTAATGCATAATGTTTCATAACGTAGTGCATAATGATAATAAAAGAAATTAAAACTGACAAGCATAATATTTATTTATTTATTTATTTATTTTACGTCAAAAAACAGTTAAAAACTGCGTATGACGTATAATATCAAATGCAATTGTAATGTATACAATCGAACGAAACATTTACTAGAACGCTTCTCAATGATTGATGAAACATCAATACTCGGTTTGTAAACTTCTCTGTGATTGGGCAAGAACCTGTATCACAATGAATCCTCTATCGTAATGAGTATCATTACGCAACCGGTTGCAGCAAACAAAGGCCAACATTATACAATGGGAGTAGAAAAAAATTAAGACTACTGATGCCCCAAAGGGAAATATATCAGATATTAGGCCGATAAGATAATAACAGACATTGAACGTCTATCACAGTTATTAGAAAAGTAGACGTAAAGACTGTATTGCTCGTTTTAAAATCGGACTGCGCTCATATCCAAGTACAGCCATCTCGGTAATCTTGGGGCTGTCCTCATGGCGTAGGCTGAACACTGCATGCCAGCTGCACATCACCGTTCAGCAAAGGACTAATCCTAATTGTTATTAGTCGTAGAAAATACGGATGAAACTCGATGTAGAGGATATGAATACACTTCGTTATTTGAAGCTTTTCAATAGTCGCTCGTGCCGCACCATGCTTCATTCTCGTAAATTAATTTTGCGTGGAGCCTCCAGCGAATAGTACTGCTATATACTTTCATGTGCAAACATTTTACTTGTACAACGCAAGTTAATAATAAACATACATTTTTAAACACAACAGTGCCTAGCCTGTCTATCCTCGGGATCAGAGTTATATGAGAAAGTTTCATGATTCTAGTACTTTTACAAAAAAAAATATGTGTTCCATTACATATTAGGTTTATGTTCCAACCTTGAGCATCAGATCGCAAGGATTCAGGTTATGCAAGATTATATTGTATTATTATTATATTTGTAATTTGTAGTCTATATTGTACTTCTTTCTGCTATACTACAAAAGTTTCCTTTCTCATCGGGGAACAGGTCATTCTTTCTGCATTCGATCGTATCTGATCAGGCCATATTAAATTCTTTAATAGTTATATACTAAATAAAAAACCAATCCCATTGTGCGATTGTTGCAACAAAATTCTAAATACTGACCACATCCCAATGGAATGTCCAAAATATAATCTCATTAGACCCAAATATTTTGATGTTAAACATTTAAACTCCATCTTAACAAACTACTCTTTCCAACTCAAGGTAATCATTTTTATTTAGAAAAAGTAGGCATTCTACATTTAATATAACGCGTATATATTGTTATGTGTTTTCTGTCCTTGTGTACTTACATCTATTCATTTCCGTATCTCTGAAATACAACCTTTGTATTAATATTTCTAAATACTGTTGTATCTATTAACTGTTCCTTTAACGAGTGTGATTATGTAAAAGGGTTCCAAAATGTATATCAAAAATGTAAAGAGTTAATTACAATTTCACTTGTACATTGAGATTTTGCAGGTGGGCTTATTTCATTAGAATCATAAAAAATAATCATTTTGCACCACATCAGGATCAAAACTAAAATTATTTAGATTGTCAGATTGCAAAATGTCTTTAACGGTACAATTTTAAACATCGAAATACCACTAAATCACGATTTTCACTTTGTAGTAGTTTCTGTTTGTACTTTGGTGAGCGATCACCATTAATTAGAGAAGGAAAATTCACCACATCCCAAAATACAATTTTATTTACTGCGATGAAAGTTCTTATTTTCACCTTCACTTCTGTATCCCTATAGTCAGAAAATAAGCTAAGTTCAGTTTTGATTCTAAATAGTTGCACTATTCACTGATCTGAGTTTTAAATGTTTGATTTGTGTTACAGCTCTGTGTTTACGTCAAGTTACTGCTTCTGTCGGCGGGAGCCCTGGACCTCGTGTTAGAGATGATTGCATGGGGAATAAGACTCAAGCTTATCGAGGGGCGGCGACTCATCGGCTTTTACGCAACTGATGGAAAAACGCTCTTCTGTTCAAGCATCTTGGATACGTTCGTGGACCTATTGAGAGCCGCAGCTGTGCTGTGGTTGTGTTGTGGGAGTGGCATGTTGGACAAGGTGGAGGTGGCTTGAGATTACCTCGATGAAAGAGAACCACCTACCGCGGGCGTGGCTACTGAACGTCTTGTGTACTAACATTCAAAGAAATGCCGGAAAATAAGGAAGAATCAACTGCAACTAGTACTATAGTTTAACTAATTATTTAAATCAATTTATTAACTAATTTAACTTAATTATTTAAGAACTAATTTATTAACTAATTAAGTTTTTTTAATTTAACTAATTAAGTTTTTTTTAATTTCACTAATTAAGTTTTTTAAATTTAACTAATTAAGTTTTTAATTTAATTAATAATTAACCACTTAAGTACTCTTTTTTCCTTCTATTTTTAATGCATTAGTAACGACTAAGATTACACTAGGAAACAAACTTTTTTCATGATCAGACAAAGTGGTAAGTGATTTCAAAGAAAAACAATCACGCTGATTTCGAAAGTCATTATAAAAAATTTCTATCACGCAAGGTTCAAAAGATATAAACATATTTAGTATTAGAAATAAACAAAATCCTATACCGCATTGTCACCCCAGCTATATTATTACAAAAGTTTATGAACATGCTTCATATGAGAGAAAAACAGTTAAAAATGGAATATGCACATTCGTGCAATAATATGCAGACATTAAAATGGTTTGTTGGTATTCTCCATAACATTGGTAGAGCGAATGACAATGATTTTGAATTTTCCATACAATCACAACCTAAGGTTCGTTGTACAGGTGACAATAACACTGGTGAGCAGCCCATGGTTTGTCCTGATCACAAACACGACAGCCAAAGTATAAAGAATACGCAAGTTTTGTAATTTCATATATTTTTTCGCACTTTCGATGTGAAATGACGATTTGCATTTTATCGAACCGATTCAATTCTATATTTATGGCGAATTTCACTTTATAAAACCCACAGAATTGTAATGTATTAATGTATTTGAGGCACACAAACCCGACGTGAACTTCCCGCGCTTTACATACTTACATTTCCGCATAACACCGACTGACTCAGAATCTGCCGTCCAACAGTTGGATTTGTATACTTGCGAAAAGGTAAGGGACTAAAATAATTCCTCTACTAATTAGTGAGCAGTAAGAAATATATGAGGGTGCATCCGACTGCTTTCAAAACATCACTTAAGACGTACTAAAACTCACTGAACTGAGCAAGATCACTTAGACGCGACAATAAAAATTTATACAAATGTTCTGCATGGGAGAAGGTAAAAACACTGAAACTATTTGTTGATATCTCATAAAAGTGGCATAGATGAACTGAACAAATATTTTATTTTTAAATAGATTTTATGCGTATTGATTCTACGTATCTTACAGTGCAATTTAAATGTATTTGCATTAATAGCAAAATACGATATGATACGGTATATTTAAAAATGACTTAATGATAGTTTCCATGTGATATGCGTGATCTATGGCAAAATTAATGTTGCACTCTACATCTCTTGGAAAAATCTTGTTCCCTATGTTGCTTAATGACTACAATGATTTATAATTGTGTGCATACAGACAATTATGATCTCATCCATCATTACATTGAACATACCATCATAATATATAGATCATAACATAGTATAGCATCAGCATATTATTTATCTTATATACCATACCATACAGTATCATCAGAACAGAACTATAACACATCTCGAGAGCCTAGGCTTACTATAATGTCACATTTCTAGCATGTCCTTTATTTATTTATTTATTTTGGCAAAATTTCACAATCTGATTTCAAAAGGAGATAATTCAGAATTTCTCTATCATAGGATTAAAATACATAATCCTAGTCTAATATTTACAACAAGACAGAATAATTTATTCAAATAATATTCTTGAGCATTGGGTGGTGAGATATTTTCCTGTTGGTACTGTGTGTAATTTAGACGACGCGTTTAATTCTTTTCTACCATTAACAGACATGTAATGAATTAAAGAAGAGGATTGCCTGCAACCAAAAAGGCGGTAAGTTTGAACCGTTAGGAATTTCAAAAAATAATAATATGAAGCTTGATAACGTAGAAGAAAATGAATACATTACAATTTAGAGATAAGGGTTTTAATTTCTATACTAACAGCACCGTCCTTATATTCTCGTTTCACATGCTCGTTCATATTACATATATGAAATCGTCGTTCTCGATCTTGATTTAAAAGTATAATATGAAAGTGCGCGCAGAGTTATTGTGTGTATGTAGGTTTTGACGTGGGTGTTTAGATTTCGTTTCTAAAGAGGTAGACAATTTTGTGGTTGTAAAACATGTTACTAAATGATTTTCATATGTTGCAGCTTGTTATTCATTTTTGTAACGTATGAAATATGTTTGATCGTATGTTCTTTGACGCACAATTTCATACAGTTGTTTGAGTAGGTCTTCGCATTTTACATCGTATTTTACTAATTTTGTGGAAAAAATACAATAAATGTTTTTGTTAATGTATGAAATGTAGAGTTAATTCTTAAATAGAAATTTAATTTATAGTCTCTCCTTCTATCCTAGTTATTATTTCTCTCCGATATTTGTCATTCCATTCTGATACTAATTTTACATTACCTGAACTCTCTTATTATGTGTTTCCTTAGCATTTGCCTTCCATTAACACAAAAATTGAAATCTCTGGCTCCTATTATCGATATCTCATTATAATGTGGGATATGTTATACAAACTGTACTGCAAATCACAAGTACCACAAAATAAATATCATAAATTGACCTAATTATTACATCTTAAAAATACGTAGGAATGGTAGGAAATGTTGGTATTGAATACATTGTCAAATGTGTCTTATTTTTAGGGTTTTATGCACAATTAAAAGAAAAATTATTTACACAGATGCACTAGTTTACATGTTTTTACACATCTATGTGAGGGTATGAGAATGAGTTTTCATCGCACTTTTCAAGTTTTTTCTGCCATCAATACTTTAAACCCATACTTTCGATGAAACATAATAATAAATTAATGCATTAATTGTACTTTTCAAATACACTAAACTGAAAAATTGATAAAACATTAAAATATATGTTCCTATATGCTAATTTCAACGAATTATTTAGAGACCTCTTCAGGATGTCTATTGAAATATCTATTGCCACGTTGTGATTTATGTAGGCAGCGATTTGTCAATGAAGAGGTCTTCTCTCATTGCTAAAGAATTCGAGACACGATCCAATCGATCTACTTCTACTTGAGAGTGATATAGGCTGTAAAAAAAGTTACCCAAAATCAATACGGCGATCATTTACAAGAAAAAATATTCTGACTCAAAATTCAAATGGACATTGATTTCATTCATATATTTTTCTTTCATATCATAAAATGTGAACGAAATCAAACTAGCTTCTTTCTTACCATCATATTTTTGAGTAAATTTATATTATTATTCAATATTAATCTTAAATATATACATACTTCGGAAGCCTTCTGTACATCCTAAAGAAAAACAATCCTACTAATATCCAAACGGCATAGTATATACAAGTCCAGTACTAATCATACATCTCTCAGAGAAACTGATAGACAGAGGCAAAAGAGGAATTCTGTTTCGGTGGTGCAAGTAGGTTGCTGCATCCTACCCAGTAGGTAGTAAAGGTGGCTAAGGCATCCATCCCAACACATTTTCCGCTGTTCAAGTTGTTAGTGATACCCGTTACGCCACAAAATTCAACGTGGACGTTATGAGGCGAGTCTTATGAAAGTTTCATTTTTCCGCCAGACGAGCGCCAGTTTTCCGTAATAGACTTTAAGAGCCTCCAGCACAGTAGGCCCATGCCGCCTCTGTATTTGAATGCTCAGATGGAAAAATGTTAATGTAATTATGTATGTCTGCTGACGGGATCACATTTCCATATGCGAAAAAGTTTGCGATTCTGAGAGAGCCCGCGAAGTCACTTTCGTTGATTCTGGGAAGGCGGAGGTACGTCTGAATCACCTCTGGTTTCTTCAAATGTTTGCGAGTTCGTAGATCCGTTACTTCTTAATGGTAGGGTCAAAATACATGCTAATATATCAGTCTCCGTGGCGGTGACCCAGTTATTGCTACAGATAGGGTGCAGTAAAATGCTTTCTGTCTCATACAATGAATAATTAGAATATTTTATTTTATTGAATTTTGTTTTACAGTGACAGTACAATGTTTAGCCACAAGGCTCTTCAGTTGATTGGCCGAGTAATTTTTTACAGACAAAAGTGTGAAGGGGGTAACTTCAGGTCACCTCCCTGATTAGCTGAAACCTTCAACCAAGGTTATTGAGAGGATAATTTTGAAAATATAGTTGGAGATCGATGAGTGGGGTTTGGAAAAAAGTGGGATTTAGAGAATAATACCCTAGGTGAGATAGGTAAATGTAGGGAAATAACAGCATCAGGATGATCAGGTACTCTTTCTTTCCAATATTTATCATTCGTTTTTTCCAAAGAGAAACCACGGAAAACTACCGATCAGAGCAGCCGGCCGCTAGAATTGTCCTCCAGACAGCGACTGAATTCGACCTAGCTGAAAAGCTAGTGACGAAAATCCTGGGGAGTAGGAACCTAGGACCTCCCGGTCAGAGGCGTGGCAGTGGCATCAGTTGATGCACTGAGCTACCGCTCCAGGTAAGTTTGCGTTGAGAATGAGGCCTAAGCGAAAGTGCGAGGCAGCGGACCAGAGCTGAAGGAAGCGAGAGGATGTGGATCGGAATGGGCGGGGCCCTGCGTGCATAGAGGGAGTCAATACCACTAGCACTCTTATTCTCGAAGAGAATTTTCCACGCAATCACTTTATCAGCGCTACGTCCAATAGGGAGTATCCAAAGCTACACCTGTTTTATTTCTCTTTATCTACAAAAATCGTGCGTTTGGAGAAAGAAGGCTTCAATTCCTACTGGTTGCTCTGTGTGTTTCGAACTAATACGGGAGGTGAAAACAAGTCGGCTGGCCACGCCACCAAACATAATTATTTAGAAATCACAGGCGACTGCCACGATGTCGACCCCTCTGAAGAAGCAAGGGAGGAACAGGACGACAGCTGAATGCGAGGGGGTCCAACGTGTTTCCCATTTGACACCGTTAATCGTTCCTTCAATGTTTTTGCAGGAGGCGCGTCTTTCTCGAGGCGGGGATTACAAGACAAGAACATGTGTTCACGTCTCGACAATACAGTGCAAGAAATGATGATTGTGATGTTTAGGTTTTGTTCTCTTTGTTATTAATTTTATTTGACGGAAATAATTATTTACGTTGAGATCACAATATATTCTTTGCTTCACAGTTTAAAACTATTGTTATATTCACTCAAACGATAAAGATAAATCTAGAATAAATTTGTACCATATGACGTAGGTAAATCACTGACAAATATGAAATGTAGCGATATTTTAATTACAACAAGAACAATATTATTAAACAAGTAAAATTCATATACAACATACATTAATACCAGAAATTGTATTTTAGTAGTAAATAAAAGCTAAAACCATGAGGATAATTGGAGGGAAAGAATGAGAATCCGCAATTGCTGAACATAAACCTCTAAAATGAAAGTGATACTGTAGCAAAGATTTGGCCACATTAATCTTTTGAAATACTGATATTCGATGAGAAATAGACTAAACAAAGTGCTTAGTAATTTCGAGAGAACTGAAGAGAAATATACCGAAATGGAACACCAGGCCCTTATGAGCAGTCTTTCCGTCTTGACTGCTATGTGTCCACAATTGTGAAGATTAACACTTAGAAATGCAGAATCGCAGCTCAGATCTCGAAAAAATAAATTTCTTCATCGACTAAAAGCAAAAATGAGACCTTTTTACGGATTCCGTTTCATGTCACGAAGTTCTACGAGTCTAACCATTTAGAATTACGAACAATTTATCATCAATCCTTTAAATTATCGCTTTGAGTCTGGATATACTACAGAAACGAACGATGTAGAGCCTAATGAATTCCAGGATAAGACTCAAGACAATTGCCTTTGCACCACTCAGACTTCGCATCCTCATCTTCCACTCTCTTTCGCTCGAGAAAATTCTCTCACATCATTCCGTTCCCGAATCCGCGTCGGGCGGTCCGCCCTCCAAACTCTCTTACCTTCCTCAAAGCGCCACGATTTCGCTTCGGGCCGCAGCACAATGCCTCGAAGCAAGCTATACGGCTCTCCGTGTACCTAATCTCCATCTAAGTACAAGCATTGTCTGGCGGGAGTCGGGAGGCGCTGGTAAAGCCACGGGAACAGCGCTTCGCATTTGAACGAGAAGAGGCTGCCGGTTGCGCTTATGACCCGGAACGAGGCCACACCTAATTCGGGGCTGCTTTGGGAGCTGGAGGGCGGTCGAGGAACCGTTCCATGCAGGTGCTTGTCGCAGACCGCGTTGTGTCGCGTGGCCAATAGACTTCTCGTGTGGTGGTGAGAGGACGCTGGTTTGTTTGAAGAAAGAAAAAAGGGTGGGGACACGACGCCCAGAATGCGTAGCGAAAGGAAGGTTTTTGGAATACAGTTGCGTGCCACGCCTTCTCTGTGGTCGTATGAAATCGACGCTTACCGAGAGCGCGAAAGGGTTAAAAGAGGAAATGGCTAATTTGATGTTGCTATCACCAAAATAATAATAATAATAATAATAATAATAATAATAATAATAATAATAATGGAATGGTTGAATTATTCCTTTACGAAGAGATTATTTTTTCATGTATTTATTTATTAATTTAATTAGAATGTTGATTTGTGATATCAAAGGTATATTATGAATATATTTGGCTATTAATTATAATAATAATTTTATTTAAATTATCTTTGTTGTATTATATATATCAATACAATAATAATAATAATAATAATAATGTACGGATTTTTACTTAGTTCTTCTGTTATATGGCTCATCCTTCTTAAATTTAGTTATGAGATTAGATTAATTAATAGAGTAATGAGATGTGAAATTGACAAGAATATTTATGTTTGCTTTTATATCATTTTTTGTTGTTTATAGATTATATTTATTTTCTTATAGTCAGCATGGAATATATTAGGCTATTAATTATAACAATTTTATTTGTAAATTATATTTTGTTGTATTATTTATAATATCAATAATAATAATAATAATAATAATAATAATAATAATAATAATAATAATAATGTACGGATGTTTCAGTACAATGGAGCATTGAGAATCAATATTTATCTTTACAACAATAATTAATACTTCTGTTTTCACAAGTTAACAACAAATGATTATTAGTTACACATGAAAGGAACTCAGAGAAAATCCAAGTGGTTCAAAATAAATTCTTAACGCGCATAATTAAAGCACCTTGGTTTGTGTGAAATAGACAAATTAGAAACGAATTGAAAGCAAAAATCTTAAACGTATTACATTAGAAGACGGTCAGTAATGTTTTTTGAGGATCTACCAAAAGTGGAATGTAATGAGAACTTTAATGTAGGACGGTCAGCAGAAGACATTAAACTTATTTCAAGATAACCCAAGGATAAATTACACCCACCATAAACGCTTCAATAGAGTAAAAGTTGAATATAAAGAATTATTAAACATAGAAACAGAAAATTAAACAATAGAATATCACAATTTCAAAATAAATACAAAAAAATCGAACACTAAATTAAGAGAATGTAACAAAGCAAGAGGGAGCTTCGAATAAATGAACTCCCTTCCTGCCTATGACCTAAGCCAGTAGTAATAAGCCATGGAATTCTCTATAAACTCGCCTTTACATTAAGTTCATCACCTCTGGCCAGAACTCAAGCTGCAATACTTTGGCGCATGTGGTGTTCCTAAGGATGCTGTAGCATGTGTACATGACTAAAGGATACAGTTAACAATTTTTCGTATAAAATAATTAGGAATTCTTTACAAGCATAAGTTTGAAATAAAGGTGCCATCACAGTGGGCACTGGAACAGAGACGCCTGGTCTTCAGCCAATCAGAAGTCAGATGATACATATTTACAAATATAGTTTTACTAATTTTCTATTATAATATCAAAATATATTTAAGACATCAAATAAAAGTTATAGATAACTATACATCAACAAATTATATCAATTTTTAATTTAACAAAATGAAACATTCTTTATAAGAAACTCTCAAGTCAGCTGACACACCACCGTAAGCCCTCTGCAAACATCCTGCTATAACAATTTGGCAATAAGCGTAATTTGTTTTGTAATTAGAATTTACTGGCTACACGACTTAAACTGGAGACTTGTTGAACAACTACGATTCTTTGTCGAATTCCTGATTATGTCCTGTGAATTCAATAACCCGGTTCTTTTGAAAGAAGAGAGCATTTCTGATTCCAAGAATGCGTAGCACAAGAAAGTCGCATCATTGCTGGAAAATTTCCACGTTTCTAAAGGTCACCGATTTATGTTGGGTGAAGGTGAAGAAAATGTCAAGTCAAAGAGATTGAATTCAATATCATCATTTTGACCGAAAAATAATATTCTTACTGGCGAGGAATGTTATTCGAATTAATGAAAATAAGACGAGTCATTCTATCTCTATGACATCAGAACCAACAATTTGGCAAGTAGATTTGGCAAGATAAACAATTCCTTAACGATTTTTCTCAACAAATGTACGATTTTCTTTTAGTAATATTTTGATGTTTTTTAACAAGGAAACTAGCTCTTCTTCACGATAATCTACAGTAGTTTTCGTGCCGAGGTAGGCAAGAACGATTGCTGCCCAGTCTAACATGTCACTCAAATAGCGATTCCGAATTGCGCGCCCAGAAAACCAGAAAATTATACCGCCAGATGCCGTTTCAAATAGATACACTCTTTAGTGAACCGGTCGATTTAAATTTGTATTGCTTATGGATGTTCAAAAAATTGACCAGCATAGTCTTAAACCATACGGAATATATACAAATTTCCAACATTGTAATGGAACGTCTTGCCCACGATCCCAAATCTGTATGTAACCGCACCACGTTGCGGCGACAATATGAAATAAAACGACTATACCTTGAATCTCTACTCTATATAAAATCTATACAAATTTATGCGCCTGCTAACTTTTTGCCTCCTTTTTATCTAAAACTGTGCCCGTTACTTAGCTACCTTCAATGTTATAAAACTATTGAGCGTGAGGCTGTGGTTGGCCTGTACAGGAGCCTAACGAGATACTTGGACACTTGGGCGTAGGTCACTGTTTAATACAAAATCACGAAATCATATCATATGGCTTACTGTCGAACCAAATACGTCCGGCATTATTTATTCTTTCTGGTTTTCACTTCCACACTCCGCTGGAGACATAACAACAAAAACATACAAATGCAATACAATAAACAAACAAAACACAATACCTGAAATACATAAAATCACATTCACACTTACTATTGCATAATAATCGACAAAAACAAAACAAATCATTCACACTTGAATGCGCATCCTATTCTGTCTGAATATAGCCTATTATTATTTCCAAAACTTGGTCTTACATTAAAATCTAGTCTGTTCTTTCTTCCCATTTATCTGAACTATTAAATTACGCAAAGTTATTGCACTTTCCTTCGTAGAAATTTGGCCATCCGCGTAACGCCATTGTTCCATGTCACCTGTAGTATACACGTAGCATCCATTAATTCATCTCCCTACAGCATCCATCCATTTCACACACGTTTGTTAATGACAAATTTGCATTTTAAAATGAAGAATATCCCTTGATTAAAACTATTCACTAATTATTATACTAGTTTTTGTTAATCGTGACCGACAATATGGTATGACAGTGTTCATGAACACTGTTTTCGTGAAATATATAAATATCTCTTCCACGTTTTATCTTCCATTAACTCGAGAGTTACTAAACACGACATATTTCCCGTACCTATTCACAAACTGAACGCAATTTTCTATTAAAAATAAAATTTTTTGCGGAGCGTTTCAACATGCATCCGTATTCGCTTACTTGACCGCGCTCCACGTCATTGTTGGTGTCCGGATCGTCGCCTTTTTTCTTTAACATCACACGATCGCTGTTGCTTCTCCTACAAAATATTACATCATTTAATTTAATTCACATTTCTGTTCTGGCGTAGCCCTCGAAGTTTCCTAACGTTGCGACTGTTACCATAATTTTCTAAATTATTTATTCTGTTGGTTCTTAAAGTTTTGTTTGTATTGCTTCACGCGTTTCTCTTAATTTTCGCCACAACACTTTTTTGATTACTGAACCTTAAAGCACAAATAAATGGCTATCATGTCTGGTTTACAAGCTGAATTTATACTATACAAAATGTTCTTTATATCTTTCGAACGCGTGATGCGATTTCCTTCAAAATAATCTCTGCAGGTAAACGACTTCACTAAGCATGAACGCTACTGCCCTATCTTGTCCCAATTCGTGAATTTGTCGCGTCTTTCGTTTACTTCAAAACTATCGCTACGCGACATCGCCTTCATCTGTTTTTACAGTTCATGTTAATGTTATGCATTTTCTATTTATTCTTTGACTTGTGCCTTATTCTTGGGGGGAATCATGGAATATTACAATATTCTATCTCGCTTCAATTGCTGAAACATTGCGATATAACCTCGAAGAGAGCAGAGGATTATATTGTAGATTGATTAAAGTTGTTATATTTAAAACTGAATGTTTGCATTTTCTAACTGTAATTTGTTTTATACTGTACTAATTGGGTATGGATTGTACAAATGATTTTGGTTATAGTACATATAGAGAATGAAACATGTTTGGTTAATTATATCAGAGGTTCACTATATCCGATGATTAAGGAAAATTAAATGGAATTTCTTCACAATAATTGATTTTATTAATATACAGCAAAATTCATTAACAGCACGAACTGAAAATTTCAATATCATTAATGTACGTAAAAACAATTATTTTTAATTGTTTGCTTCGTACATTTTATTAGATCCTTCTCAGAGTTCGTGCTCTCTCCATACTTGATTCTGCATCTTCTTCTGTCCCTAAGCATCATAATGCAGTATTGATAACTTTCAATGCCTCTTGTACTGTTGGAACGCCATCCCACTCTCCGAAGGCCCTTTTAATCGTCTAATATAAGAGATCCAATTAATTTCCAGGAATTATTCTCAGGTTCACTATAGCCGAGGTTCAGATTCACTATAACCGAATCTTCTTATGCTTATTTGTAATGTAAGTCGAACGGGATCAGTAACTTAAGTTCACTATTACCGAGGGTTCATTACATACGAGATCACTATAAACAGAGGCGACTGGAGTTGAGGAAAAATGGCTTTCATCGCTTCCCGTGTGAAGTCGTGTCACTTTCAGTAGATTCTCGGCCGCAGCCTTCGGTTCTTTTGAAGAAAAAGGGATACAAGCAATTCCGAGAATGCGATTGAGAAAAAGAGATGTCTTCTGGGAACTTTCTAAGTTCCTGAAAGCCATCATTCTGCGTGGTGAAGTACAAAGACCAACAAAAGCCGCAAGCAGATATGAAATGTAGTCTGTTTTCAATGTATCATCTCCATTTTTGCCTTAAATGTATATATATCTGCTCAATAAATATCTATAAATGAATGCTCAGGTCTCTAAATTCTATTGTCTGTAAAAAGAACCATTATTACAACTTGTTACATTATGAATATTGTAAGGGTGTCGGAAAAGAGTGGACTATAATAATACATAGACAACCCTGTACATTCCTACGATACTCAAATTCTAAGGAGCTCTTATTACTGGGAAAGTGTATGGTAGTTTAAAAAGTGCTCAAACACGTTGTCGTTCAAACATTTAAGTTTATATTGTCACACAAATACATCAAAATAAATAAAATTTGCACAACTGACACAAACCATGAAAACACATTAAATAAAACTTCTAGTTGGATGTCGGTGCAATAACCTTTACATTGAACGAAACACCACGGCTGCAGCACAGAACCAAAGAACATGATACGTGCAGAGTGGATGCCATGTGTAGCTCCACCCGATGCACAAGGATGGGCAATGTGGCCCACACCACACATAACCAAGAAATGTAGTATTTCCACACTACATGATTGCCCCCTGGAACCATCCCGATGCCGTCAGGAGCACGATGGGTCGAGGTACACAGCCGTGTTCTGCGCACGTGGCATGGCAGAAGAGAAGCCTGTAGTGGAAATTAGTACCTTCACGGCATGTCAGCCGCACAATACACAATCAAGAAAATTAGCACTTTCACAATACATGACTGCATCCTGGAACCAACCCAATGCCGTCAGAAGCGCGATGGGTTGAGATACAGCAGCCGTGTGCTTGCGCACGTGGCATAGGAGAAGAGAAGCATGTAGTGAAAATTAGTATATTCACGGCATTCCAGCCACACAACACACAATCAATAAAAGCACCACTCACACCTTACATGTGCAACATGACAGTTAACTCAGTGCTACTATAAATGCACTGTTGCCGCGAAAAACAATGCAAAACGAGAGGCATACTAATGCGCCATGCTTCTTCTCCAAGAACGTTACAACTGACTGGCAGCGCTAGCCCATACAGCATGCGTCTCTTGGCGGCACTGGTTCAAAACTCAGCCACCAGGATCGCAGTAATTGACTTATTATGTATTTGTAACACATATGACAAAAACAGTTTGTACAGCCGCCGCCAAGCCCGCCAGGCGTATCAGACATTGAACAATATACATTATACATTAGTTGCGTGAACAAATATTTACCACGCAAACCTACAGGAAGGGAAAAGGGTAGTGCAGAAACTTACCAATCAGACTATTAAAATATCAAAAGAGAATGCCTTGCATCACTTCGCCTCCTTGATATAAGCTTATTTTAAAATATTTGATTGATTTTAAGTGACAATAACGACAATATAAAAGCAATTCATGACCAATGATCACGCAAAGTAAGACCAATTTTAACTGCGAAAGCGATATGTTACGGTAAGTAAAAACATAGTTTTAACAGTTTTTCTCGAATTACATCTGGACACACAAAACGCTTGGAAGCAAAAAATTAAAAATAAGAAAATGTTAATCACGATATAAATGATGTATTTCATATACATCCCCTTGACGATATCTCTTAAAAGATTGAAGATATTTTTATGTACTGAGCTGCGAAATGACTGGGGAGAGTTATTAGTTTAGTAAAATGTTTAGTGTGTATTTTTAGACTCTTAATGGGTGAATTTGTCCACTTTCAAGTATGCCATGACGGAGTCTAGTCGAAACCTACTGTCAAGGACTTGGGGTAACCTGATGACATGGGAAAAACTCAGGTATACAAACATGTTAGCGCTCAAAGTCGCAATAAAATATTTTGCAATAAAGAGATGTCTGCTGAAAGGGTACCATCACAAAAAGATTTTCAGCACAAACAGGAGTACATACAAAGTGGATCAAAAACAGAATCAGGAGATGAAATGATCCCACGAGGATTACACCCCAGGATGGGGCACGTAATTTATTTGCCTTTATTCGCACCCCCCTTCGGCGTACAAGTACACCTTCAGGCTGGTATCTGGATCTCGACGGAAAGCAGAACTTATCACGGGCGTCTTCCCAATTAAGCATGGATTGGACCGCTCTACAAGCTCAGAAATACTGTCTTTCTAGTCTAGCATCGGAGCCTGATTAAGCGCTACTCACAATACACTGGGACCCATCCCTACTCAATTGTCCATGGGTATCAGGCACTGCCACGACGAAACGAAGAGCCAATGTGAGGACCGCCGGGAATGAGGCCCGAGTGGTTCGAGGCCCTCAACCCGTTTCCTCACTGCCTCCACTTTGAAACTATCGACGTGAGTATCGCCGGAATCTAGGCCACCTGACAGAGGTATTAATGCTCACCGTCGGTTTTTTATATGTGGGTATGGGAGCAAGTCCCACGCCCAATCCTGCCCAATGGTCGGGACTCAAGTGGTGGGTCATCGGCAACACGGAGCGTAGCACAGCCTTCTCACTGAGCACACCACAGAACTAACAACACGAGTATCTCTGAGAAACTCAGATCCGGACGGACGTTTTCAACTCCATCCAGAGCCCCAGGTCTTGCGACCGTCTCCCCTCCACTTGCGGGGTGGTTGGCAGACGCGATGTATACTGTTCCCACACCAAATGAAAGGTACAGCACTCGTCAGTCAACATCTAGAAACGTTGACAGTCAACCCTGTCGATCAAATGGAGCGGGAGGGTGATTGGAAAGGTTTTTGAGCAATTTTCCAGCAAGATTCCCAAATTGGTGGCAGGCTGGTGAGAGCAGCTGAGCGGACCCTGAGTCGCAGGTCCCGCTTTTTCCCTCTCTTAATTGGAAAGTAATCTGACAGCGCGATCGAGAAAATAGGTTACGCCTGTCGTTCCAAATGTCCCCAGCTACCGCCGGATAGTGGGGCCATTGGGGAAGGGGCGGGCCTCTGATGGACCAGAGCGCCGAGACGGGTGGGCGGTGCTGCGAAAAGCTCGCTGTCGGAGGACAACGCGACGCGTGTCGACAAAGGGAAGCGAAGTCGATCTGAGAATCGATTGCGTGTGGAGAGTGGTTCGCGATAATCCGAGAACACAGTGCGTTCCTCTGCTGAGCCGCAGGAAATGGTGGAAGAGGTGAGACGATTCGAAGTGTCGGCAGAAGGCATCCTCCGACATTGTGAGAGATGTCTATGGTTCGATAAATATCCAGAACCTTCATAATTGTGAAAATGTCTATGGTTCGTTAGATATCCAGAACCTCAATAATTGTGAGAAATGTCTGTAATTTGTTAGATATCCAGAACTCAAGAGAAAATACAAAACGAAATTCTCCATTGAGCAAGTGGTAGCTCAGTGCATCAACTGATGTCACTCGCAGCCCCTCTAAGAATCCAGAACGAGTCTGACGGCGGCAGTATTTTCGACACAAGCTTGTCAGCTAGGTTGAATTCAGCTGCTGTCTGGAAGAGAATTCTAGCGGCCAGCTGGCCGTTGGCAATATTGACAATACTTTTATGTGAAAGAAAGGTAAAGATCACATTACAAGAGAAGAGAAAGATTTCGTTACGACCCAACATTAATATTATTTTCAAGTCAACATGTGTGAAACGATGTGAACTTGCCTGTTTTGTTTCGAAAAACAACAACATTGAAATGAATATTAAATCAATATATTCCAACAATTTACCTAAGGTCTTTTACGAACTATTACAAATAATATAAATATTATGTTCGATCCAAATGTATCTTTTTAGAACAAATTAATTGTATCTATAGCATTTACAATTTTATAATCATTTAATACTTCACTATTTTTATTGGAACGATCTAATACTAAAATATGTAAGAGAAAATATAGACATATACATTTAATAGTTTTACCAATAATAAACACTTATTATGATTTCTTTGCCTTCTGTATTCGAAGATTGCCGTCTGTATTCTCGCGCCTGTTAGTCGCGCTTTATTACGAATAGGTCTTTGTGGCCTTAGTTGAATGTTTTGAAAGCAATGAATGTGCACCCTCCTACTGCGCATCAGTCATCGAAAGTATTATTGTATCCCCTTACCTTAACGTAAGTACACAAATATGCAACTGTTGGTGGTGTCAGATTCTGAGTTAGTCGTTGTCATGCGGAACTGCACCCACAGTGTGCGTGAAGTGCGTGACTGGTTTGCGTGTGCCTCAAATGTACCAAAACATTATAGCTCTGTGGTTTTTATAAAGTAAAGTTTGACAAGTTTGACACATGATCTCTAGAATTGAATCGGTTCGAAAAAACGCAAATAGTCATTTCACATCGAAATTGATCATTGAAAAACAACCCGATAAACTTCTGTTACGGTTGTGGAAAATTTACACCCAAACTTGAAAAGAAAGAAATATATGAAAATACAAAGTGGCGTATTTTTTGTACTCTTCTTGGCGTTCAAAGTGGCGTATTCTCAGTACTTTTGTTGTGTTTGTGATGGGGACGCACTATGGGTTGCTCACTTGTGATGTGTCACCTGTGCAACGAACCTTACCTTATGGTTGTGTGGAAAAATCAAATTATTTTCATTCGCTCTACCAATGTTGAGAAGAATACCAACAAACCATTTTAATGTCGGCATAGTATTGCACGAATATCCTTATTCCATTTTTAACTTGTTCTTACCTCATACGAAGCATGCTTATACAATTTTGTAGTAGTATAATGAGTGGCAATGAAGAAATTAGAATAGGGTTTTATTTATTTCAAATACTAAATATGTTTATATTTTTGAACTTTCCGTCATAGAAACTTTTTATAATTATTTTTGAAAACAGCGTTTCGTATACAATCAACTACTTTCATCATGGAGGTATGAAAAAATGGTTTTGCAAGTGTTAACAAACGAAACCACGCCCAAAAGGTTTTTGTATACTCGTACATCAATACGGCCTCATCCACAGACAGAGGAATTACGTGTTCTGTTGATTTCGTTCTCGGGCGAATTACAACTAATTCGACCCAATACTTTAATGAATCGTTAGATGCAGAGAACAGGTCTGTTATTGTACTGTGATTGTTAAATTCAACATGAATATACGCCGCGGGAATCGACAACACACAGTGTTTCGTTGGGAATGATTCTAAAAAAGATATTTTGACTAAAACACACTAATTAAAACTTCTCAAGGCTCAAAGTTGAAAATGTTTTCTTGCATTAGAGAAAAAATAATGATTCATTAGTATTTGTTTGTGTTGTGATTACTAGAAAATAAAAATTCAGTTTCAAAGACAGTAATATAATATTTAAATGGTATAAAATTAATTCAATTAGAACTAGAATTGATAGTTTTTCTATGCAGTCCCCTTCTTAATTTCAATCTTTGTCAATGAGAATATTTTAAAGGTGGTGATATTTCAATGATTAAAAAAAATACAGATACTATTATCCAGCTCCTGAAGTTCATGTTGTTTTGGGGAGCGTACGATGACTATCAAAAGAAAACAATCGATTTTAATCGTAATGAAGTGATGAACGGTATATATTATGTTTTACACTTGATGTGTCGTTTTCTTTGAAACTTTATTTTTTTATTCGAATAATTTGAACTAAGGCAATTTGTGACTTCATCATTTTTTAATTTTGCTCCGAAAACATTAGAATAATGATCCTTAACGTAAGAAAGGCGGTTCTTGTTGGTATTTTCTTCAAAAGTATAAAATTATGGTCCTTCCCAGGAATCCGTGTGTGTAAAAATTATACACACTTTCAAACGTCATTTATGCTTTTTACTCTTAACTTCTAAGAGTTTTGAAATTGATCATTCTTTATTCTTAACTAACATTTGAAAATACAAGATGTTATTTTTAGGATGGATGGATGGATAGGTGGATGACACGGTTAACAAAAACTTCATTCTCCAAAAAATGGATTTCATTTTACGTTCCGAAGATGTACTAGAGTCCATACTTGCGACTTCTTTATCATTTTCATATACAGTGTCTATTATTTATTCACATAATTACCTTGAAGAGAGAGAAAGGGAAACGTGTATCAAGATTATGAATTCCTCAATCTAACTGGGTTCATGAAAAGGAAACAACATCCCAACCAAAAATGCTGGCGCTCAATATTAAATAATTTCATGGAAATGTTATTTGTGATCTCGAAAGATCCATTTCACTTTTAATTTTAATTCATACCGTTAGATACATCGAAAGTTGAAAGAAGAAGACGAACACAGAATTGATATATCGTTTTAGTATTTTGATTTAATGCACTATTGCAACATTTTGATTTCTACATTCACTTCTTTTCACTTTGTCCTCTTCACAACCTAAAAACCATCAATTTTGTTTGAAGAAATCGTTGATCTGGCGGCACTCCTTTTCTAAACCGCCGCTGAACAGCGTCAGCGGAATTTGCCGAAGAGAGCCGAGCGGGGCCGAGGCCAGAGGTGGTGGGAGACGCGTCATGAGCTCTTGGCGCACGGGAACCGCTCTGCGCATGCGCCGCCATTCGCTCCGAAGTCCACGGCCTTCTGGAGATCGCTGACTATCTTCTCGTACTTGGGATTGTACGGCATTACCCTGTAACAGGAACATTTAGCTGAAGTTTATGCAGTTTTTTTAGGGATGGGCGAGTACTAAAAAGTTTACTCCTGATTTAAACGTAGTGGTATTTCAAGGTCATGAGCTGAAAGGGGAGAGGGATATTGAAATCGAATCGGGAGCTTCGTTACGATTCAAAGTTTTGTATTGGAGCTCCCAATTGGAGACCACTGTCCCCCTCTCCGTCTAACTCGCGACCTTGAAGCGCCACTACGTTTAAATTGAAGTATAGTCGTGTCACTTACAGCGTACGTAATTATCAAACATGCATGATTGCGTGCACTGTACCTACTATCGTTTGGTTTGTGTACAGAAAATGAGTAACGAGTATTTAATTTGTCGATATCTATGAGTGGCTGCGTTCACGTTGATGTTTTTCGATTGATTGATTGATTTTATCGTGTTTCCGTGCGCGTCAACTGTTTTCGTCATTAGTCCCGTGAGTGAAGTGCATGTTTTTTTTCTCGGGAGATGGCGGTGATCTTTCCCCACTGGATGGCGAGATCCGGCGCCGACCTACCCTCGGCTAATGGGGTTTCCCTCTAACCAGGACGATCCCATCAGCGGGGCACCGCCCCAACCGGGACAAGCTCTAAGCTCCCAACCGGTTTCCTGGCATGTGTGGTAGTGTAATGAATGTTAGTGTAAGTGCGTGTGTAAGGGAAGAGGATAGGACAAGGAAGAGGAAGAAAAGATCGCGCGCGGTCCGTGGCCCGTTTGGTAGGGTACTGCGTATTCGCCTGGTGTTGATCGGAGAAACCACGGAAAACTACCGATTAGAGCAGCCGGCCGCTAGAATTCTCCTCCAGACAGCGACTGAATTCGACCTAGCTGAAGAGCTAGTGTCGAAAATCCTGCCGCCGCACACTGGTTTTATCGCGGCAAAAACCTGGCCATAATTGCAAAATTCAAAGTGCGCGTTTGGAATTCTGACTTATCAAATCTCGTTCGGAAGACATTGGAGCATACTACTTCAGCTTCAGAAATTTATTTCAATCATTTTTGTCTTCCACACGGTGTCGTAAAGTTACCGTTGCTCGAATGGCTCGAATTCGTTGATTCTTGCCAACGATATTCGTGAAATTAAAAAAAGGGTTTAAAATATTTTTTTTAGGATTCTTTTTGTATATCCGAATATAAGACACTTATGGCTGTAAGTTAAGTAGATTTTTAAGAAAAATTGTATAATATTTTTATATTTGATGCGGTTGAATTCTAAACCATGTAGCGTAACAAAGTTAGTCGTTTATATTGTAGATTATATTTTTTGTCCTGCGAGGTCCTGCCTCAATTATTCTTTTTATTTATCAAGTAGAATGTCCTTAATCAGAATAACACAAATTTAGCTGCACATATCTGCATCTTTTTGTTTTAAAGCGACTATACTACAATGCTACGTAGTAAGATATAACACTAGATCGCCCCCGATGGTTTCTTCGATGCCACAGGGAATTGATTTCTTGGAATAATTTTTTTACTTCTCCTTCAGATAATTACTTTTAGTAGTAAAATTAATAATATAAACTTTTGGAGGGATTAAAAAATAATAACCCAAGCCACCGAGCACTTTCAGATTTTTAGTGTATTTTAAGGATTCTTCTTTTCTTAACGCAACAAACAAAACTATGGGTAACTAAGGTGTAAGAGTGAATTCAATGTGGTCACCTCAAAGTATTGTTGACTAATTTTTGATTCAATTATTCATAATTAAATATTAAATAAAATATTGTTTATTCAATAAGTGCCGACGAAATTAGATCTGTATACATAGATATTGGGTTCCCAGCAGATGGGTGACATTTGTTTGAATATATATATATATATATATATATATATATATATATATATATATATATATATATATGTGACATACCGATATGTCACGTTAAAATAAATTAACATTTATTTGGAGACAATATGGTGGAACATGCATTACGAAATATCACGAGAGCTAGAGCTTAGCAACGACCGGGAATAAACAATGTAGTTTTTGTTTTTCTAAATGCATTAAGAGTTTTCTGGATGCCGAAAGTAGAAAATTTGGGATTGGGCGAAGAAGTCAGCTACACCAAAATATAACAAACGTATGGATTGGCTGGGTGAGAGAAGGACGGTCAAATGTTATGGAAAAAATGAAGGTAGTTTAATACGAAGTCTTCGAGGGATGAATCATGCAGAAAGATTTCATTCTGTTCTGAAACGCGCTTCTGAACTGATCGTATGTTCGTGAGAGGGAACGAGTACAATCGAGATAGAATTGGGTTAACAGTGAAATTTTAAGGACAGTGAAAGATATTGCAGATATTTTGATGTGGAAGCAATATTGGTGTATTTCTTGGAACTTTGGACTACGGCAAGATAGCAAGATATTTCGACTGAGAAGTCTACGAGGGACATCAACGAAGAAAAGATAAGTTAACCGCGGTGTAAAATTGTAAATTGAAAGAGATCATGATCAAAGGCCTAACTTAAATTCATTAAATTGTTTGATAAAAAAGTAAAAATAAACTTTGTTAAATTTTGTTCTTTAGAAAAGAAAGTTATCTTTCATTTAGTCAATCCAAACAGTAATGAACTAGGAATAGAATCATTCTATTTCAGATTCCCAGCTGCGCTGTATAGTCGGCGGATCCTATAATCCATTACAGAGGTAATAAAGATTATAATTATATCGTGACCCATTGACCCAGCAAGCCGGACGCTAAGATCTTTAGCAGATACAAATGTAGAGAGAGAGGAAAATTTTGGTATATCTCAATATATATATATATATATATATATATATGTTAAATAAATCTTAATGAATCAACAAATTAACATCGTTTTTAAGAAAAAGTGTATAATATTTTTATATATGATGCGGTTGAATTCTAAACCATGTAGCGTAACGAAGTTAGTCGTTTATATTGTAGATTATATTTTTTGTCCTGCGAGGTCCTGCCTCAATTATTATTTTTATTTATCAAGTAGAATGTCCTTAATCGGAATAACACAAATTTAGCTGCACATATCTGCATCTTTTTGTTTTAAAGCGACTATACTACAATGCTACGTAGTAAGATATAACACTAGATCGCAATTTAACATATATATATATATATATATATATATATATATATATATATATTGAGATATACCACAAAATTTTCCTCTCTCTCTCTACATCTATATCTGCTAAAGATCTTAGCGTCCGGCTAGCTGGGTCAATAGGTCACGATATAATTATAATCCTTATTACCTCTGTAATGGATTATAGGATCCGCGACTATACAGCGCAGCTGGGAATCTGAAATAGAATGATTCTATTCCTAGTTCATTTCTGTTCGGATTGACTAAATGAAAATCACTTCTTTTTCTATAGAACAAAATTTAACAAAGTTATTTTACTTTTTTATCAAACAATTTAATGAATTTAAGTTAGGCCTTTGATCATGATCTCTTTCAATTTACAATTTTACACCGCAGTTAACTTATCTTTCTTCGTTGATGTCCTCGTAGACTTCTCAGTCGAAATATCTTGCGATCTTGCGTAGTCAAAGTTCCAACGAAATCCTCTTCTGCCCTATCCAAGCTGGTCTCAAACTATCAAAATTCCCAGTCCCGATTACGTCCTATGACATAGTCCGAACTTGATTACCACTCCCGACAAAGTTCCAATTTATACTTCAATATTGCTTCACATGAAAATATCTACGAACAGTTCAGAAGCGCGTTTCAGAGCAGAATGAAATCTTCCTGCATGATTCATCCCTCGAAGACTTCGTATTAAACTACCTTCATTTTTTTCATAACATTTGACCGTCTAAACTTCTCCGCCCAATCCCAAAGTTTCTACTTTTGGCATCAACCCATCTCTTAATGCATTTAGAAAAAACAAAAACTACATTGTTTATTCACGGTCGTTGCTATGCTCTGGCTCTCGTGATATTTCGTAATGCATGTTCCACCATATTGTCTCCATATAAATGTTAATTTATTTTAACGTGACATATCGGTATGTCACAGCTTCCCCTCTCCAAGCGTCATTTGGTTTGCTACAACCTAACTAAATGACAAGACTAAAATTGAACACTTTCTTCTTGCTTCTTCACACTAAACGACATTAACACTTTACACTTTGCACTGCACTAGGTCTTGTTACTTGCTGCCTTAAAACTATTTACATTTTCCTTTCGGAATGTGCCAACAATAACCATTTCATCAGGTATTCTAATAGCCGTATCTGCCTAATATTTGCTCCCCATTAACTTCATTGAATACACATAACAAAACAATAACAAAAGAAAAACTATTACACCTAATATTTACAACTATTTACAAATCTCTGTTATGACCAGTATATTTAGTCATGCGTGTCGTCCCTCATATACGGCTTCATGTTCCTGTAGTTATATGTTCCCATTTGCCGTCCATTTTCATCATTCAAAATCGCGGCATTCTTGCTTAATACTTTACAAATTCGGTACGGTCGTTTATACAACGGGAAAAATTTATAAAATAGCTTCTTATCCACTGACGACACTTGAGGTACTCTAATTAACATTTCATTACCCTCCTTATACTCGCCTCGAAAGCATTGTTTCTGTTTTAGCTTTCTTTTGGCTGCTGCCTCCCTCAAATTGTCATAAATTATTCGCGTATATCTCACATCATCTGGGATCCCACTTATTTCTGGGTGTAGTCAATTTGCCAGTACGACGCAGTAAAATCCAGTCCCGTGAATATCCGAGCTCCTTTTACCTTCCACATCATTTCATCTAATTTCGGCGGTTTTTCATGACGAGCGATGGTCTTGATATTGAGTTTCCTAGCATCAACACAAAATCTTATATTATTGTCTTTCTTACGAACTATCACTATTGGGCTTACATACGGGGTCATCGATTTTTTTATTATACCATCCTCAAGCATCGTGTTTATTTGTTTACGTACTTCGCTTTTATATACATGGGGATCGGATATTGTTTTTCCTCATCCATCAATTCAATTTTAAATTGATATCCCTTTACCGGCTCCCTTGAACTTCCAAAAATATCTCTATATTCATTGACTAACATTTCAATAGCTTCACTAGCATCTATTCCGTTTTCGTCGACCGCGCCCTCTGCTGCCGTGTGGATCTGGTCCTGGTCTCTTCAATTTGTTCCGCAATATCGCAAATACACATATCTTCGCCCTCCTGGTCTTTGATCCCTAAACAATGTTGTTGCCCTTTGTCACCTCGTAACAATACACTCCTGTTACCTATGTCGACCTTGGCGTCACACATTTTTAGGCCATCAATCCCCAAAATAATTGGACGAATCAAATTCTTCACTACAATTGCCGGAAACTGAATTGTGATCCTTGAACTTCCACTTCCACCCAAATTTGCCGACTTCTCGTTTCGATGCGCCTTCCATTAGCTGTCCGAATATCCAAACTCCTGGTGGGTAGCTCATCAATTTTATTTCCCTTTTTCTTTAACTGCTCATACAATTTTTCCGACACTGCACAAACATTAGCACCTGTGTCAATTAAAATGTCTACAGGTATATTCCGAAATATCCACTTCAAAATTAAACACGTGCTATTCTCCGCCCGTTCGTCCGTATCTTCCTTGATACTTCAAATCTTCCGCCGATACTTCAATGCTATTCAACTCCTTAAGAACCATCACGCCCTCATTATCATCGTTCGAAGTATCCTGCCCATTTACTTCGAACACTGGGAGTTTTCCTGTTCAATCGCATTAATTCTTACATGTTCCCGTTTATTGTCCTCTTTGAACCTCCGCGGATACCCGTTTTCGGTCTTTTTATTTCCCATTTTAGTACTATTTCCCCTGTCATCCTTTCTTTCTGAGCTATAATTTCCTTGGCGGTTGTAATTATTCATTGTTTTTCCCGTTCCATTGTTATTCTCGTTCCTGCTTTCATTATATTGATACCCGTTACTACGATCATAATCACTATTCAATGTCTGGTCGAATCGACTTAAACGTTCGACCAGATCCTCAGAATCAATAGGCAAGGAGTTCCACAATAAATTTTGGATATTTACAGGCAACTGACGAATAATAATTCTAATTAGTTCATTGCTGTCCATTCTGTCTTCGCATGCCTTGAATGCTGTTATTTTACGTGTTGCGAAGTCACACATATTCTCGGCTCCACCCTTCTTATACCTTTCACTCATTAATTTGTATTTTAGATCGAACTTGTGGCTTTCGTTCCAATATCTTTTTAAGAATTTATCCTTCCATTCCTTATAATTAGTCGGTTCCGGTACTAAAGAGGTCAACCAATGATGTGCTTTGGACGACATGGCTTGTTCTACTATATGCAATTTCAATCTTTCAGGGATATTATTTATCTTAAAATAATTCTCTAATTTTGAAATAAACGACCACGGTTGTTCTTTCACATCACCATGAAATTTTAGGTGGCTTGGTATTACAAGCGCTGATGCATTCATTGGTATATTTCCCTGTGAACGCATCATGAATTCGTTTTCTAACTGTTCAATCTTGTCCTTAATGTCCGACATATATTTCCCAGATTCAGATTCTTGCACCATTTTAATGTTTCTACCCTCCTTTTTTTTAATTTAACCAATTAAAATTAGTCCCCCTGTATTCGTTTTTCTAATTTACAATCCGAATTAACTATAGCCATGTTGAAGCGACATTGCATTTAAATTATCTACACGCGATTCGACGATTGTCAACTTTTCGCATTGTTGATCATGTAAATGTTCTAATGTCATAATGTTTTCCTGTAAATCTTAACTTGGGAATTAATTTTGTCGCCAGATTCTTTTAATTCCTCTGCATTTGGTCGACTTGATTATTAAAAGACTCAATTTTACAATGAATAATGTTGAATTCAGCCGATGTATCCGCCCGTAATTGCACTATTTCCTTGTGTATTTCTGACGAAAATTCTTCAATTCTAATGACATTTCCGATGTCATTCCTTCCAATTTAGCGTTATTTTTTTCAAATTCAATATTCATATCTGAAGTGATCCCCTCTAATTTATTATTCATATCTGAAGTGATTCCATCTAATTTAGTATTATTATGCTCAAGTTTTGCGTTCATTTCTGCTAACATCTTAAGAATTAAATTATTAGGGTCCATATTTTCTAACGCTGCAGCCATTATTTCCTTTTCTTGTGGTTCAATCTCAATAATTTCACGCGAAATTTCTCCCTCGGGGTTAGTATTAGCAGACGCCATATCATCTACATTAACATTCTCCATACGCAATTTTTTGCTCCTAGTATCCATTTTGAATTCTAATACAAATTAAAATCTCTCTGTTAAATTATTTTAAAATCACACCAATGAAATGGTCTTGGCCCTCTCTTATCATTAACAATTAATTTCCAATGTCAATCCATAAATTTCAGATTCCCTTTGGATCACTATATTATAATTTATAAGACTAATTTTATCCGTGTCACCAATTGTTATAAATTATAACAAATTATGCATCACGTTGAGGCGCCATTTTGAGATATACCACAAAATTTTCCTCTCTCTCTACATCTATATCTGCTAAAGATCTTAGCGTCCGGCTTGCTGGGTCAATAGGTCACGATATAATTATAATCCTTATTACCTCTGTAATGGATTATAGGATCCGCCGACTATACAGCGCAACTGGGAATCTGAAATAGAATGATTCTATTCTAGTTCATTTCTGTTCGGATTGACTAAATGAATATCAAACAATTTAATGAATTTAAGTTAGGCCTTTGATCATGATCTCTTTCAATTTACAATTTTACACCGCGGTTAACTTATCTTTTCTTCGTTGATGTCCCTCGTAGACTTCTCAGTCGAAATACCTTGCGATCTTGCCGTAGTCCAAAGTTCCAACGAAATCCTCTTCTGCCCTATCCAAGCTGGTCTCAAACTATCAAAATTACCAGTCCCGATTACGTCCTATGACATAGTCCCGAACTTGATTACCACTCCCGACAAAGTTCCAATTTATACTTCAATATTGCTTCCACATGAAAATATCTACGAACAGTTCAGAAGCGCGTTTCAGAGCAGAATGAAATCTTCCTGCATGATTCATCCCTCGAAGACTTCGTATTAAACTACCTTCATTTTTTTCATAACATTTGACCGTCTAAACTTCTCCGCCCAATCCCAAAGTTTCTACTTTTGGCATCAACCCATCTCTTAATGCATTTAGAAAAAACAAAAACTACATTGTTTATTCACGGTCGTTGCTATGCTCTAGCTCTCGTGATATTTCGTAATGCATGTTCCACCATATTGTCTCCAAATAAATGTTAATTTATTTTAACGTGACATATCGGTATGTCACAATATATATATATATATATATATATATATATATATGTGTGTGTGTGTGTGTGTGTGTGTGTGTGTGTGTGTGTGTTAAATAAATCTTAATGAATCAACAAATTCAAAAACTATCTTAAATAACATTTTACTTACAATCGATTTCTTTTTCCTTAAATTCGATATTCCTTTTTGAAGCAGCTATTTTGAATTTTATAGCAATTTTTGTATTTAGTGACTTCAAAAATAGTACTTAACCATATTTCTGCGCATATTTGCTTCATTTTCAAGCTTCAATTCTGAATTTTGATATTTCATTCCGATAATCGAAATCAGCGATCTTGAGAACCATTTTATACATATTTCTACGCACATTGGGCTTATTTTTATGAATCAGTTAGCCATTTTGAAGCCGCCATTTTGAATTTTGAAATTTCATTATGACATTTGAAATCAATGACCTTCAGAGCCCCATATGTATATTTTTATATGCATTTTTCTTTGTTTTTAAATGAGTCGATCCGCCATTTTGAAGGCGCCATTTTGAATTTTGAAATTTCGTAATGATATTCTAATTCAGCGACCTCAAAAACCCCTTGATACCAATTTTTACGCAAATCCACTGACATTTGCAATTATGACCAAGTTTTAGGCCCGATTCAACCAGTGTGCGCCGTCAGGACTCGAACCTAGGACCTCCCGGTCATAGGTGTTGCAGGGATATCAGTTGATGCACTGAGCTACCTATCCCGCTTTGATGTGTTTTAATGTGTACGTTCATGCACATGATTTGCCCTATATCTACGTTAATGTTTTTATCCTGATTATCCATTTACCGGAATTGATCTTTTTTCCAAAGTGCAGTTTCTCTATTTACGCTTTTTGCATGTTTATGTATAAATATACTATTAAGAGAGTTATTAATGACGCTGTCAAATATTTTGTTTTCAATAATTGCATTTCAACATTAGGAGAAAAACGATGAATTCTTTCTTGAATTATAAGACTGAATGTGAATACTTTCCTTCCTTTAACAAAACGTGTTTAATAAAGATAAGCCATTTAATTCGTTACCGTCAGACCGACAAAATTACAATGTTTGAAGTTTTCTTCCTACACCTATTTCCAGTATCGAACATTTTTCTGCATTTTATGATCAAACAAACGTATGGCTAGGTATATTAGTATAGACGTTAGGGCTTGCCGAAACTGGAAAAAAATATATAAACTTGTGTCAAAGAACGGAAAATATATTAGGATTATCTGACTCCAAATATGTCACTAGTGGAGTTACGTCAACTTGACACTAAACTACGGCTGCGGTGGTGTTGCTGTTTGGATAGTTAATTACCATATCGTCCTGTTATACCAAAGTTCCGCGTTCAAATCCGATTAAAACCGTAGATTTTTAAGGGCGAAAAATTCTTCGTATTCCTTTAATTGGAGGGAAGTAAAGCTGGCTATCACATGTTGTAGATTCACTTCATGTAAAAATATCCTTCATGTAAAAGATCCTCTGACCTCAATTCTGGTGTCTTATTTTGAGTGTTATCACTTTCTGCTATCAGATAGCGACGAAAGCTATAGCGAAATGTTACATTTGCGTTCAGACAAAAGCGCAGGCTTAATGTCGTTTGCTTTGCCACGCAAAATAAGTCACAATTGAGGAGCAAATACTCAAAAGGGGACATGTCCATTTGGCAAAAATTTAATTCTTCTTCTCTTGTTTTTTCCTAGAATTTTATTTCGAAAAAGAAACGTAAGATGTCTTACAATAGATTAAGTAGTCGTCTATTCGTTGAGTTAAAGACAGTATTGAAAAGTGTAATATTTGGGCTACATTTTTAATTTTTATTAAAAATTAAAATCTTCTGTTTCGTCGCTCAATATAATACTTTCTTTATCCGCTGATGGTGAAAGAAGCGTAGGGAAAATTGCTGGTCACGGAAGAGCGGGCCTAATGGCCCAAGTCTCGCCACGTAAAATAAGGCATTAACAAAATAAAGCATGAAGTCATTAACTAGTTTCTAGGATTAACGTACGTTTTCGATTGTACATGCTCATTATTATGAAGATACGTTATTTCCTTTTGACGAAAATGTTTACGTAATACGACACTAGATTTCCCGTCTTACAAAAACTCTCTGTTTGTGCTTGCCGTGCCACTTACGAGTGCAGCGTGCGCGCGCCCTTGAGCAGGATGTTGGCGGCGCCGGCGTACTGCCGGGCGTCGGCGGGCTTCTCGCAGGCGACGCGGTGCAGGCAGGCGTACGCCGCCCCGGCCGCCGCCCCGCCCCCGGCCTTGGAGGCGGCGGCGTCCCCGGCGAGGAAGCTCAGCGCCAGCAGCAGCTCGCTCTCGGACAGCGCCGGCAGGTACGAGGGCGCGGCGCCGTCCGCGCCGTCCGCCGACCGCCCGGTCGCGTGCACGCCGCCCTGAAACGAGCACAGGACAGCGTGGAATACAGCTCAGCAACTTGTAGCGCGAGTATTTGGTCGAAGATGATAACGTTTTTCCAATTATTACTAGATGAGGTCTTAGAATGAATGTTCCAAAGTTCTAACGTGAGTAATGGGTCGAGGATAACGTTTTGCCAATTATTACTGGAGGAAGTCATAGGATAAATGTTCCAAACTCCTATCGTGAATAATGGGTCGATGATAACGTTATGCCAATTATTACTAGAAGAGGTCATAGGATTAATGTTCCAAACTTCTAGCATGAGTAATGGTGTCGAAATGATAACATTTACCAATGAGCATGTTGAAAATGTACGCCGCCCTTAAACCAACACAGGATATCGCAGAATACAGGTTAGAAATTTCTAGTGCTAATTACGGGCCGAAAATGATACCGTTTTGCTAATTATTACTGGAGGAAGTCATAGGATAAATGTTCCAACGTTTTGCAATTATTCTGAGAGTCATAGAAAAATGTTCCAAACTTCTAGCGTGCGTAATCGCGAAGATGATAAAGTTTTGCCAATTATTAGCGGAGGAAGTCATAAGATAAATGTTTCAAACTTCTAACGTGAGTAATTGTGTCGAATGTGATAACATTTACCAATGACCATGTTGAAAATGTACACCGCCCTGAAACCAACACAGGATATCATAGAATACAGGTTATAAACTTCTAGCGCTAGTTATGAATCGAAAATGATAACGTTTTTGCAATTCATACAAAAGGAGGTCATAGCATAAATGTTCCAAACTTCTAGCGCAAGTAATGATTTGAAGGTGATAACATTTGTCAATGCACATGAGATGGAAAATGTACTCCCAACTGAAATGAACATAGGTGATCCTATGAGAGCCAGTCAAATGAAAACGAGCCAAATGGGGTATGAAAAGCGAGTAAGCTGTTTATTATTTCAAAAACCTTCTTCTTCTAACAACAAGGATTAGGCTTCAATGTATTCCGGTGTCCTTATTTTCTTTGGCCAGCCTACATCTCTTCTTCCTTGTAGAATATATTGAAGAGCTAACGTCGACAATCTCTCATTCGACATCCTTTACAAATGTTCGCACCATTCTTCTTATTAGTACACATTTTATCTAACCAAGGTGTGACATTTAACTCTTCTCTTACATCCACATTCCTCTCTTTATCCTAGAGTACTTCTTAAAAATTGCATTTCCGTCGTCTGAAATCTACTTTTATCTCTTTTCAAGATTACTTTTGATTCACTTTCATACAAATGTACTTAAAAACTCTACACGGTATCTTTACGTGTTTTAATTTTTTAATTCCTGTGAATATTTCCCCATACATTTCTAAAATTTTATTGTCTATTACAATTTTCGTTCTAACTGGGAATTTACCTTTAAAATCCATTGTTTTTGTTTTGTTGGTCGAAATTATAAAATTGTATATGTTCACAATATCATTTAAAATGTTCACCGCTATTCATAGCTTGTCTTCACTGTCTTGCAAGGTAACCTGATCGTCAGCATAGCATAAGGAGTTAAAATAAACATTTCCCTAGATTAATTCCTTTATCTATCTGTACTTTCCTTGCTCTGAACGTGTCGTCCATATAGATATTAAAAATTGTGGGCGAGAGGCTGCAACCTTGTCTCACTCCTTTATATGTAGGAGTCTCCGTTAAATATGCCGTTTATATCTAAGCATACTGTCGTTCCTGTATAGAGGCATTTAATAGCTTCTATTAGGTGATTTTGGTATTCCCTTTTTTTATAATTCTCCAAAGCAATATTCTATTCACATTATCAAAAGTCTTCAAACGACGTATGTGTGCCGCATTTAAACTCCCTTCTTTCTTCAGGCTAATTACGTATCGCCATAACCTAAGCAACCTGACAGGGCGGTATCTTTGTCCCCATCGAACTTCTCTCTGAGGGATGGGAAGGTGGAGGCAGTGAGGGACTACTCACTGCCTCCACCTTGAAGCCGCGACGTGAATGCCGCCGTAAAATTATCTCTCTATTATCCTCTAAACAAACATTGCATATCATTAACAATTTAGGCTGTGTCGTTTCAGATGGAAACTAGTGGTGTTAAAACAGAACGTACTTTCTCGTCCGTAATTTCACGAAAAATTGCGCGAAAATAATTCGAATTTTAAAAGAATTGTACTTGACCTTATTTCAAAATCTTTAAGGAACAGATTTCATTAAGGGAAAATCTTCTATCTTCGCTAATCTTCTTTCTTCTCTAATCGCTATCTTATAATTGTAATTGTCGGAAGACGTCGAAATATTTTGAATTTTTGCAAATTTCGAAAAATCAGGGTTTTTAACGAACGTGAGATCTAAACCCTCTCTTAAACATCCTTCATATTATCCAACAACAAAATTTAATCAAAAACGATGGAGCCTTTCTTTTTATTTTGAAATTATCCCAGGGGGTTCATGTAAAGTTTCCCAATATTAAAATATCGGTTTCAAGTTCAAGGTACCGCGACATCAGCCAGATCGATTGGAGAATATCAATTTTGGAGATAATTGGCTGAAGGGCTTAGCCGCTAGCGTTGTACACAGACTGACGAACGGTCAGACAATTGTTTTGCCGTCGTTCGATTTTTTGGTATCAAGCGCCCGCAAAACATAGATTCTGGCTGCATCACGTGTTAGAGGATTTTTTGTCTAAATTTAGCATCTGGATTTTTGCACTTTTTAGTGACCAGGGCCCTGTAATACGAGTTTTTCCGCGCCGTATTTCCGCGCAGCATTATATAACTTTCTCTCTACCCTCTATTATGACAAAATAAAAATCACCACCGTCTTCTTAATTAGATGAACATATATTCTCGATTGTATTTTGATGAGAGTCGTGATAGCTCCTGCACAGCAGTTTCTTGACGACTTCTCTTCTTTTATATCGTCCAGAAGGTTATGATTTTAGTACGTGGAATACCCTGCAACCCGACGTGGAGGTCTGCGCCGAATCTCACCAACCAGTCGGGGAAGAACACCTTCAGTGTATTTATATCACCTATCGTCATAAACATAAACTACTCTCACGGAAATAAAGACCATAGCAGTTGACGCGTCAGGAAACACGAAATAATGAAATAACTTTTATGACTTCCCGAGTCAACCGAACTTCGAGTCTTGAAAATGTGTGTTACGGTGATATGCAACTATGGCTACGGCAAAATCGAAAAATTACAACAAAAAAAAAATTCTAGAACAGTGTGTTCTTCTGAGGCCAAAACTGTAAACGAATTATTTATTGTCGATATTACCACGAACACTGCTTTTTATTCCTGAAATTATTCACTTGTTCATGAGTAGGACACTACATGTGTTTCACAATTTTCTAAGGGGTTCGACTATAATTTTTTACTAATGAACATGCAATGGGAAATCTTACATAATGCAGTTACATAGGTGCATTTGCCCCTAATGGGTAGGCATCTCTTTTTGCACTCTTATTTAGCAGGTCTGACGTTATCAAGGAGATTCCTTGTACGTTTCAAAAACATGATGCGTTGCCTAAGAAATCTTAAGATATAAGTCAAACTTAAGCCAATCCAAGCTATCAGCAAAAATTATCAAATTTTCTCCTCAGTGAAATTCACGTCACGTGCACGTATTTCCGTTCATTAATTAAATACGTTCTCATTAAAACACTTTCTGAATGTGTTCGTTGCATTATTCTCTGGCAACAAACACTACAAGTATCAAAATAATAGTTTCAGTCAAATTTCATGTGCATAAATAGATGAGAAAATAATCAATTCAATGTTCAAAACTAGTTTAAAAACAAGGAAAGTGTTTGGAAATAGTTACAGCAATTCTGCTGTGAAAAATAGGGATTGAGTCGGAGTGAATTAAGATATTAAAACATAGTTTGCCGACGTTTCCGAATATTTTTATTGCTTTGTCAGTGCTGGTGGTAAAACAAACATTTAAGAACAACACTCTTACAGATATATATAAATGGCAATTACATCATTAGAATACTGTACATGATGGTCACAACATAACATACATGGTGATTGTAGTAAGCTGAGTATAGTTTGTGATCATTACATACAGTATGCTATTATGTTGTAATCGTCATTTATATATCTATAGTGTTGTTCTTATATTTTTATCTTTTACCACCAACCCTGAGGATGGAATAAAAATATTCCAAAACGCCTGCAAAGTTTGTTTTAATGTCTTAATTCAATTCGACCAAATCCCATGATCTACATTTCCCATTTTTACTTCATGGACGTGAATCAACAGTGGTTAAACATTCATCACTAACATCAAAAGAAGATATATCAAGCGTTTGAGTGACTCAACTAATGGTAAATCTTTTTTTCACTAATTCAATTAATTAGTTAAGTACAATTTTTGTTTTTTTTGTAATGTTGATGTTTTAATAACTATTTCTTGTTGCTTAATATGTATTTTAGAGAAAGAGTGATACATTTCAATTCTGTTTTCTTATTAAAACTGGTATTTCTTTTATTTTATCTATTATTCAAGGAGGATGTTATATCTTGGCATTTCATTATGAACTGATACGTTAATATTACATTATCTATTTTTACATGAGTTTTATTTGAGTATATAAACTTTTTATTCGCAAAATAGTTTAAGTAATATTTACCACTCATAAAGGAAAAAATTCTCAATAAATCCTAGCAATGGTTCGCGATTCGTGGATTAACGAGAATACACGGTATTACTTTCACTAGTTCGATTTACGTAAGAGTATCATTCATTTGCTTGTTACTTCCTGTACCTGGAGTGACGGAATAAGTAATGGTACCTATATGATAAAACACTATCTTTTTTGTTGTAAGACATGTCTTTTTTTTTAATTTCTTGGTATTAACTCACCTTGTGGTTCAAGAGACCAAAAGAAAACATGCCTGCTCCAAATAGTAGCGCCTTCAAAACCAACAGGATTAGCAGGTTTGTCAAATTAAGGCTCAGCACCTGAAAACAAGAAACGAGTATCCATTATAGTTTAAGGCAAAAAGGAACAAGAACCTGATAAAATTACCAATGCTACAACATATTCTTTTTCTTAGGGTATTAACTTTACTAGAAAAAGTAAAGCCGGTTGTCCAATGTTGTACATTTACCACACGTTAATTACATTCAAGTCTCAAATACGCCTCTGAGCTAAATTCAAACCGCCTGTTTCGGTTCCCTCCTTTCTCTGGTAGATGGCGAAAGGAGCGCAGCGGAATTTGTGTGCTCAGATGGGCCTGATGACCTTAGCCTCACCATGTTAATTCAGGCATTATTAATCTATTAGTTGTCATTGCCCCCAAAGTTGTGCAGTCAACATCCACATTTGCTTTCTTAACTCAAATACTTGCATTGCAAATTTTCTTCCTTCAACAGACACAGACATCTTAAATAAAACATAGCAAGTTTTCGCATTTTTTAATGCTAGAGGTTCATTTAGCCGAGTTCACTAAATCATTATACGCTTCTGGTCAGAGGGTATAAATGACATGCGTCGCTCCGAATCCTCATCTAAATCCGTGCTTAAGTCGGAGAAAGAGGCCAGTACAAAGCAAACGGGGTTAGTCTGCACCGGTGTTGACGGGACATAAGCAACTAAGGTCTAACGGTTTTGCTACTCCTAGAAATGACACTGCTCATATAATCAATGCTTGGCGCTCAGGAGCGCCATAGTAGTATAATTTAGTAACCCAACAATCGAGTAGCATTAAAAGTTGAAAAAATGCAAAACCATGCTACCAGAGAGCTCCAATAATGATTAGGGAACGGATTTCCATGTAATTTCATGTTTTACAGGAACTAGTTACCTGCATTCAATTATATTTTTTAGACTTTACAAGACATTCTGAATGAATTAGAACTATTTTTATTTTACATATTTAGGTTTAATTACATATTTTAATTATGCCATATTTCTTACATATTTCGCTACATTTGAATATCTTTATATATCAAAACGGAACATTCCAGATTCGGGTTTGCAATATTCGTTATGGAATTATCTTTCTTACAAAGTAAATGTAACGCTTTAATTACCACCATATCTCCGCCATGATTTGTCAACCCCCACCCCCCGATTACTGCGTACTTGCGAGTCAAGGATGAGCGGATTTTTACGAACGAAATTACTTACAACCACGTGCTTGCTCATGTTTCAAATAGAAAATTCGTTACGCGATCGAAAACTAACAAATATTTTTAGAGACAATTGTCGCGTTTCTCAATATGGAGAGTGGGGTATATACAATACCCCCCCCCCCCGCGGAATCCATCACTCGCTACACGGTACTAGTATTCGCTTGTATACCGGCTCCTCTTGTACATTGTAATATATACTATGAACGTATTTTATATTTCGAATAAAATTCTTGTGTGGTGAAGTCTAGTATACAATTACTTCAGTACAGATAGACCCTACTTTCATCCACTCTGAATACATGTTAATAACTGATCGGCGACGTTCTGTGGTCGAAAAATGCTTGTAGAAAACAATATTAAACACAATAATGAATTTTATTTTACATATTTTTTATTTTTCCTTACATGTTTGGAAAAAATAAGTACATATATATGTACATATTTTACGATTTTTATTACAATAATTTCCGTTCTCTAATAATGACAGTGCGCGCAACAACGCGATGACAATGTATGGCCGTTATGAGCACAAAATTATTGAGCATTAATGGATTAAATCGAATCGAATTGAATAGAAACGCACTTAATTGAATCGAATCGAATAGAATCGTATTTTGAAACGAATGGAATAGAAGTGAATTGCTGAGGCTGTTGGTCTCGTAGTTGGAGTATCGAATTGAATTGAATGGAATTGAGCTAATTCGAATCCAATCGAATCGAAATGCATCGAATTTATTGAAATGAATTTTGAGCGTTGGGTTGGTCTCGTAATTGGTGCATCGAATCGAATTGAACTGAATGGAATTGAGCTAAATCGAATCAAATTGAATCGATCGAAATGAATCGAATCGAAATGAATCGAATCAAAATGGTAATTGGTGCATCGAATCGAATTGAACTGAATGGAATTGAGCTGAATCGAATCAAAATGAATCGAATCGAAATGAATCGAATCGAAATGAATCGAATCGAAATGAATCGAATCGAAATGAATCGAATCGAAATGAATCGAATCGAAATGAATCGAATCGAAATGAATCGAGATTAACGAAAGTGAATTGCGGAGCTTGCCTGGCTGTTGGTCTCGTAGTTGGTGACGAGCTGTCGTGCCAGCTGCGTGAGGACGCTTCGCCCCAGCGCGCCCAGCGTGGCGACCTTGGGCTCCCGGCCGCCGCCGCCCCCCCCGCCGCCAGCGCCCGCCACGCGGAGCTGCTGAGCGATCTCTGCATCTGCGGATGACAACAAGGATGATCAGGGTCGGCGGAACCAGGATGGTTGGTTGGTTAGTGATTCACGGCGCGTCTACAGATTAGGTCATTAGTCCCGTCAATGTAGTGCATGTTTTCCCCGGGAGATGGTGGTGATCTTTCTCCGCTGGTTGGCGAGATCCGACGCCGACCTACCGTCGGCTTTCTCCCTAACCAGGACTCTCCCACCAGCGGGGCACCGCCCAAGCCGGACAAAGCTCTAAGCTCCCGACCGATTCCCGGACTCCGGACCGATTCCCGGACCGATCCCCGACCGACGATTCCCGGAATATGTCGTAGTGTAGTGCATGTTAGTGTAAGTGTGTGTGTGTGTGTGAAAGGGGGAGAGGATAGGACAAGGAAGAGAAAGAAAAGATCGCGCGCGGTCCGTGGCCCGTTTGTTAGGGTACTGCTCCGGCATTCGCCGCGGAACCAGGAGTCGTCGCACCTACTCCTTACTAGGAAGTGCGCAAACTATGTAGTAGGTCTTTAGTCCGCTACACACACACACACACACACACACACAAACACAAACACAAACACACAAACACACAAACAAACAAACACACAAACACACAAACACAAACACACAAACACACGCACCACATCCCACCCCTCTCCCCGAGCCAGGGATGGTAACGTCGTGTGCGACGGCTAAGTGGTGGGTGTGTAGTATACAGAGCTGACAATGGAGATGCAAGATAAGATGATAAACAGTGTTTTTGAACAGAAATAAAGTTCACCTAAAATGCATAAAATTAAATGCAAGGGGCACTGCGCTCAAGGGTAGGAGCATTGCTCGTGGACCGAAGCGTATTGCGCCAGCCATGACAGGCCAATGTAACAAAGAGTATGTATACACACAAATAAAAAATAAAACATTTCACCCCACCCCATGTCATCTCATGATATCCTGCATTTCTCCGCTCCGGTTTCCGCCGAGGCGAATGTCGAAGCAGTAAGCTTACGAACGTAACAGGGTCCGCACGATCTTTCTTTTCTCTTGTGTTATCCTCACTCCTTACATCAACTACGCACAACACTACCACACATGTCGGGAGATTAGTATTTGGCCCTTCTGTGGTGACGCCTCGCTGGGTGGAGATACCTAGGGGTGGGATTTCCATTCGAGCCGACAAGTACGTCAGCGCATAATTTTACCATCCAATGGACGAGGAACACCGCCACATCCTGGATAAAACATACACTACGCTATAGGGACTAATGGTCATTGCAGTTGGTGCGCTCGGAAACCAATCAATCAATCGATCCGGTATTCCCTCCCCATCACAGCTCGCCTCGCTCTTTCTTGATCCGACCGCCGCCATACCCACCCCTTCCCCTGCTCTTCACCTATGCCCCCTCCCTGACTCTCGATTGACAATTTTCGTCATCAACTACTGGGAGCCTACTTTTACTACAGGAAGGAATAAAAAAACTAAAAACGCCTGAACAAAAAAATTAAAAACGTCTGATCCTCTTTGGTTGCTGTCCTCAGTGTTTTTTTTTTATTTACGAAAATGTGAATGAGTGCACCCATGCTCTGCTCGTTAACGGATAGATAAAGTAGTTTGTACTAAATCAGTGGCTTTTACTTCGTTTTGACAGTGACTTTTGAAAATAAAGGGTACCGTTTTTCTTTTAGTTCGGAATAACACTAGGTTCGTATTAAAAACAAACTTATAATCTATGTATGAGAAAATTATGATCGGAAAAAAGATATTCTTAATAAATACTCTACATTTCAGAAAAAATTAAAATAAGTTCAGCCGTCCCTAAGATTATTCTGGTCAAATAGGAGGCACTCTGGTTTATTGTTTGTTTGTTGACACTTTGAGGGTTGACACTCAAAGAGAACATTCAAACAATGTAGACCTTCAGAATCAACTATAAGAAACAGAAATGCCCAAAAAATGTAAAAAGAAGTAAAAGGTTGGGCGAAGTCAGCAGACAAAGTTTAATTTTCTTCACATGATGTATTCTAAACTATTTTGTGATTTGTTTAATTTTACGGGGTAGTTCTACTATTAATGTGTTCCTTCTCCAGGTAATTCATGATGAATTAAACTTGACAACAAATGCGCTCCAGCGTAGTTCTAACAAATTTGACGTTTCTTTTAAAAGAAACTAAAGAAATGATCAGACGAGTAAACCTCTATTCTCTAACAAACTGCAAAATACAAACATGTAAGACGTTCAGTTTCTACATGAAATGTGCAAGATCTGGTTCTTTTGGTCATAATATGACAGAAAAACAATGAACTACGATTTTGTTCCGTTGTATATAGACTAGATAAAAATCTGTTAATCTGTTAGTAAAGTACACTTTGGAAGTGAAGTACAATAAACAATGCTTGTATCTCCTTGCTCATGAAATGGAGAAAAGGGAAGGGTAGGTGAATTGTATTGTTGTACATGCAATGAGAGAACAAAGGGCGCGCTACAGTTTCTCCTGGAAACGATTGAGAAGAATGGATAACTTTTTTATACCAGACAATAGACACGGGAAGAACAATGAGAGAAATTCATCTTTTCTTCCGTGCGAAAATGACCGAGAGGAATGCATGCGTTTAATATCTTGTTCAAACAATGGTGGAGAAGAACAATGTACGGATTAAACATCATCACAATAAATTGAAATAATGGGCAAACGACAGTTCTAAGCAGGGTTTTTTTAAAGAGAATTTCATTTTAAAAGAGAATCATATTTCCTTAATGTATAAATGTATGTGAAAGTACAAACCTTAGTTTTATGTTTCAAATATTACGTTTAAATACAGGGAATTATGAAAAGTAACCACTAATTTTCAGGTCAGTAACACTGATATTTTTATTGAATAATATACTATGACAAGTATACTATTTACATTTCTTAGATTTTTTCTGCTCGTTCAATTCGCATTAAAGGAATTAAAACACAATGTGGAGTATATTTTGAGAAAAGTTCGAAAATTCTTTTACTGAACCTCTTTCGCTAATGTGAATATTTAACTAAAATTGGTCTTATCACATAATTATATTAATTTATATTTACTAATATCTGGACACACATGTTGTAGTGGATTGTAACAGGAAATCTACCTCAATTGAAAAATGTAATGCATCAGGTATAAACACAGTTTCTTTTAAAAGGGTACATATGTTTGACAAGACTGCTGATCATTATGTTTATACGCATTCAATAAACTTTGCATTTATAATCACTCAAATCTCCGAACTTAAACTCTTTGGTTCGCTCACTCACACTCGTTAACTCACACTCAAACATGCTTGCTAGACCAACATGATCTGCTTTCAATTGGTTGATTGCAACTCACTCAATCAAACGAAATAAAAACAGCAGATAATTCATTCGATTAATCTTCATACAGTATTTGAGTAACTCCCGAGAGTGCGAATGTGTGGTTCCGTCACTCTGGGACACTCTGGCTACACCAATTACCAGTCAAGACTTATGAGGTGTCATTCGACGCGTCTCGGTTTCCTGATGAGAAATGGTAATTTGTTTTCGGACCCAGCCAGAAGAATCAAAGAAATGTCCAAAAAGGTGTTTTTGTGTGTTTCGACGCTGCGATCTTAGTATGCCGTGGATTAAACCAACTCTACCTAAATAGATGTATGTAGGTGGCGTTGATTAAACTCCCGGACCCAAAAGAATTTTTCCCTCAATACGCCATAATTTTCTTTCACAATGTTGGCTTCATTGACGTTGACATCTTTAAGTGAACAAGTGAAGTTAATTTAAACAAGTGAATTGCGAGACATATTTCTTTTTAATTTTTTCCTTATAACCTATTACCACATTTTTTAAAATAAATTTGCAAAAGTCTACGAAAAGTATTGCCTTGGAACTTATACGACTTCTCACTTTTACGTTCCTGAGGGTACAAATATCGATTTTCAAATTAATGTGACCCGACAATTATTATTATTATTATTATTGTTATTATTATTATTATTATTATTAAACGTAACTAGCACCTTTTTCACCTAAACATGCGAAACAGTTTCCTTTTAATGTTTATATAGATTTGCATACAAAACAATTAATACAGCAATTGCAGAAGTAAATGTGAACACAAATTAAACTGAGTTTGTGGAGTTCCATCAAATGTAGTTGTAGACGATTTGGTGACGGAATTTCGGAAATAATTGAGAATGATCTTATATTAGGATTAGAGCGTAACTCAGAAGAATAGCTTACAGGTGATCTTTGTGCATTATTGTGCATATTAGCAAAAATCATCAAAAATGTAGCAGTTTTAACTATTCCCATACCAATACTTTCAAGTATTTTTTACGGCGATTAATATTTTGAAATTGCAATATTTATATGTTCATGTCCCGAATGGACGTAACATACATTAGATGTTGAGAATTTTTGAAGGGGAGTATCACATTATCAGCTACTATGATTCGTTGGTATGTCCAATGCCAATATGCCAATAGACTGTAAGAGTATATTTAAACAAAGCTACGCATGAAAGAAATGAAATATGAAAGAAATTTTCAACACATGAAAATACTTTTGAAAGGTGTACAGTGGATGACTCCACATTGAACTAGTTTTAAGATATTATTAAAATATATAAAAAATAATTTAATTAAAATATATAAAAAATAATTTTTATAAACCGATTAAAAAGCTCGCATTAACATGCCTATGCGCTAAGTTTTAAATCTAAAGAGTAATTGTAGTTAAAATGCGAGGGTATATTAATATTATAATGTATCTAACTAGGGGTGGGAAAACAGTCAAAAATCACAAAAAATTGCTCATAGTGGAGTAATAACACGGAACATTAAGATTCTTCTAAAGTCCGTTTCTCTGGTCTGGAAACTTGTCTTCTCTATTAGTTTACTTTGACTTTCGTCTCCAGTCATGTTCAATTCCACTTAATCTGCTTGTATTGGACGCATACTGTTGCATCATACAAATGCAATCACTTTTTTGGGTTTTGGTTGTTTTCATTTAAATTATAAAATGAATAACAATGCCTGTTTATTCTGTTATTGGATTTTAATTCTCCTTTTTCTGATTCTCTTGGATTTTAAATCAAGAAAGTCAATAAGTGAGAAGAAAACCAGCACAAGACATGGCTATTGTACAGATGTGAATAAGATAAAGTATGAATGAAGCTCACGTACGACTAACAGAGAACATAAACATGTTTGCGAGTCGTCCTCTCGGACACATACGTTGGTGTACATCTGCCACAGTAGAGGGCTCTAACCGTTACCTACAACTAAATAAAGACTATTAAAGATCGTATTTTGGCAGGACTGGCAATCATTTTATGAAAGGTTGCATATCATAAAACAATTTCTAATGAAATTCCATACACGAAACAATATTAAAGATAGTTGTTAATTGCTGAAAAATTCTTGTTTTAATAATAGCGTTTTTATTTGCCAGATACTTAAAAAAGAAATTACTTAAGAAAAAACGAACGTCAATAAAATTAAAGTACCACTCAATACCAAATTTTCATGATTTAATGATACCTTTATTTACGTTTAATACCCTAAGGGTACATCTTTTTCAGGTTTTGAATAATTCGTCACAAAATGATATAAATGCGCTACTAGAGTAAAGGGAATCACCCCCTCAGAAGTAAAGCAAACAGATTATATAACATGAAAGGCTTTCGCTTCCATATAAAGAAATTTATAAATTTCTTGTTCGCGTTTCTTCGTTCTGCTCTCCCACACGATTGATCATGTATGACTTGGAAAATCTGCCCTTAAAACCAGTTTTAGTTTCTAAAATTAGTTTTAGTGACCCTCAATTATTATTTAGGCATAAAACTACTTAACGAAACTTTTGTGTATATTTTACTAAATTTGAGGGATTAGCAATTCTTTGTACTTATGGATACCGAACTCTTTTAGTACTTCGTCTACTGTTTTAAAAACTTGTTAGCTTACGTTATTCTATATCAAACATAAACAACACTAATCCAGCCCTTATATATCTTAGAGATAACAATTTCCTACACCAATATTTTTGTTAATATCTGGATATACAAAAATCAAAGACGTTTCCACACCCAAGTAGCTGAATATCTTTTTTTTGCAATAGATTCAAACTTTTGAGCATTTTTCCTGGCCATGGCATTTGTGTGACGCATCTTGCAGAAAGTTTTTTCTTCCTTGAGAGTATCACTGTGAAAAGATAGTTATTTTTTACTTTCTCGCTACGGAGTAGAGAGAAAGTTATGTAATACTGCGCGAAAAAGGGCGAATTTTCGGCTAAGAACCTTTATTACAGGGCCCTGGTAACGAAATATTGGATAAATCCAGTTGTTAAATTAACGAAAAAAATTATCTAGCGCGTGTTTAACCAGAATGTTTTGTGGGTCCTTGATACCTAAAAATCGAATGACGGTAAAACGCCTGACTGACCGACCGTCCGTCCGTCTGTGAACAATGCTAGCGGCTCAATTGTTCAGCCGATTTTCTAAAAAATTCCTCTCATCTGGCCGATGTCGCAGCCCCTTGAATGTGAACTCGATATTTTAATTTTGGGAATTACTTTAAATAAAACCCCTGGGTCAATTTCCAAATTTTCAAAAAAGTGGCTCCATCGTTGCTGATTACATTTTGGTGTTGGATAGTCTAAAGTACGTTTAAGAGAATGGTGTCGGTTTTATGTTCGTTTAAAACCCTGATTTTTTGAAAATTGCAAAATTTCAAAATTTCTTCGGTGTCTTCCAAAAACTTAAAATATTAAACATATATACTTTTTCCCTAATGAAATATGTTCTTCAAAGACAGATTTTGAAATGAAGTTTGGTACAACATGGGCGAGAAAGTAGTGATGTTTTATCACAACTAGTATAAGTTTTCTAAACATTCTAAGCAGTTGTGTAGCCAAGTTATTAAATGCCTCGGCGCAGAAATATGAAAGGGGACCCCTACTTGCAATAGACGGTAAATTAAGAGTTTTAAATCTTACTGGTATGGCAATGTGAGTAATGCAAAGGAGAAAAAATGTATGAAGTGCATTTGTTTTTGTTTTCTTTCCCCATATCCGTTCCTGGGAGTTCTAATTAAGGGCCCCTTCATTTCGGGGATCGGTGCGGTGCACCAGTTACGCCAACATAGCTACGGCCAACATAGCCCCTCATCTCAAGGCTGAACAACGGATACGAATGAAGAGGAGCGAATTTGTAATTTATTATTAAATATTTTGATATTGCATGATGTAAAGCAGAAAAAAAAGATTATAAAATTCATTAAATATTTTTGTAATCAATGAACTCTTAATTATACCACTCAATCGTCGGTTCATACTTGGCTACGGATTCCTAATCCACATTTTGATCATCATTCTTTTCCAAATTTTATGGACCACCTTCTTTTCTTATACGCTGACAAAAAGAGTTTCAGAAAAACTGTTTACGGATTTCCTGAGAATTTCTCGTTTTTCTCGAAAGTGCACAGGTCTCCTTTTAGAAGCACTTGATAGCCAAAAAATTGATTGAATTTCAATCAAACAACCAATGATCCAATTAAAGAAAACACGAAATGTATATGCGTATTTATATAAATATAAATGCCACATATTTATGTCGCATTTATCATTTATAGTACACGTCCCCAAACTTTTATCCCCCAGGGAATCCCCATAGGGGATTCTCAACTGACCACAAGGGATCCACAACAGATCACAGGCGACCACAGGTGATCCACAGCAGACCGGTGTTTTTTGTAAATATCACATTGGGAAGTACAACTGGTTTATACGAAAATATTGAATTGAATTTGCCCTATTTTACGTGGCGAGACTCAGGCCATCAGGCCCGCTCTTCCGTCTGACCACGCAAATTTCGTTACGCTCCTTTCACCTACTAGGGGAGAAAGAAGGTATTACTTGGGCGACGAAACAGGCGATTTGAATTTAGCTCAGAGGCGTCATTTAGACCTGAGGATCTTTAACATGCAGTAAACGTACTAACATGGGACAGCCGGATTTACTTCCCCTCCCAAGGAAGGCGTTTTTCGCCCTTAAAAATCCACGGCTTCGATCGGGTTTGAACCCGCGAACTTGAGTATAGCAGTCCGATACGCTAACCGCTACACCATCGCCGCCGCCGCGCGATCATCATCGCCTTCCCTACCTTGAGTGACCGAGGGGTGACGCGTAGAACTCCGCTGTGCGAGGGCTAGCTCCGGTCCGTGCCGCTGTCGCTGCCGCGATGTAAATACTGCGGCGTCCCGCGAGGCGCCGTCTTTTGTAGCGGCGGCGCCTGGAACAATGCACTGGCGTGCGGCGAACGGGGCTCGGCGGAGGACGCGCGGACGGAGTGCGGGTGGGGGAGGAGGAGGAGAAGGAGGGGGAGGCGGCTGGAGGCAGAGCGGCCACTGCAAAGCAGTGGACTAGCTCAGTTGATTGATTAGTGATTCCGGGCGCGCCAACTGCTACAGATCGGGAGGGGTGGCTCTGTGCATCAACTGATGACACTGCAGCGCCTCTGACCGGGAGGTCCTAGGTTCCATTCCCGACAGTGGCAAGATTTTCGACGCTGGCTTGTCAGCTAGGTCGAATTCAGCCGCTGACTGGAGGATAATTCAGGTGACCGGCTGCTCTGATCAGTAGTTTTCCGTGGTTTCTCCGATCAACGCCAGGCGAATGCCGGAGCAGCACCCTAACAAACAGGCCACAGACCGCGCGCAATCTTTCCTTCCTCTTCCTTGTCCTATCCTCTACCTTACACACATACTTACACTAATATGCACTACACTACCACATATTCCGGGAGACCGGTTGGGAGCTTAGAGCTTGTCCCGGTTGGGGCGGTGCCTCGCTGGTGGGAGATACCTAGTTGTGGAAAACACTGCTAGCCGAGAGTAGCTCAGCACCGGATCTCACCATCCAGCGGGGGAAGATCACCGCCATCTGCCGAGGTAAAAAACTTGCACTACGCTTACAGGAATAGTGTCCTCAGTAGTTACCGTGCTCGGAATCACTAACAACTAATCAACCAAGAACTGTCAAGGTCACTAGTTCCGTAAATTTAGTGCTTGTTTTCATCGTGGGAGGTTGCGGTGATCTTCGCCCGATGGATGGCGAGATTCGGCGCCTCCCTACCATCGGCTAGTGGGGTTTTCTCAAACCAGGTACCTCCCACCAGCAGGACACCGCACCAATGTGTGGTAGTGTACCCGGCATGTGTGGTAGAGTAGTGCATGTTAGTGTACGTGTGAACCGGTAAGGCGTGAGAATAGGACAAGGACGGGGACGGAAAGATCGCACGTGGTTCTTGGCCCGTTGGTTAGGATACTGCTCTAGCATTTGCCTGCTGTTGATCGGAGAGATCACGGAAAACTACCGATCAGAGCAGCTAGCCGCTAGGTTTTTATCTAGACAGCGGCTGGATTCGACCTGCGGGGGGGCGGGGCGGAGCGGGGCGGAGCGGGGCGGAGCGGGCGGAGCGGGGCGGAGCGGGGCGGAGCGGGGCGGAGCGGGCGGAGGGGCGGAGGGGGCGGAGCGGGGGCGGGCGGGCGGGCGGGGCGGGCAGGGGCGGAGCGGGGCGGAGCGGGGCGGAGCGGGGCGGAGCGGGGCGGGGCGGGGCGGGGCGGGGCGGAGCGGGGCGGAGCGGGGCGAAGCGGGGCGAAGCGGGGCGGAGCGGGGCGGAGCGGGGCGGAGCGGGGCGGAGCGGGGCGGAGCGGGACGGAGCGGGGCGGAGCGGGGCGGAGCGGGGCGGAGCGGGACGGAGCGGGGCGGAGCGGGGCGGAGCGGGGCGGAGCGGACATTTTTCAAATTTTGAAAAAAAAGACTCCATTTTTTTAATTAAATTTTGTTGTTGGATTGTGTGAAAGGCGTATCAGAAAAAAAGTGTAGGTCTCAAGTTCGTTGAAAACACTGATTTTTCGACAATTACTGAAGTTCAACGTTGTCCGGAGTCTTCCTACAACTAAACTATTAAAGATATTTTCCCTTAATGAAATCTGCTCCTTAAAGATAGATTTTGAAATTAGATGATGCACAATTTTTCGAAAATCTGAGTACATTTCACGTAATTTTGCCTGAAAATACGGGGGAGAAAATAAGTGGTGTTTTAACATCACTAGTTTTTACTCTAAGAAATTTTGATAGCTGATTACGCCACAAAAAAATCAGGAGCTCACTTGTATATAATCAAGGCAAACTTGTGTGAAATAATTTTTGCTTTTCTTTATTTTGTGCTACAAAAGCTGTAACAGTTAAATTTATTGGTGTTCCATTCATTGGGAGAAGTAAGAAGTAACTGTTCATCCAGACTATTGAAATAAATACAGATATGCACTATAGGTTCTTCATTTGGTTTGAATTTTTTAAGTAATGGTTGAGGTGTTAGTAGGGCTGAAATAGCAATATTTCAATATTACATAATTGTATCCAATAATACGAGAAAGTATGTGCTGTTTGAACACCAGTTAGGGAGATTATTCTCCGTGGCATCTCCCCTTCATAGCGTAGGTGTTTAAACGCATTCTGAATCTCTAAACCTATGTAAAATTAAATTGACTATTTGTAATTCTATGAAATTTAGACTTGCAGATCTGAGAATTTCTGTTTCTTAATAAACGCTGAGTAGTACTATAATGTTTGCTCACGGACGGTACTCGTCTTACGATGTTCATGTACAGTTGTGTATCGTATGACGCTATTTTCACTTTTAAAATAATGATTTACAACTAACGAAATATACGGGTCGAACTATTGTCATATTTCGTAATAAAGAAAATTCTTTTTTAGACAGACACTGGTAAAAGTGGTTCTTTTAGAGCATTCTTAGATGGTTAACTTCAATTATTAGCTAGTTCTAAAAGCAAGACGATGTATAAATGTTCAGATAAATCTGTGAATGCAACAAAAAAATGCTTCCGTATGACCGCATCATCAACTTCTAAACTTAATGAATTACTAAGTAGTTTGTATACTTGACGAAAATGAAAGTCAGTAATGCTGTCTAAAGAAGTAGTTTATGGTGCAAGTGGTAAAAGTGATTTTATTTTGCTCGTAGTATTGCGTCACTTGGCCTATCGGCCACGAATTTTATTATTATTATTTTATTTCCTACTCGCAAAATAAAATGTCACTTTTACCACTCGTATCATCAATAACTACTTGCGAAATAAAAAGAAATTCCTGATTTAAATGAATGCTTTCTTTTCAGTTTATTGAAGAACTCGACCCTCCGCCAAAAGGTTCCCTCTATTTATCACAATTGTACGACGACCTACAAATTGAAGGATACAATAAAAGACGATCCAACTACATGTCTTTATTCTTGGAAGCTACCGAATTTGCGCATGAAAGATTTAAGGAAAGGAGAAAGTACTGTGAAGAATGGATTGCTTCCATAGTAGCTCCAATTTCCCCAAATGCTAAACTGCTACTGTTTCCCCAAGATTCCCCAAAATGTAACTTCATTTTCTGTGCACGTCTTTTAGAATTCAGTGGGAAATACAATTATTCAAATTATCGTTTCCATGTTGTCGCGGCAGGAAGTATTATTCCGAAGGACAACATGGATAAGAGCCAAATGTTTTGGCTTTTTATCCTTGGAAATAGATTTTATTACATGGGAGCCTTTTTTTTTCAAAATTTAAGTAGTATATGACTTAGTGTAGGGATCACAGAATTTTGAAAATGTGCACACAATTCACTTTTCCCCATAGCACGTCATACGCAGTTTTTAACTGTTTTTATTGACGTAAAATAAATAAAAAAAATATTTTACAGGTCCTTATCGAGCTTTCACCATCACCCTCATCATTGCCAACGCTGTATTCTACTTCTTCACCCACTCCATGCTATGGCCTTCGTACCTTCACCACTAAGGGGCGGATTTTAATGGAATGGCATTTTTTTCTTTTCATTTTAAAAAAATGCCGTTTAGTATAGAAATTTATTTTATGTTATGACAAAACGAAATGACCCACTTTTATACGACATTTTTTGCATTTTTGCCAACTTCGACAAATAAGTCATTTTTTACCTTTTCCCGTCATTTTTAATGTATTTTTCGCTGATTTAATCGATTTTAATATCATTTTAATGGTACTTGCTTCAAATAATATTTACGAGATGTAATAATTATATTAATGTTACGGTAAATACGGGATATAATAATTATATTATAAATGTTCTACAGAGAATTCCTGAATACCTGTAGCTGGCAGCCTTTTCGATTTTTTCGCTCTGAAGTTGTGTGCTACTGTGACTATGTAATCTAAGGTTCCTGTGTCCCTTGTCAGCGCCATTGCCGGGTCGTCCGATTTCAGGATAACTAAAGACAGACGTTCTCGTAAAGAACAGTCCAAATCAAAGGTTTGAAAGCTGAAGTTCACTTAAACAAAGGGAAGAAGCTTTTTTTTAATTTGTTGCGTTCTTAACCTTATCACATTATTTATCGACGCAACGCGTCTCTTCGCCTCTTGTCGAGCGTTGAGCGCGGAGTAATCCTCCATTAACGTAGCGTATTTTACGTATGTCTGGTCTCGTCTGCGGTTGTCAAGAGGACGCCAGGTAGAATCTCCGCGTACGCGCCTCCTGCTACGCGCTTCTGCGTCACTACCCAGCGGTCAGAAATGGGAAGGAATTAGGAAAGGGGTAGGGTTTAGGACACTTCACAGGGGTTGGACTAGCCCTTGTGAAGCAGTCAAACTCGTTTTGTTAGAACAAATTTCACATGAGATTCGACGGGAATCGATGCGAATCGAACCCGGACCTCAGTGGCGAAATGCTAGCATATTTGCCACGAGCGAGCCACAGCGAGCTTCGATTACATCCCAGGAAAGTTATCCTACAGCTTAATTGGATCCGAACATACGAACATCCCAACATCCGAACTGGATTTGATCATACTTTTCATTCATTTTTCTTTGCATTTAGGGGATTTTAAAACCATTTTAAAAGTATTTTATTGATCATTTTTGGAATGATCATAAATTAGATCATTAAAATTCGCCCCCTATTCGTCAATATTATCCTCTTCCCTATTTTTGTTCGAATAGCATCAAAATGCGTTTTCCAGAAACTTCTATCATTTCTCTCTCAATTTTTATTTTTAAAATTAAATTTTGCGTACACTTAGGTGCTCAACCTACCGGGAATTGTTCCGTGATTGAATTTTAATTACGTTCTCTCCTGCCCCATCTCACAGACTTAGCTGGACCCTGCCCACCGCTGCCACCCTCCACCCTAAGTACATTCTTCTTCTTCTCAGTCCGTCTGGGAACTGACGTGCATTTACACAGTATTCGAATGTAAAAACCGGGAGCGGTAGCTCAGTACATCAAATGATGGCACTGCAGCGCCTCTGACCGGGAGGTCCTATGTTCGAGTACTGACGGCGGTAGGATTTTCGACACTAGCTTTTCAGCTAGGTCGAATTCAGTTGCTGTCTGGAGGAGAATTCTATTGGCCGGCTGCTCTGATAGGTAGTTCTCCGTGGTTTCTCCGATCAATACCAGGCAAATGCCGGAGCAGTACCCTACCAAACGGGCCACGGACCACGCGCGACATTTCCTACCTCTTCCTTATTCTTTTCTTACCCCTTACTCGTAGTTTCACTAACATGCCCTACACTACCATACACGTCGGAAGACTAGAGTTTGTCCCAACTGGGTCGGTGCCCCTCTTGTGGGAGATACCTGGTTGAAGAAAATCTCTTAAACCGATTAGTAGGTTGACATGGATCACACATTTTGTTTTCAAATTTCAACTTTCAATACCAGTACGGAAAGTACTTACGGGACGTTTCGAGGCTTGTGTTCAAAACAATTGAGTTTTTACGTTTGAATACTGTGTAAGTGCACGTCAGATCCCAGACGGACTGAGAAGAAAAAGAACGTACTAGGGTGGAGGGTGGCAGGGATGGCAGTGGTGGGCAGGGTCCAGCTGAGTCTGCGAGATTGGACAGGCGGGATAGTAAATAAAAGTAAATTTTACGCTATTGTCACAGTTCATTCTAACTCTCCTGCCGTGATTTCTGGTGGAGAATTGTAGACGACCACCCGGGCCCAAAGATATATATGGCAAAGTGAGAGGGACAGAGAGAGATAGAGACAGAGATAGAGATATAGAGAGAGAGACAGAGAGAAGGGAGAAAGAACAAAGAAAAGAGAGAGAGATAGAGAGAGAAAGAGGAGGGAGAGAGAGAGAGAGAGAGGGAGAGAGAGAACCAGCGCAACGCATCATCTCCGTCTGTCTTCTCAACGCTTTTCTTAGGGACAGTGAGGAGAAAAACAAAAGACAGACCTTTGAGTAGAGTGAACATACCGAGAGCTTCTTGCAAAACCAGACGGGCAGTCCTTGTAAACATTGTATGTACGCTTGCATTTAACGAGTAAAATTCCATTGTTATGTAAATATATAAAAAAGTAAAATAAATGAAATAAACATATAAAACTAATTAATTAAATAAATAAATAAAATGAAGAAGCAGCCTTGTGGGCTGATGGTCGGCGCCCACGTTGTCTCCGCCGCCGCCGCGCCGGCGACAATGCCTCGGTCGCGCCGCGCGCACAATGCGGGGGCGGCGGCGGCGGCGGCGGCGGCGGCGCGTGCCGGCCATTGTGAGTGTTACGCGTGCGCGGCCGAGCGCGAGCACGCGCCTGCGCGGAGGCGGCCCCGAAAGGGACAGCGGCGGCGCGCGCTTTCTCGGCCCACACCGCTCCGCTCCGCCACGCCCCGCCCCACGCACCGTCTCGTCCCACCGCCCGTCCCGGCCCGCCCCTGTGCCGCCCCTGACCCGCTCCTGGCCCGCCCCTGACTCGCCCCTGACCCGACCCTCTCCCGCCCTGTCCCGACCTGTCCCGACCTGTCCCGACCCTGTCGCGCCCTGTCCCGACCCTCTCCCGACCCTCTCCCGACCCTCTCCCGACCCTCTCCCGACCCTCTCCCGACCCTCTCCCGACCCTCTCCCGACCCTCTCCCGACCCTCTCCCGACCCTCTCCCGACCCTGTCCTCTAAGCCCTCGACCGATCTCCCGGCATGTGTGGTAGTGTAGTGCATGTTAGTAAGTGTAAGGGGTGAGATATGACAAGGAAGAGGAAGGAAAGATCGCGCGCGGTCCTTGGCTCTTTTGTTACGGTACTGTTCCGGCGTTCGCCTGGTGTTAATCGAAGGATCCGCGGAAAACACGGAGGCACTTCAGTGACATCAATTGATACCCTGGGCCACCTAGGCCAGTGGAACGGGAAGCAGATCACAGGAAGGGAAAAGGATAGGAGAGAACGAGAAGTGAAAGATGTGTAATGTGTAGGAGAAGTAAGGACAGAAGAGCAGCAGAGCGGAGAAGAGAATGGAAGGGAAAAAAGGAAACAGAAGAAGAGTCATGCCTAGAACGATAATTTTTTTGGAAAAGTTCGGAATGGAGAGACAAGAGATAATAAAAGAGCAGAAGAGGAAGAGAAATAGGAGAGCAGAAGAAGGCACACTCGGGGAAAGTAAAGGGCGAGAAAAGACGGGAAAGCGGAGGGAAGAGAGAATAAAAGAGGAGAAGATGGAAGAAGATCGGGGAAAAAGGAAAAGGAAGGCGATAGGAACGAGCAAGAGTAGGGAAGAGAAAGTGAGAAACAAGAGAGAATAAAAATACAGATGAGAGGCAAGAATAAACAACTGAGAATAAAAGGACGAAAAAGGAAGGAAAGGGAAACGAAAAAGAGGAGACAGAAAAGGGAGGGAAAAAAGGAAAAAGGAGGAAATGGAGGACGAGAACTTGATATATGAGGACGATATAAATGGACAAGAAGACGGTATACGACAAACAGTCGAATAAAGATAATATAAATAATAAGGAAATGCTCTAGTAGAAAGGATGGTTGAGAATAGAGGAAGAGATAGAACTGTAAAGGAGAGGCAGGAGAACATAAAAAACAAAGCAGGAATGAGATAGAGAAGGGATCAGAGAAGGGATAATCAAAGAGGAGAGGAGAGTAGGAGGAGAGGAGGATAAATGGGGCTATGAGTGGAAATAAGAACCTATGAGTGGAAAGGCGTGCAAAGGAAAGAAAAGAGGAAGAAACAAGCAGTTAGGCTTCCTCCACTCCCCACCATGTCGTTTCGTTTTACTTCGACCTTGAGATGTAGCATGTAATTAAGAAAATATGTTTCAATGCAACCGTGAACTTATTACACTATTTTCTCCGTATCACATTGTCACAAGGAACAATAGAGCCTTAACACTTTCATAATTCTCTAAGTTACACAATGAGATCTTGAAGTGGCTGTCTTCCAGAGAAAGTACCGGAAAGACGAGAAAGTTTTTAAACATAATACAACTAGGAACAGTTGTTAATTAGATCAAAATATTTCCTCTTATTCCGGCTCCGTGTCTAAGGACCAAGCGTAACTCGTCCAAAGTTTGTGTATTTTTCTCTTCCCAAAATCTAATCCTCTCTCCTTCTCTCCCGCTTTTCCCTAAAATAATCACTGCCCTCTCCCGCGTCTCTTTCAGTGGCGTATCGGTTTCATGTTCCTTCATCCTTCTCTATCGTTTACTTCTAACATATTGGTTGGTATGTGTTCACTTGCTCAATTCTCCCTCTCATCCAGCTTGATTCCTAAGTTCAGTCCTCAGATCAACCCATGGTTTCCAACTCTCGACCAACTTTATCTGCCCAGTCGAATAATTCACGCAGATATGAGAGCTGCTGCTTTTTCGTAAATTTCATCTTCATTTCTTCTTTTTCAGCGCTACCGACAACGCAATAAACATGTTGCCGAATTTATCACAAAGTGGAAATGCAATGTTTGACGAAGAAGGAATTCAAAAGATCGAATCTAGTTAAACGGATTATGCCAAGGTGAAGTAGAGATGATGGTAAACGAAAAACTATACTGCACGGGTCTCTTACTTTTATTAAGCAGTGATGCTGGTTATAATGCAATATTTTGGAGCAATATATTTACCATGTTTGAGCATTTTTAAGTCTTGAGGTGTATGGCTGCAGACGGAGTAGTTTAGGAGGTAAGGTGATGAAATACATTTCTAACACATATAAAGTATACAAGAACTACGATCCAACAGCCGTAACTTGCCGTTATTCCAAAAGAAAACGCTATTTTAAAGAACTTTCTATTAATATCACGAAAAGGTTGTAGAAAGGTTTACATGTAAACTCTGATCTCATAAAAAAGTTAAAAACGATAATTTTTTAAAAGTACAGAAAAATGAATACTTCCAAGATCCTAATATTTTGCATGTTAATAAACGCCTACTATGCCCGTATTTTCAAAATTGAACTTCTACATTATGTACTGAAGCAATATTGTTTTAAAGAAGAAACTTTTTACATTACAGGCTACATTTTCTTACGTTTATTGCATGCCATTAGATAGTTTGTTTTGCAGTTCTATGCTTAAAATACCAACATAACACAAACCAATGTATTACTTTGAAAAGGAAAATGTACTCCAATTTTATCGTAAACATCTTTCAAGCTAATAGATTCTTATACGTCCCGGAAATATACGACGAATTGCTTTATCTTCCTTTGAAAGCAAAACACGTGAACAAAGAATTTTCAGCTCTCAAAATAATAATCATTAACGCAATATTATTAATAACTCGTAGCTTTCTCGTTAATATTGGCCTCTTTTATTTTCATAAACCTTAAACCAGTATCAATAGCAGTCTTTCCATGTTTTGAATTATTAACTTTGCATTTCATGGCGCTTTACGTCATCCACGAACCAAGGATCAGTGAGTAGGACAGTCGGTATTAAAATAATTTCATTTTCCATTGTTGTATTTACAATTGACAATTTAAGTGAAATTTCACTGCAAATAGGGCGAAATCTTTGTAAAGGAGTTTTCCAATTGAATGAAGGAAATATGTACAGATGAGCATAGCTGCAGTGCCATTACTTGAATTCTGTTGTCTACCAAGAGATATGAGTGTGGGGACATTTTGATACGGTCTGCTTGAACTGCACTGGCACCTGCTGCCGGCATTGTTCTGAAAACACAATTGTACTTTCTCCTCCAGTTATTCGAGTTACGGAAGAATCTTAATATTAAGATGTATTTCATGAAAATCACGCCAATGCGTCTCAACCGTCAAGAGGTCAATGAAATGAATCATTGTTGATGAATACAAAAGGAGAAATTCTTGAACTACATTTCAGAAACTTCGTTACAATGCCAATGTTCTTCAGTATAGAGAGGTATAATTCCCCGTGAACCTATACAAGTATACCTATGAAAACGTTAACAATACGGAAAAAATGGAATGTAAATTAAGCATATAGGTGTCTAGTTATTCTATTAGGATATTCCACCCTGGATTTCACAAACTTTTGCAACATGTATAATAATATCAATGTTGTTCTACGGTTTCATCTCAACTTTTTACTCTTTCTAATAGCTACATTAACATTACTTCATAACTCGTCAAGAGTTTTAATAGTTTTGCTAATGAGCCGTTGCATTAAACATGTTTGCGTAAGATCTCACACAATGCCGAGAAAGACATCCAAATAATTGCAAGTTCCTGTTTTCCTCGTATACATACATCTATGTGGAGTAATAGACGAAGAATTCAGAAAGCTGTGGAAAATCGATTTCGAGATTTCAACTGAAATTAACGTTTTGGGGTCCTCTGATACAGAAAACTCTGATACAGTTTTTTCGAAGCGTCCGTCCATCTGTCCGTCAGACTGTCTGTTATCTGTCAGTCAGACACAGCCCGAAGCTCTCCAATTATTAAAAACATTATTTTAAGTTTTGGAAGTACTGTGCATGGGACATTTTCAATTTTTTTCAAAAATAGTTAGATATTTTCTGTAAAATTTTCGTAAGAACAAAGTGAAATACATTTATAAAGATGGTATATGAGAAATGAGAAGAAAGAATGAAACCTGTGTCAATATTGAAAGCGTCCTTTTCTCTATCCAGCAAAAAGGAAACAATTTGAAACAATCTTTGGGCAAATTTTGAATTTTTTTTTTGGTTTAGGCTTCATGTAAAGTACCCGCCAAATCAAAATACACTGTGTATGTTTCAAATTCGCGGGGACTCGAGTTTGGTCAGATCGATCGGGGAACCTTAATTTGGAATAAAATCGTCTAAACGATTTAATGCTAATGCTTAATGTTGATCACAGACTGGGCTGACAGTTTTTTGGCCGTAATAGGAAATTTTTTCGGCGTCGGTGGCCTAAAACGTAGATCCTGAATGAACAACATGTTAAAGAAAATAATTTATTACTTGTAGGCTCAAGGTTCATTCGCTTTTTTCATATCAGGGTCCCCAAATACGAGTTTTTCTGAATTAAAATTACTTCTTCCCGCTTCAGTGTTTCAGTACTTTCCTTTTGCTACGTAAGTACGCATTAGGCGAAAAAACAAAACAAATGAACATAATAGATCAATCCAATTTCATTATTTTTACTTATATTGATGCATTTGAAGGATCTTTACCAATTTATTTAGGTATTTATGAAGGATTCGCAAGGAGAAAAGTTTGGAAACTGCTGCTACTTTTCAATACCTTATTATGTAAATAACTGTTATACTCTTCAAAAGACTCTGTAATTATACTTTACAGAGAAATTTCGTTGACTTTGTGACTGTATATATTTTGCTTATAAACATAGTACGGAGGTAGTGTTTGAATGGTTCAGTGGACAAGAGAGGTGTTCATATCTCATTGTTGAATTATTTATAAACAAGCGTGAATTAACTGACAAACGTAAACAAATCGCAAATTATTCTCAAGCATTTTTGTAAAAAATTATAAAGTTAAATACAACACCGGCCAATACTAATTTATAAACGGAATTGTTCAAAAACTTCTTTATCGCGTATTCTTCAAACAAGTAAGTTCTTTTTAAGGAACACTGTGTAGTAAAATAATACTTCCTGGAGCAAGATATTTTAAAAAAACTTTTATCGTAGAAGTACATAATTAATTCACAACAGTTATCTACGTTTAAATTTCTCAGAATTAAAGTACCTTTCATGTTCCCTGAGATGCACATTTCATTTTATTGTTCTTGCTGAATTCTGAGATAGAATTCTCAGATAGTATAAGCCCACATGTTTTACCCATGTTTTTGAGTTCTATCCACGTCATTTACTCTTCAAATTGCAAATGAAATATTAGTATATTCTAAAGTTTCAATTCTTTCGTCTTTGTTAGTATACAGTACAATAACTTTGCTGCTTTAAGTCCCAATCTAGAGTAAATATTAGGCTTATCATATTTATGACCTAATTGTGGTTGTATGTAGGTGAGTGAGTGGGTGTAGTGGAGGTGGGAGAGAGAGAGAGAGAGAGAGAGATAGAGAGAAAGAATTCAATTCTAATAAATTTATGAGAAGCATGGAACGAGAGACAACTATTATGATTAACATTCAATAAATTAATCTCAATGTGCTCGCATAGTTCACTGGTACGCATTGTAGAAAATAATTTTAATACATTGAAAAATTATTCATTTTGTTTTGCGCTTATCTTTGTGATGGGTTCAACTTTTCTGGTTAACTTTTTCAGTTAAATAACTAGAAAATTAATTTCATTATATATTTAATAAAGTTGCCTTCGACATTGCCCGAAGAATTTGAGAAAGTAATATGTTTAAATGTGATGAGAAGGGGAGTCTTAGTGACTATTGTAAATGAATGTAAAATCCAGATGTGAGAAATGTTAATTTTATTCCCAAAAGTGAACGTCCGAGTATTTTTCAAATGAAAACGATAATTACTCCTTAATTGAATTAAAACTCTTGCAATATTCACGGCGGTTTATTTGCCAGATCTGCAATGAATCTTCATATAAATGAAACGGGCCTAATTTAAAAGTAGAAGAATTGCAGTGTAAAATGTCTGGTTTTGTTGCAGTACATTTTATAATAAAGTTTTGTGCGTTTGCGAACGCTTCTCCATAATATAGAACTATGTTCAATGTACTAATGACTCATTTAACCCCAATGAGTGGCTTAGTTAACTTGATATTAGGGTTAAGTGAAGTTTTTCTTCATTTACTTTTCCGAATCTTACGTAAGTTTGCTTAAAGCATGAAAATTAATTTTTATCCTGTTATTTAACATTAGCACATTAGTTAATATTATTAGGTAATAAGTTTAGCCAACTTCTTAAAACCAAATATACAAATTAAACACTTCAATCCTGGCTCTGTCAAACTAAATGTACCCTACACTAATGGAGAGCTTCATTTGATGTTTCCCTCCTCTTCTTACAAAAAGTACTCAAAATATAATGTAATAATCTTGACATAAAATACTATTTCATTAAATGATCATTTGGTCCCGGAATTTTTACGATTTGGGATCCTCTTTAAGTTTTTTCATTAAGAAAAATAAGGACATGATTTCAATGAAATGGCCTTCTAAGACACAATTTACTTCTTTGGGCAAAATAAGAGCCAATCAGGAATTTTGAACACAATACTGAAAAACTCTTATCTTTCCTTAGTATCAGTGGTGGATAAATCCACAAGCAAGTGAAGCACACGCATGAAGACTCCGCTGGATAGTTGTGTGTTTTTCCAAGATCCTAGGCATCTAAAAAAGCATCATCGGCCCCTTCCACATGGTCATAAGCTGCTTATTATTCTCTCAAGCTGTATGGACATACGAAATTAGTAATAGAGAAGATTCTAATCGGTGCAATGCGCTAAAACTCGCCCGCCACCGCAGCCTAGCCGAGTCCCGTGCAGTGTCCTGAACGCTATTTCATTTACATGCATTTGCAGTGAAAACATAATCTGTTTCATTGCTTTTGAATTTTTCCTGTGATCCTCGGTATTTAACGAGACGAAACCTCACATGCGACAGGCTGCTTAATTTTCTCTCAATTTCTACACGCGTACGGAATTGGTATTACAGATTACATTTGTATGTATATTTGAATTGTGTTTATTATCCCAAAAATACTTTTTAAATTGCAAAAGTTATAGTTTTAATGTCATATTCATTCTGATTGCTTATCGCATCCCTAATTCAAGAGGGCTACATTTCCGAAAAATTGAAAATTGAGTTACAGCCATTGTTAGATTCCTCGTTTTCCATTACGTGACATGCAACAATGGCAATTTTTAGTTTCATAAATATAGCCAAGTAATATCAATTAAATTTAAATTCAATTTCTGTTTTATACGCCATCGAGAAAACTTCCGAAGACTCTCCAGCGAAATGATTGATTTTGGAGTTGTGACTCTGTTGCGTTAGGGGCGCGTTAAGCTGGCTTTGCACTTGCAAGAAAATGGCGAGCAATGTTATTTCGCAAGAAAAGTTGCCAATGTAAACATTGCGACAATAAATATTTCTGATGTTGGCAATATTTCTTGCTAGATATTCCGGTCCTAATGTAAACACGCGTGTTTCCGTCCCCGGAAAGATATTGCCGGCTGTTGCTGGGACTAGAATTGGATTAAAGTCTGTGCAAGATATTGCTGGAAGAAGCCAATGATGGCCACGGTCAGATGCGCAGAAAGTACGGTTAAGGTAGTACATAGACGTATTATTTTGAATTGTTATATGCTATTTTTTCGTAAAATGGGTTTGTGGAAATGGTTTAATAAAATAAATGAAGTAATAAGTGTTACATATCCTCTGTGGTTGATTACCGAATGGGTCCAATTTTGGTTTAGCTATAGATGCTCCCTGATTATTAATTTTGTTATGTTAAAAATTATCAAGATTCCTAATCTAAGATTAAGAGATTTTAAGATTAATCTATAATACATTAACAGTAGGTAAAGGACATTTTAAAACTTTTTACCGAATTAATAATTGCGGTTTTTGTAAATAGAAAATTACTGAGAACCCACGTGAATCGTAGTCCAGGAAAACATATTGCGACTCCTGAACCGAATTTGCACAAGCTCCTTTTCTTTTTGTCTTAAAATAGTCACATGTCTTCACAAAACATCGTTTCTTTGTCTCACCATTGAGCACAATAATTGCGACCACGACTCGCATCTTCTCCCTTCTACTAGCCATGTCGGAGTGATATATAAACTCACTTAGGTTGACGCGCCATTTTCCTCGCGGCATCACCAAGCACGGCAAGAAAAAGTTCTAATGTCAAACGATCGGCAATATCGTGTCGGAAATATCTTCCTCCCAACTTTCTGGCAACATATTGCCCCGTCTTGTTCTTGCTAGTGTAAAGATGACCGCAAGAAACAGCAACAAATTGCTGAAAGATGTTGCGGAAACCTATTGCTAGTGTAAAGCCAGCATTATGTTCGGTATTTGAAAATTATTAAGAGACTCTTTGTTTAGTCATGCTTAGAACCCCTAATCATATTACGTAGCTTCGCTTCGAAAATGATTTCTTTAATCCGCAGACGTCTACGGGAAATAACCACGATTATTGTGCCATGGAGGGTACGTCGCAGTTCTACCAATGTACGTCCTGCGACCAGTTCAGACCACTTGCTCATCCCTGGTGTGGTCACGAGTCTGCGGTGCGTCAGGCTTACCACAATTGCAGCGAAAGATCAACTGAACATCGTGAGGAATCTCTAGAGCAGCGCTTCACCGATCCCAGGTATTCGGCCACCTGCCTGTCCGCTGCCAACCCTCCCCCACATATCTACGTTCACTGGCTGGTACACCACATGAAAACTAGTGGTGCTATGGAATGGCACACACTTTTTCGTGCTTCTTAACCCTTCAACTCGGTTTCAGACTTATGTGGATTCTGTTTGGGGTCCATTTTAACCCCAAACGTGGTATACAATAGTTTAAAACCATTTGTTTCACAGATGCTATTTGGAATTATTAATTCATGAAATAAAAATGATGTTTATTTTCTTTATTTAATATTGTTTGGAACATAGTTATATGCGAATTATATTTGAAAGAGAGCTATATGAAATTATATAAGAATGTTTGAAACAGAGCTACCAAATCGTGATACCTCAAATTATCACTCAGAAATCGGAACATAATACTACAAAATGGAAATGACACCCTTTAAGAATTTTTCTTTTGTAATTTGCATGTCAAAAGTGGCGTTTCTGCCACCCACGTATAAAAATCCAATTATTTCCAACAAAAAAATAAAAATAAAAACTGAAAAGTTTACAGCACATGTGAAACTGGACATAAATAGCATTTCTAGAAGGAGTAGTGCATTTAAGTATTTTTAGTGCTGCATAACAGTATTTGCCCCTTGGGTTAAAAACAGAGTCTAAGGGTTAATCTCTTTAATCCGGAGTATCTTTTCGCTTTCTTCTTTGCCGCACTTTCTTCTCAGCTGCTTCCTATCGGCGCCTAAAATATTTTTTTTCATATTTTCTCAATTTTTCGGTTTCCCAAATGAAACTGAGATATGAATTCAAGATAATTATTTTGAACTCTGAATATTATTTTATTTAGAAATTCGAGCTAATTTTCCCAGCAAACTTTTCGCTTTTTGAGAAACTTTGAAATAGATCATTAAGCAAATCATAAATTAACTAAATCATTAAGCAAAATTTAAGTAAATCATTAAGTCAACCGTAAATCGTATTTCAAATGTTGCTAGCATCACTTTGTTGATACTTTTATTCACCATTCAACTGATTATGGTTAAAAGGTTAGGAAGAAATTTTGGAGCTCAAGAATACGTGCTCCGATAGTACTTCTCTCCCAAACGGCCTGTATAAGTTTTACTGTTCTTTGACCAAACAAATCATCTCAAATTAACATAAAAAGCAACAGACCTTTTTTTACGTGAGAGTCCTTTTACCTTTTTCCCTGCATATTGTTGATTCGAAGATATACCGGTATTTTAGAAACCTGTTACCTTGTAAAATGAACTACGAAAGTAGTGCAATACGTAACAATACTTTCTCGCCCATACTTTCACGCAAAATTACGCGAAAAGTACTTACATTTTCGAAAAATTGGACATGAACTTATTTCAAAATCTATCTTTAAGGAATAGATTCCATTAAGGGCAAAAATCTCTAACTGTATAATTGTAGTTGTAAAAAGACGCCGAAAAAGTTTGAATTTTTGTAATTTTCAAAAAGTCAGGGTTTTCAACAAACATAAGATTAGCACCATTACCTTAAACGTCCTTCACACTATCCAACAACAAAATATAATTAAAAAACAATGGAGCTATTTTTTTTAATTTTGAAAATTTTGAAAATGTCCCAGGGGCTTCAAGTAAAGTTCTTTCCAAATTTAAAGTATCGATTTCAAATTGAAAGGGTCGCAACACCAGACAGATCGATTGAGGAATATCAATTTTAGAAAAATCGGCTGAACGGTTTAGGTGCTAGCTTTTTTCACAGACAGATATTTTTCCGTCAATCAATTTTTCGCTATCAAGAACCCACCAAACATGGATTCTAGCTACACCACATGTTATAGGATTTTTTGCTCTAAATTTAGCAACTGGATATATCCACTTTTTCGTTACCTGGGCCCTGTAATAAGAGTTTTGCCGTCGAAAATTCGCTGTTTTTTCGCTCATATTATATAACATAATAGGTGTCGACACTTATTTGAGTTTCCGTGGATCGCTTCCTAGTGGCACGTGTCGATGTGGTGACACCGACGGACGCTCTTCCATCGACTGGGACGTGTTCATGCCGTGGTCAACGATCGCAGATGCCGGGGACGTGAAACGCCTGCTGGAGCTCCCAGCGGTGGCACCCACCAAATGGGACAGGTACATTGACGAGCAGGTGAGTCACACTCATACTTATTTATTTAACGTCCAATACAGTTAAAAACTGTGTGTGACGTACTATGAAGAGCCGAGAATTCTGTGCCAGTTTTCATAATTCTGGGATCCCTATCGTAATCCTTATACAAAGTGAACTGTGAATACAGATGGAAATAACCATTTTGGAGAACGATCATTTGAATAACTACATTAACCACAGAACTCTAGTATGCATGCACAGATAGTGAAGTTACATTTATGTCCAGAAGCCAAACAAGGGCCGACTTGGATGGCTGAGGTGGCTAAGAGGGAGTACCCACTCAGTGCTTCGGTCCGAAGGGTCGCGGGTTCGAGTCCCGCCTTGGGCATGGTTGTTTGTCCCTTGTCCTTGTATGTATGTGTTGTCGCGGAGGGCCTCGCGTTCTGCTGACCCCAGATCAGAGGAGCCCGCAAGTGTGTTGGTGTCTAGTGTATGGTCGAATATGCGTCCCGTCGGAACGTGAAGGGTAACCGGCTGTCGGCTGGATAAAAACCCTAGAAAGAAGCCAAACAAATGGCCCATTTCGGCATTTGCTCAAAGGGCTTGGGAAACAAGACCAAAATCCTGACCGAGATAGGGGTCATTCACCCATATATTTCGCAAGCATTGCGCGTCACCCAGCAGAATAGCTTACAAGCACTCGTGGAACAGAAAAAGCGGTCTTCAATGAAGACTGGATGAAGGAGACTCAACTCCTGTTTTGGAGGCATAGTAGGGTAATGTAAGAAAAATGTCGGCAGCTAAACCGGGTGAGGTGATTCAGGGAATCAATTAATGTCACTGCAGTGCCTCTGACAGGGAGGTGGTTCGAGTTTTGACGGTGCAGAATTGTGACACTAGATACATAGCTAGGTTGAATTCAAACGCTGTCTGGAGGGGAATTGTTGCGGCCGGCTGCCCTGATCCGTAGTTTTCCGTTGTTTCTCCTATAAAGATCAGCCGCATGTTGGAGCAGTACCCTAGCAAACAGGCCAAGGACCGCACGTGATAATTCCTCCTCTTCCGTTTCCTATCCTAACCCTTAGTTACACACACACTTACACTAACATGCACTACACTATCACACATGCCGGGAGACCGGTCAGGAGATGAGAGCTTGTCCCGCTGGTGGGAGATACCTGGTTGGGGAAAACCTGATAGTCGACTCTCCATTCAGCGGGGAAATAACACCGCTACCTCTCAAAGGAAAAAATGCTCTACACTTACGGGAGTAACGATTTCAGCAATTGACATGCTCGGAATCACCAATCAATCACCATACCATGATGCATTTGATATTGTCCTTAAATATTTATATTGGATGATTTGCATTTTGCTAATCTTTGTTTCGGATGTATTTGGACATGCCTACATATTGTCCTTAGATATTAATTTGGATGATTTGCATTTTGCTAATCTTTGTTTCGGATGTATTTGGACATGCCTACATATTGTCCCTTAGATGTTATTTTGGATGATATTCATTTTGTTAATGTTTGCTTTGGATGCATTTGCACATGCCTACCTATTGTCCTCCGATATTGATTTTGGATGAGTAGCATTTTGGTAATGTTTGTTTTGGATACATTTGTACATGCCTACCTATTGTCCTTAGATATTGATTTTGGATGATTAGCATTTTGTTAATGTTTGTTTTGGATGCATTTGTACATGTACCTATTTTCCTTGGATATTGATTTTGGATGATTGTGTTGGATGCATGTGTGCGTGCAGATGTCGCCGTACGCGTCGTGCTCGGAGCAGGGAGGCAGAGCGCGCCGCGTGCGCCCGCGCACCCGCGCCCGGCGCCACGCCCCGCACCGCGCGCCCGCCCGCGCGGTACGACACTCTGGCACCTCCATACACACTGACTCTGGCACCTTCAAACACAATGACTCTGACACCTCCAAACAAACTAACTCTGGCACCTTCAAACACAGTGACTCTGACACCTCCATTAACAGTGGCTCTGACACCTCCAATCAGACTGACTCTGGCACCTTCAAACAGACTGGCTCTGACACCTCCGTTCACAGTGACTCTGGCACCTCCAAACAGACTGACTCTGGCACTTTCAAACAGATGTACTCTGACACCTCCATACACAGTAACTCTGACACCTCTAATCACAGAGCCTCTGAACCGGCCTTGGGACTCCACACATTTTTTGTTCCTATTGACAACTAGGTGGCTAGTAACTTGTCTGCTTCCCACAGACGCCCAGTTGTCTTGAAACCTCGTCTGGTTCCCCGTACACTCTCAATGGCTTGTTTGCCAGACGCTCAACTGGCTGGTAACTTGTCTGCTTTCCGCAGATGCTCCATCCAGCTGCCGTGTTCACCGGATGGGAGCACATGCCCTAAGAAGTCCGAGAGACGTCGCAGCACAGGATTTGCGCAGGCCACGCCCACAGGCCGCCCACAGGTAGGTGCAGCCAACACTGCAACATTCCTTCGGGCTGAATCTCTTATTTTATTACTACCTTCACTTGGTGCCAGTGGCGAGCATTTTCATGTTTGAAAACTGAATTTGTGCTCCATGTTCATGATGAAAGGTATTGAAAAACGTGATTTTATACTCCCACGCCTATCAGTAAAGAACGGAGTGTAAAGTGTGAATGAGAGGAATGAAGCAATATACGATGTGTGATGGGCTGTAGTGAATGAGGAAATGAATAAAAAGGTGAGTAATGTGTGAGTGAAAGTGTGAGAGTCAATGGCGCATTTATCCCCCCGCACGCGCCAGCAGAGCACAGAGTCGAAGGGTGTGAATGAGGGAATGAATGAATGACTGAATGCGTGATATTGAATGAGAAAGAGGGAAAAAAAAGGATGAGAAGAATAGAAGAGAGAGAGAGAGAGAGAATGGAGACTTTATCCCCCGCACCAATCTGCACATCACGGAGTGTAAGAGTGTTAGTGGAGGAATGAATGAAAGAGTGAGATAGTGTATGGCGCCGTCCATCTGCCAGCAGTGCGAGGGAGTGGATGAATAAATGAAATAAAGTGAGAGTGTGATAGTGAATACAGAAATAAATATAAAAGAGTGAGAGTGTGAATGGCGCTTTTCAGCTTCCAGCAGCGCAGGTCCTGCGAGGGAGTAAATGAGTGAAAGTGAGAGTCAGCGAGAGTGAATGCCGGAAATAATATGAAAGGGTGAGAAAATGAATGGCACTGTTCATCTACCAGCAGGGCAGGGAGTACAACGGAGTAAATGTGTAAATGAATGAAATAGTGGAGTGAATGAAGGAAAGAGATGAAAGAGTGAGAGAGTTAATCTTTGTAATGAATGTAAATGAATGGAAGTGTGAGAGAGTGAGAGTGAATGGCGCTGTTCATCTGCCAGCAGGCTCTTCACCAAGGCGCGGGCGCTGGCGCTGGGGTTGGCGTTGGCGCTGGCGTTGGCGCTGGCGTTGGCGCGGGGGGGGGTACAAGCGCTGGCGCTGGCCCTGGCGGACGCGAGTTTTCGGCGCGGCGCCGCCTGCGCCTAGGGGAGGAGTCGTTTGAGTCGGGGCCGCCATCGCCGTGTGGGCTGCTGGCGTAAGTAGCTCCCGCCTCACACCGGGAGCGGTAGCTCAGTGCATCAACTGATGTCACTGCAGCGCCTCTGACCGGGAGGTCCTAGGTTAGAGTCCTGACGACGGCGGGATTTTCGACACTAGCTTCTCAGCTCGGTGGAATTCAGTCGCTGTCTGGAGGAGAATTCTAGTGGCCGGATGCTCTGATCGGTGGTTTTCTGTCGTTTCTCTGATCAACACCGGGCGAATGCCGGAGCAGTACCCTACGAAACGGGCCACGGACCGCGCGCGATCTTTTCTTCCTCTTCCTTGTCCTATCCTCTCCCCCTTACACATACACACACACTAACGTGCACTACACTACCACACATGCCAGGAAACCGGTTGGGAGCTTAGAGCTTGTCCCGGTTGGGGCGGTGCCCCGCTGGTGGGAGATACCTAGTTGTGGAAACCACTGCTAGCCGAGAGTAGCTCAGCACTGGATCTCGCCATCCAACGGGGGAAGATCACCGCCATTTGCCGAGGTGAAACACTTGCACTACGCTTACAGGAATAATGTCCTCAGTAGTTACCGTGCCCGGAATCACTAACAACTAATCAACCAAGAACTGCTAAGGTCACTAGTTCCGTAAATGTAGTGCTTGTTTTCATCGTGGGAGGTTGCGGTGATCTTCACTCGATGGATGGCGAGATTCGGCGCCGACCTACCATCGGCTAGTGGGGTTTTCTCAAACCAGGTATCTCCCACCAGCAGGACACCGCACCAATGTGTGGTAGTGTACCCGGCATGTGTGGTAGTGTAGTGCATGTTAGTGTACGTGTGTATCGGTAAGGCGTGAGAATAGGACAAGGACGGGGACGGAAAGATCGCACGCGGTTCTTGGCCAGTTGGTTAGGATACTGCTCTTGCATTTGCCTGCTGTTGATCGGAGAAACCACGGAAAACTACCGATCAGAGCAGCTAGCCGCTAGGTTTTTCATCTAGACAGCGGCTGAATTCGACCTGCGGGGCGGAACGGGGCGGAGCGGTAGGTCGGTGCCGGATCTCGCCATCCAGCGGGGGGAAACATGCACTACACTAACGGGACTAATGACCGAAGCAGTTGACGCGCCCGGAAACACGAACAAATCAAATCAAATCAAATCCCCCACCACCACCTACACACGGACGCAAAAGTACCGCCAGCGGGGAAAGATCACCGCTGCCTCCCGCAAAGACAACATGCACTACACTTACGGGGCCAATGACCTTAGCAGTTGTCGCCCCCGGAATCACCAATCAATTAAATCAAAGTAAAAGTATATTTTCCTGACACTGATATGCTAACGCAACAGTACTGAGGCATGTGAAGGTTCTCTCGACGGCCAGTGTCCGTTATAGCTGTTAACATACCTAGAAATGTTATGAGTACTAGTGAGAACCCGTCAAAATATGACGGTGAGATCTGAGATATATGTAAAATACTGTGCCCAGACTAATGTTCACAATATGTTGCGTTGTTTGGGTCTTCAGGGTTTAACGAAGATATTTTGTGATGTGGAGTTTCCAAAATTTTGAACATGTATGGCCCATGACCAGGTGGCAATGCAATGTCGGCACCAAATGACACCAAAGAAAGAGCACTATTATCCTGACGAATATTATTTCTTAAGTTTTTTGATGTGTCATCATCTATAAACAACTTTGATTTCCTCTGGCATATTGCTCTAAGGTTAACTTATTTTCCCATTTAAGCAACACAGAGTAAACTCGTTTGCAGAATTTCTCTCACATGGGAATTGCAAAGCAGAACAAAACTGATATTTCATAGACAACGACCCAACAGAGAACGAAATGACCTCACTAACACGACTTCTACGCTGACTTTCTCTTTCCCTGCGTCCACTTAATGTACGTTTGCGTCTTTTGGGGCGCGTGGGCAACGATCGACATAACCTCTATACAAGTCCACTTCTTAAGTACAACCGAGCAAAACCCACTGTCCGAATGTTCTCTACAAAATACACCACGAAATCAATTACATGCCAGCTATCAACGCCACAATGCAATTATTACACTGAAACAAAACCTTGACGAACTGTAAACAAATCTCAACAATGAAAGCAAAACATCTAGCAGCGCCACCATGAAGCAGCTTTGGAAGAAAACAATTGACTATTCATAAGCGTACTATTAAAGAATGATTTAATTAATTAATTTACACCGTAAATGTTGGTGAATCAACCCTAACAGTATCTGATAACAAACATATCTAGAGATCACATTCTTTCATTTAAAGGAAAAAATAGTACAATCGGTTCAGTAGAAGCTCTAAACGAAGCCATGGCAGAATACCTTATTTTTTTTAATTTATAGATTATTACTGCCGAGGTCAAAAGTTAAAAATCGAGGCGGAGTCGAGAATTTTAATTTCGACGAGGCAGTAATAACACTGAAACATTTCATGATATGTTCAGCATTTTATCGGTCACCATAAAATCTCACGAATTATGCGAAAATGTATGGCATCACTGTGATAGTAAACACATAGTAAACAGTAAATAGACAGTAAACACAATTCTGTTCCTGCGGCACGTTGGTACGGTATCGTGGGGTGTTGTCTGCTATATATCTATATAAACAATATTCGTACACCGTAGTTCGAGAAAATGAATGCGAATAATTCTCCTGAATCTAAAGAAACGTCGATCGGTTAGGAAATTGGTACGTTGACGTCCAGATGCGACACCTTCACAACGTCAGTAAATACAATTACCAGAGTACTTTAATTGGTGGAATGGGAGAAAAATGCTGTTAATTTACCTAAATACATGTTTATAATTTTTCTATTAATAATATTACTATTAAGAATAATTATTCCCCAAACCAATGAGAATTAATTCTGAATTGTTTCAATCTGATTTGTTTTGTACATCGCATTAACAAATTGGATCAAAGTGAAATTACGATCCAATTTATTTTAAATAATATTCCACGTAAAAAAACTTATAACAAAAGAAATTAAAACTGACAAGCATACTATTATATTAAATGCTATTTTATTGTACACCTTCGAACGAAAAATTTACTAGAATGATTCTCAATGATTAATTAAGCACCATTTCTTGGTTTGTAAATTTCTCTGTATTTGGTCAAAACTTTGAATTGTAATAAAATGTGTATTGTTATGCAACGGGTATCATTAACAACTGCAACGGTTTGCAGCCATCAAATTGCAGAATTATACAATGGAAGTCTAAAAAATGTTTGCTATATACAAGGGAGGTCCAGCTGTACGCCGAGACTGTGCGCCGAAAGCTGCGGCAACTGATGTGGCCAGAAGAGGCACCAGGGACGTGCCCGCCCCTAGGCAGCCTCCACTGCCGTCTCCCCGCCCTCTTTCTTGCCTGCCGTACTAGCCACCAGGTCGCCCTCGCCCTCGCCCTCGCCCTCGCCCTCGCCCTCGCCCTCGCCCTCGCCCTCGCCCTCGCCCTCGCCCTCGCCCTCGCCCTCGCCCTCGCCCTCGCCCTCGCCCTCGCCCACGCCCTCGTCCCCGCCCTCGCCCTCGCCCTCGCCTCCGCCCTCGCCCTCGCCCACTCCCACGCCCTCGTCCAGACCCACGTCCTCGCCCACTCCCTCGCCCGCGCTCTCGCCCACTCCCTCGCCCACGCCCTCGCCCACGCCCACGCCCTTGCCCACATCCTCGCACACGCCCACATCCTTGCCTTCGCCCTCGCCCTCGCCCTCGCCCACGCTCTCGCCCACAACCACGCCCACGCGCCCGCGCCTGCTCGCTCCCGCCAACCTCTGCACACTCAGAACTTGTTCCGGCTGTGGTGGAGACATGCCTCTGGGAGATACCTGGCTTATGGGAAGCCAAATAGGCTGACGTACTTCGGCGCCAAATCTCGCCATCCAGCAGGGAAAGATCACCTCCAAATCCCGCGATAAAAAAGCATTCACTATACTTACGGGACTACACTAATACGAGATCTTAGCAGTTGACTCGCCCGGGGTCAATCATTAAATGATCACTGACAAAATAATCCAAATGCAAATTCGTAATTTCAGATGGTTATTGCTGCCAGGGAGGACCAGTTGTACGCGGAAGCAGTTCGTCGAGAGCTGCGGCGTCTGATGGGGCCCGAAGAGGCCCCGAGCGGCGTGCCCGCCCCCAGCCAGCCTCCGCCCTCACCCGCGTACTCGCCACCGCCCTCGCCCTCGCCCGCCACCACGGCCCCCGGGTCGCCCTCGGCGTCGCCCGCGCCCTCGCCCGCGCCCTCGCCCCCGCCCCGCCCCGCGCGTCCTCGGCCCCGTCCGCGCGCCCGCGCGCCCCGCGCCGCCGCGGGGCGGGGGCCGTGGCGGAGGCCGGCAGCTGGCCCCGCGCCGCCCTCTCCACGCGATGGCTCAACGACCACCTGTGCGCGCGGCGGTGCTCGCAGCCCTGCCCGCCCAGGTCAGCGCTCGAGAACAGCTACAAGGGTTCTAATGATCGAGCGGCGACAAAAAGTCTTTGGATCGAGGTCATTAGAGGTATTCGTATACAAACGATCAAATGTGGCACTGCGATGCTCGCAGCCCTGCCCGCCCAGGTCAGCGCTCGAGAACAACTACAAGGGTTCTAATGAACGAGCGGCGACAAAAAGTCTTTGGATCGAGGTCATTAGAGGTGTTCGTATACAAACGATCAAATGTGGCACTGCGATGCTCGCAGCCCTGCCCGCCCAGGTCAGCGCTCGAGAACAGTTACAAGGCTTTTAATGATCGAGCGGCGACAAAAAGCCTTTGGATCGAGGTCATTAGAGGTGTTTGTGCACAAACGATCAAATGTGGCACTGCGATGCTCGCAGCCCTGCCCGCCCAGGTCAGCGCTCGAGAACAGCTACAAGGCTTCTAATGATCGAGCGGCGACAAAAAGCCTTTGGATCGAGGTCATTAGAGGTGTTTGTGCACAAACGATCATATGTGGCGCGGCGATGCTCGCAGCCCTGCCCGCCCAGGTCAGCGCTCGAGAACAGCAACAAGGGTTCTAATGATCGAGCGGCGACAAAAAGTCTTTGGATCGAGGTCATTAGAGGTGTTTGTGCACAAACGATCGTATGTGGCGCGGCGATGCTCGCAGCTCTGCCCGCCCAGGTCAGCGCTCGAGAACAGCTACAAGGGTTCTAATGATCGAGCGGCGACAAAAAGTCTTTGGATCGAGGTCATTAGAGGTGTTTGTGCACAAACGATCATATGTGGCGCGGCGATGGTCGCAGCCCTGCCCGCCCAGGTCAGCGCTCGAGAACAGCTACAAGGGTTCTAATGATCGAGCGGCGACATAAAGCCTTTGGATCGAGGTCATTAGAGGTGTTTGTGCACAAACGATCATATGTGGCGCGGCGATGCTCGCAGCCCTGCCCGCCCAGGTCAGCGCTCGAGAACAGCAACAAGGGTTCTAATGATCGAGCGGCGACAAAAAGTCTTTGGATCGAGGTCATTAGAGGTGTTTGTGCACAAACGATCATATGTGGCGCGGCGATGCTCGCAGCCCTGCCCGCCCAGGTCAGCGCTCGCCCGCCCGGTCAGCGCGGGTTCTAATGATCGAGCGGCGACAAAAGCTTTGGATCGAGGTCATTAGAGGTGTTTGTGCACAAACGATCATATGTGGCGCGGCGATGCTCGCAGCCCTGCTCGCCCAGGTCAGCGCTCGAGAACAGCTACAAGGGTTCTAATGATCGAGCGGCGACAAAAGTCTTTGGATCGAGGTCATTAGAGGTGTTTGTGCACAAACGATCATATGTGGCGCGGCGATGCTCGCAGCCCTGCCCGCCCAGGTCAGCGCTCGAGAACAGCAACAAGGGTTCTAATGATCGAGCGGCGACAAAAAGTCTTTGGATCGAGGTCATTAGAGGTGTTTGTCCACAAACGATCATATGTGGCGCGGCGCGGCTCGCAGCCCTGCCCGCCCAGGTCATCGCTCGAGAACAGCTACAAGGGTTCCAATGATCGAGCGGCGACAAAAAGCCTTTGGATATAGGTCATTAGAGGTGTTTGTGTACAAACGATCATATGTGGCGCGGCGATGCTCGCAGCCCTGCCGCCCAGGTCACGCTCGAGAACAGCTACAAGGGTTCTAATGATCGAGCGGGGACAAAAAGCCTTTGGATCGAGATCATTGGAACCAGTTAACGCCCGTGTTTGTATACAAACGATCCGCGCGGCAATACTCGCAGTCCTGCCCTTCCAAGTCATTTATTATTATTATTATTATTATTATTATTATTATTATTATTATTGTCGTCGTTGTTGTTGTTGTGCCGATACTTCTTTGCTTTTTAATGCCTTCGATCCGGAGCTGGATACACTCTGCGTAACTTTACCTGGATCGGAAAGATCGTGGTTACGAAGAAAATATCCAAACAGTTGAGTGGTGGTATCTGTTCTCTCATGTAGTGAATTATGCGAGGGAATTACGAAAAGGAAATATGCAAAGGCAAAGTCAAGTTGTCACCTAGTTAATTGGTAAATAAGTAAATATGGATCAATAAAATTAAAAAGTAAAATCATGTACTTACCCTTGGCGCTAACTGCTTCTAATTATCCCCGGCTTTTTGTCGTCGCTCAATCATTAACCCTTATTATGTCCTTGGTGGATAAATAACTATTATTATTTTATGAATATAATTATTATTACTAGTATTTATTGACAAAAGCATGTCACATCAATTTCTTTTTGTAATCTTAACAGTTCGAAATAGCATTTATGACATTATCTGCTCCAATATTTTGTTTCTTACATCATATTTCCTTTTTAATTTTATTCCTACTTTTTACTTAATAATTTGGTGAATTTTATCAAAACGCATTGACGATTATACAGAATTGTACTGCATGTACAGGAAGTATTGCCTCTCCACTTTTCTGGTTTCTTACATATTTTGATTACATGAGACTGCGTTTATATATACTTCGCCTGAGTAGAAACGCCCCTACTGATACCACGAGAATTGGTTTTAACAAACCCAATATTTGATTTACAACAGATGTTTTGAAGCATTATACAGCCAAGCGGGAGATTGGAGGGCTGGAGATAGCTATTCTCCTTCTTTACCCTGAGGGCCAGAAGGTCACCGTTTTTCAGCGCGCTTTGGCGCCCAAACTGTTTACCGAAAAATTAAAGTTGACTTATAAATTTTATAGGCAATTTTGCCAACCTTCATTTTGCCAATCATCTTTGTTTCGATAAAAAGCAGTTTTCTTGATATAAGCAAAAAACTGAAAAAGTGAAAACTTTTTAAACTGTTTTGGAATTTTCTCTGTAAACGCAACATTTTTCGAAGTAGCAAACATAAAATTCTAATTCAGCACTCCCAAAAAATTATAAAACCATTGAGGAAAAATCCGTATTTTCCCTGTCAGATACGAAGTGACTATTGTAGCTTTATGGGTACATAGCTTTTGAGATGTATCGGGTTGTTTGACTCCGTAGAGCGTTAAATTTTCTGTCGACTCCGTACGACATTAAATGTTTGCCGAATTGAGAAACCAGATTTCTTTGCGCCCCTTTATTGCTAAAACAAAGGAAACTGAGCTACCTTGTACAACTCTGCGAAAAAAATAGTTATATTTCTCTCACTCTCACTCTTTCACTCTTTTCCCCTTTCATTCTCACTCTTTCACTCGCTCGCTCTTTCACTCTCACTCTTTCATCCTCTCGCTCTTTCACTCTCTCACCCTTTCACTCTCTCTTTCACTCTCTCACTCTTTCACTCTCTCACTCTCTTTCCCCTTTCACCCACTCTTTCACTCGCCCGCTCACTCTCACTCTTTCACTCACTATCGCTCTTCCCCTCTCACTCTCTCACTCACTCACTCTCACCCTCACTCACTCTCTCTCACTCTTTCCCACTCTCCCACTCTCACTTTCTTTTCCCTCTTGTTGTGTGGTGGTGGGCGTGGCGGGCGCAGGCGTGGGCGCGAGGAGCGGCAGGTGGAGGCGGGGGCGCTGGGGGCGGCGGGGCTGCGGCGCGCGGGCGGAGGCGGCGGCGCGGCTGCGGGAGGCCGTGGCGGCGGCGGAGCGCGCGGCCAGGCACCAGGTGCCCAACACACCAACACACGTCTCTCTCCTGCGTCATTTCAATAACACCTTCGCACCGGGAGCGGGAGCTCAGGGCATCAACTGATGTCACTGCAGCGCCTCTCACCGGGAGGTCCTAGGTTGGAGTCCTGACGGCGGCAGGATTTTCGACATTAGCTCTTCAGCTAGGTCGAATTCAGTCGCTGCCTGGAGGAGAATTCTAGAAGCTGGCTGCTCTGATCGGTAGTTTTCTGTAGTTTCTCCGATCAACACCAGGCGAATGCCGGAGCAGTACTCTAACAAACGGGCCACGGACCGCGCGCGATCTGTCCTTCCTCTTCCTTGTCCTATCCTCTCCCCTTACACACACACACACACACACACTCACACACACACACACACACTTACACTAACATGCAATACACTACCACATATTCCGGGAGACCGGTCGGGAGCTTAGAGCTTGTCCCGGCAGGGGCGGTGCCCCATTGGTGGGAGAGTCCTGGTTAGGGGGAAACCCCACTAGCCGACGGTAGGTCGGCTCCGGATCTCGGCATCAGCGGGGGAAGATCACCACCATCTCCGGAGAAAAAACACGCACTACATTAACGGGACTAATGACCAAAGCAGTTGACGTGCCCGGAAACACAAAAAAATCAATAATACCTTCGCCGTTTGCGGCTCCCACACCCCAGCAACTTCATAAAGGAGGGTCTAAAGAAAGAGAATTACACGCAGATGGGCGCATTACACTTTGACTTTCAAAAGATGGAGAATGTTTATTTTTTAAACGGATTTAGATATTCAAGTTAGATGCAACCCGCTTCACTCGGCCGTATTTTTGCATCTCTATCGTTAAATAACTCTTACATAATTCTGCATTTGGAAGGTCTTTCACTCTCACTTACAGGAAGAACGACAAAGGAAATTGAATGTTTCCTCAGCCAATCTCACATAATTCATTTCGAAGTTCTTTAATTAATGCTTCACAGTGTGCGACCCATGGCTTTACCATGGCGTTGTTTTAAGGCCTCACCCTCAAACTCTTTACCTTTTACTTCATCAGGATTAAATATAGATTAGTTATTATAAAACATAAAAACGCTTCAACACAACTATTTGTTCGTCGTCCATCGTAAATCGTGGGCAAAACTGCATAAAATATTGAACGGAATGTAATAGGGTCGTCAAATTTCTTTGTCAAAGTTCTCTCGTCAAAGTTCAAAGAACTTCTACAAAGTTCTTCATCAAAGATATATGTCAAATATATTTTACAGTGTAATACCGGCCTTAGAGTAACTCCTCCACATAGAAGAAGTTTCCTAAGTATGAGCAAAAGTGACAGTTAGTGCTGGCAACATAACTGAAGATTCTGTGGTCGTTGTGCCCTTGAGCCCTTTAAAAACCCTTCGTCCATTCGTTCGTTTGCAGTTGGCTAACTTGTAAATGGTTTCGACGCTTCCCTTTGTGATGCCCTCATGCGACAAAAATATAGTGCGCCATGATAAATAATTGAAATTAGGAAGTGCAGCGTTATGTGCTCTTCTGTGAAAATTCTTTTTTCTATAAACATAAAATTGAATTTACATTTTGTGTGACAAATATTATGTTTATTTTAGAACCCAGAGTATAATGCGAGATACGTGTTTCCGGCTATTGTGCTGTTGTGTGTCGAGCTGTGATTGAGACCATTTACATTCGTGGCAGTTTTCTTTTATTGATTGTAAGAACATGTTAAGAGATTTTCCACATACGTAATTAAATTTAAATATTTCCCAGACTCGCGTACATGCATATACTTAAACTGTACATTAAACTCTTGTTCTCCTGCATAGGGATACTTTTACAGGAGCCATAAACATGTAACGTAGAGACGAACCTGAACATCTGTTGCGGCGTAGGGACACTTCTCTGAATTACATGTGATGTTGTCTGTTGGCTATCCGGGACAAGCCGCGTCAATGTGCTCGTAGGTATTTCGGCCAACATGTTGTGGCCTTCCTCAGAGCGTACTGCTGTCAAATGGCTTGCGTGACCGCCTTATAATGACGTGCCCTCCTCGCGGCCACCGATTGGCTGTTGCTCCTTAGCCTCTCAGACGGCATTTACAACCAATTTTCATCTTTTTCGTGTTAATCTGCCTCAAACATTTCCCCCTCTTTCTATTGCCATCGTCCCCACGTGCCCACCTGCCCCCTTTCCCGCTACAGCTCGGTTTTTCCCCCGCCAATCCAATACCATCGGCCCGCTTCCTACTGGCCGATTCCTTGACCAATCCTGGTCACCCTCTTCTCCTCCTTATAAGGCGATCACGCTAACCATTTGACAGCAGTAATGCTGCTGTCAAATATTTCCCAGACTCGTAATTTTACTTTTATCAATATTTATTATTTAAAACAAATAGCCCAAAGAGGCCATGTATAGTTTTAATTAGTCTAAGATTAGTTTTAAGTAGTATTTTTAAGTTATCGCCCTCCCGCAGCTCCAAAAACCTAACGGTTGGAGCCTTATTGTAATCCCAGTATCCGAATAAATTCCCGCCTTACCAGGGTAACTGGCGAGGGGGAAAATGAAAAAAAGTGACAGCAGTACGCTCTGAGGAAGGGCACAATATGTTGGCCGAAACGTCAGCTACGAGCACATCAACGCGGCTTGTCCCGAATAGCCAACAGACATACTCCGGTCGCGGAAGTCTACGCTATCATACATGTGATGTTCACTTGTTTAGCGAACTGTCCCTTTGGCTCATTCTTAGGAAGATCTTTCTATAAAAGTGAATGCGCGGCAGGCGGCGGCAGGGGCGGACCCGCAGCTGGCGGAGGCGGCGGCAGCGGCGGCGGCGCGCGACTACCGCACCTTTGTGGTGGGTCACGTGCACGGCGAGCTGCCTCCTTCCGCCACCAGGATCGCCAGCGGCGGGCGAAAGGGTACGCCAGGGAGCTAAGTTTGCCCACAACGTTGTTGCGCACTAAACGAAAGGATGGATTCGAAATTCCAGAACAACAATTTCACTTTCCACAAAATGCGAAGAGGGAACCGTAAACTTAAAAAAATCAATTTTTCAAAACATGTTTTCCCTTTCCATTAATTATTTAGGAATATTTTGGTGAAAAAAATATTTCAATATCTGTAATAGTTTTCGAGTTATGATTTAAAAGGCATGTCGCTGCATCATGCATGTATTAGAGTAGTAAAATAACCAAACTCATAAATCTACCTTCGTCCCCTGTTTTCCAGTATTGCCGTTTTAAAGATCTGCTTCCCTTATAACTCAAAAACGAATCATATTAAAGCTGTGAATTTGTTAGGAATCAGTTAACCAAGTACAATCTACAAAACCTTGCTAAATTATATACTTTAGATCAATAGTTTTTGTGATAAAAAACTGAAAAAACTATTAATTAGCAATATATTTGGATTCAAATTAAAAATATTATTTATCCAAGAATCTAAATGAAAGAACATGGTTTTATACCTGTGAGTATTGCCAACAAATTAAAAGAAGAAATGTGTAAAAATCTTCAAAATTATTTGAGTTGCCAGGGAAACACTAAGTCAGTGCGTGAAAAGTGTTTTAATATTGATTTTTTTAAACAAAAAAAATTAAGTTAAAAGCAATTTTTTCTTGCAGAATAAAGGTATTTCTGTACGTCAGTTCATTTTCACTGCTAGAGAGTGTGATTTTAAAGGAGAAAAAAAATAGAAAAATAATAAAAATTGAACAGCTCCTATCGAGGAGTGTGTGTGGGCGTAGGGGGCGACGTGTCCGCGGGCGGGGCGACGCTGGGCGCGGGCGGGGAGCCGGCGGTGCGCATCGTGGGCTACGTGGGCGTGACGCGTCCGACCACGCCCCCCGCCACGCCCACCCCCACGCCCCAACGCCCACCACAGCAGCAGCAGCAACGGGCGGCGGCGGCGGCGCCGGGAGAGGCCAAGCGGCGCTCAAGACCATGAGTGAGCACTGATCGCAAGCAGGGGGATTCGCTATTCAATTCAATTCGATTCGATTCGATTCGATTCGATTCGACTCGATTCGATTCGATTCGGTTCGGTTCGGTTCGGTTCGATTCGGTTCGGTTTGATTCGATTCGATTCGATTCGATTCGATTCGATTCGATTCGATTCGATTCGATTCGATTCGATTCGATTCGATTCGGTTCGGTTCGGTTCGGATCGGTTCGGTTCGATTCGGTTCGGTTCGATTCGTTCGTCAGACAAAAATATAGTGCACCGCAAGAAATTAAGACGTGCAGTGAAACCATAACCAAACACTTTACGAAGGGGCGTGGCTGAACAGCTGTCGCGGCGAAGGGACACTTCTCTGAATTACATGTGATGTTCACTTGTTTAGCGAACTGTCACTTTGCTCATCCTTAGGAAAATCCTTCTATACATGGCGAGACTCGGGCCATCAGGCCTTCTCTTCCGCCTGATCACGCAAATTCCGCTGCGCACCTTTCACTTTCTAGTAGAGAAAAGAGGAATGAAACGGGCGACGAAACAAGCGGAATTTGGCTCAGAGACTTCTTTGGACTGAAACACTTCACACGGGACAGCCGGCTTTACGTTTCCCCAGGAAGGCGTACGAAGGATGTTTTCGCCCTTAAAAATCCAGTTTTTATCAGGTTTGAACTCAGAAGCTTGTGTATAACATAACAATAGTATACGCTAACCGTTACACTACGGAAGTCACAAGTTCAAGATCACCGCTGAGGTGGTTCATGGCATCAGCTGATGTCACTGCAGTGCCTCTGGCCGGTGTTCGTAGGGTTCGAGTTGCAGCGAGTTGGAATATATCGAATTCCTGACTAGCGACCGGCTCCTCTGGTCGGTAGTTTTCTGTAGTTTCTCCAATCCCCAGGCGAATGCCGATGCCCTAAACAAACGGGCTACATACTGCGCGCGGTTTTTCCTGCCTCTTCCTTGTTCTATCCCTTACTTGCACATACACTTCCATGCACTGCACTACCACACACGTTAGGAGATATGTCAGAGCTTAGAACTTATCCCGGTAGGAATCCTGCTTGTGAAAGGTTCCTGCAAGGGACCGGGAGCGGTAGCTCAGTGCATCAACTGATGTCACTGCAGCGCCTCTGACCGGGAGGTCCCAGGTTCGAGTCCTGACGGCCGCAGGGTTTTCGACACTAGCTTTTCAGCTAGGTCGAATTCAGCCGCTGTCTGGAGGAGAATTCTAGCGGCCGGCTGCTCTGATCGGTAGTTTTCCGTAGTTCCTCCAATCAACACCTAGCGAATGCCGGAGCAGTACCCTAACAAACGGGCCACGGACCGCGCGCGATCTGTCCTTCCCATTCCTTGTGCTATCCTCTCCACTTTACACACACACACACACACACACACACTAACATGCACTACACTACCACATATCCCGGGAGACCGGCCGTAGAGCTTGTCCCGACTGGGGCGGTGCCCTGCTGGTGGGAGAGTCCTGGTTAGGGGGAAACCCCACTAGCCGACGTTAGGTCGGCGCTGGATCTCGCCATCCAATGGAGGGAAGATCACCGCTATCTCCCGAGAAAGAAAAAACACATGCACTACACGAACGGGACTAATTACGAGAGCATTTGACGCGCCCGGAAACACGAAAAAATCAATCAATCAATTCCTGCATGGGGAATACCCCGCAACCCGACGTGTATGAAGGCACTGGTTCTCTCCATCCAGTAGGGAATAAATCGCCACTTTTCGAGATAAAACATTCACTACAGTAGCGGGACTAAAGACCATAGCAATTCGCGCACCCGGTAATTAATCAAATTCAAGAGCTAATTTCCAAAGTGACATTTCTTTTCTAGTTTTTTGTATCCTTTAAAGCGATTTTCCATCTATAATATTGACAAACGTGTTGAAAAGTGGCGATTATTAACATAAGTTAAGCAGTAACCAAAAATTGTTGAATCCTATCTTGGGCAATAATCTGAATATGAATTCATACTTTCCCATTCTGAAAAATTGTGTTGCTTGGAGATACTTTGAATTGATTATTTCGTGTTTACGTGCGACACAACTGCAGTGTTCATTAGTCCCGTACGTTTTGTGCATGTTTTTATCACGGGAGGTGACGGCGTTCTTCCTCAGCCGAATGAGGAGATCTGGCGTCGACCTACACTTCGGCTAACGGAGGTTTGTCCATTCAGGTATCTCCCACTAGCGAGGCACCGCCCCAGCCGGAACAAGCTCTAAGCTCCCAACCGGTCTCTGGGCATGTGTAGTAGTATAAGTAAGAGTGCGGACAGGACCAGGAAGAGGAAGGGAAGGTCGCGCGAGGTCCGTGGCCCGTTTGCTAGGGTACTGCTCCGGCATTCACTTAGTGTTAATCGGAGAAACCACAGAAAACTACCGATCAGAGCAGCCGGTCGCTAGAATTCTCCTCCAGACAGCGACTGAATTCGACCTAGCTGAAAAGCAAGTGTCGAAAATCCTGCCGCCGTCAGGACTCGAACTTAGAACCTCCCGGTCAGAGGCGTTGCAGTGACATCAGTTGGTACACTGAGTCACCGCTCCCGATCCTACCGTTGATTTGCAGAGTTTTCCCACCAGCGGGGCACCGGCCCAGCCGGAACAAGCTTTAAGTTCCCCACCGGTCTCTGGGCATGTGTAGTAGTATAAGTAAGAGTGCGGACAGGACCAGGAAGAGGAAGGAAAGGTCGCGCGAGGTCCGTGGCCCGTTTGTTAGGGTACTGCTCCTTCATTCGCCAGGTGTTGGTCGAAAAAAAACACCGAGGACTACCGATCAGAGTAGCTAGCGGCTGAATTCGACCTAGGCATCAATTAGTGTCGAAAATCTTACCATCGCCGGGACTCGAATCCTACGACCTTTCGGTTCTTGGCATTGCAGTGAATCACTTGATGCCCGGAGCTACGCCAGTTAGTTTTTGCTTTTGAAACAAGCTCTTCGATTATCTTCAGACAGAGAGGCTTTACTGCCGATCTTGACTCCCCCACTTGTTTAATGTACTATTCCCGTCGGTCATCTTGTACGTGGGGAAACATTTGCAATTTCGTTTCTCAGTTATTCACCCCTTCTTTTCCTTTTCATTTTTTTGTCATTTTCATATTTATTTACTTTTTCTGTTCTTGTTGGTTACATTAAATTTATACGCGGAGTTGCTTTATAGCTAATCTTTTTCCTTTCAGGGACTTGCAGACTGATAATTTCCACTCGTGTTTCTGCCCTAAACATCTGTTGGCAAAACTAAAGGAAGAAACTGTTCTTAGATGCACAGTTTAGTGGTGCAGCTTCGTGCAGCTTTCTAGTGTAGCTTTGGCGTTTTGTCGAATGTAGATTTTTGTCTATTTGAAAAAAATTAGAAAAAAAGCTTTTTATACATATATTATTCGGTTTAATAAATTTTTTATAAAATTTTATAGTCATTTTATTTCAAATTCGGATATACGAAACATGTATGTTTTACGTCTTTTTCTTGAGCTCCGAAATCCCTTTACCCTTTTAACCATATATGGCAGAATTAAGAATAAAAGGCAGGAACGAGCGTTATTTAAGGTAATTGATTAAAGCATGTTGTCTTGCCTTTTTGTAATACAAAAATTACTTGCATTTCCAAACAAAAAAGTTGCAAATTTGACAAAATAAAATGGTACAAATTTGATTTGATAAAATTGTGGCAAATTATCAAATATTTCACCCCTTGCGCAATTAACAAAAACTGAGCTAAAAAAATACGCGCTAATAGAACACTAGCACACTATTTTCTGAAGTGTTTGAGTGTAAAATATTATAACACGCGCGGAAACTTTTTTGATATTTTCGATACAACCATTTTGATTTAAGAGATTGAATTAAAATGACAACCTAGAAACTCGTGTAAGCTGTGTATTGCACTACAGTGTTAACAGACGTACCAGGATTTATTTATTTATTTTACGTGAAAAACAGTTAAAAACTGTGTGACGAGCTATGGGGAGAAGTGAATTCTGTGCACAATCTCAAAATTCTGTGATCCCTATTCCAAGCCATATACTACTTGAATTTTGAATACAGAAAAAAATGAGCGTTTTTTGCAAGGATTTTTAACAACAGTATTCGCTCCGATGTAATAAAATCTATTTTCAAGGGTAAATCAGCAATCAATTTGGGCACTTATCTCTCATCATGTCCTTCGTCAGGGAAGGAATAATACTTCCTGCCACGACAACATGGAGAACGATAATTTGAATAACCATATTTCCATAATTGTCACTTTCCCGTCACCTTGTTGGACGCCCTTACGATCGGAGAATATGTTCCGCATATGCAAAGGTATCCAAATTGTGACCTTGTTACTGAGAACAAATTCTTTGAACTAATTTAACTGTATTTGCCATTGAATTCTAGAAGACATGCACAGATAATGAAATTCCATTTATGTCCAAAAGCAAAACAAGGGGCCATCTCAACATTTGCTCAAAGGATCACGGAAACTGGACGAAAAGCCTGATGGAAAATGGGGGTCATTGACTCAGAGGTTGCGGTACAATACTTGTTACAGGTTGTTTAAAATTATACAGTCCAAATAGTAAATTATACATTAAATATCACTGTTAAAATTAATATTACTTTTCTTGTATTTTTACTTTTATTTTTCCTTGTATTTATCCTGATATTTTTACCACGATCTATATCGGAACAAAGCGCGTAGTTCGCGCCAGGTACGTAAGTGACAGGAAGTGCGCGACTGTCACAGCCTCCCAGCCTTGCGACACCCACGTCCGTTACGATGGTAAAGCCACGGGACACGAGTAAAGCCACGAGTCATAAGCTGGTAAAGCCACTTTTCAAATCCACAAATTCTTTATACCCTGAATTTTGTACTATTTTTATGCTTTCAGAATATCCACAAATAATTTTTTTTGCTCCAATGATTTTTCCAAAAATAGATAGCTTTGCTGGGTTAATGTTAAGCTGGCAATCAACTAACCAAAAACAATTTTCTTTATAAAAAAAGAATATTGTGCTATTTTCGTGCTTTTCAAATATACCCAGGTGGAAATTAGAAATTGGCGCAGTAAAGGCCCAGTACTGGCAAACAGTGCTCGACCGTTGGAGACCATCCGTTGGCGCGGTAATGGAGGTGTAACGCCAATTTACTTTGCGCCAGTACTGGTTGTCGATGCTTGATGCCACAGGGTGGGGGCAGCCTCCGAAACTTAACCAAAGGTACGTCCGCCATGATGGCTTTTTTTGCGAGCGGTTCAGCTATAGTAACATAATTACAAAATGTATGTATACCACTGTAACCGGCTACAGAGTAGCAGTTACTTTATTACATTAAAATTGTTAATCTTCTCTAAACAATGTTTCTATGCGTTAATAAAAATATAATAATTGTAATAATAAATAAATACCTTTAAAATAATTTACACGCATGTTTAAAGTGTACAGTGTGTATTCTTGTCCTGCATCAGCATTTTAACCGGTTCAAAAAATTAACCAGTACTGGACCAGTACTTATTACCAAGCATCGGCATGTGAAAGGTTAAAATTTTTACCAGCGCTGCGACAGTACTGATTACCAACTGTCGTTCACCAGTGCTGGCCCAAGCACTGTTCAAGAACTTAAGCAGTATTGCGCCAGTACTTATTACCAAGCATCGGCATCTCAACGGTTACAAAATATACCAGCGCTGCGACAGTACTGATTACCCACTGTCGTTCGCCAGTGCTGGCTCTAGCTTGCGCCGTTTATCAGTATCGGCAGTACCCGGGAAATTTCCACTTGGGTATAAACATTAATTTTTTTGCTCTTACCTTTTTTTTTTAAATAAGAAGAAATAATTCTCGAAATAACGGACAGGTGCAATACCAACGTGTATAAAAACGACTCGTAGAAAAAAAAGCTATCCAGCCGAATTAGATTTTCTTGACCCAAAAATAACCACAAAATAATACATTACATAAAAATATTGGTTTGCAGTTTTTAACATTTAACTTTACCTCCCCCCAAATAATTATAAATCTGTACGGTACACTAAAAAAACGAGTATCGACGTACAAAATTCCTCATAAAAACTAAACTACTCAACAGAACGGATTACCCATTACCATCAACCCGACCCTAACATTCTTCTAATAAACCACACTAACGATGATTTTTTTTGCTTTTACCGTTTTTTGCAAAATTCAACAAAACCACTTACATATGACCCAGACAGCCGCACCCCCGTCATATAACAAAAACCCACTTCAAAAGAAAACTATCTTTCAAAATGAAATTATCCCTACAGAAATTCAGCAACAATACATTGCACAACACAACAGTAAACTTTTTAACATTTTGACTTTCAATACTATCCGTAAAAAGATATTCATTACACTGAGTGTCGAAAACACAGGGATAAAGGCACATAAATCCTAATAAATACCAATGTGAACTACTATAATGAATACTATACTACTAAAATAACTACTATAGTGAACCAAAAATGTTAGTCCCCATAACTTCACTATATCCGGAGTCGGACACACATGTATGTGATTAAGAAGAAAGAACATTTATTCGCAAAGGTGGCGTCACGACTGCTGTAAGAGGACTCATGTGACACTTTACAAGGATTTGATTTATTTGGTCAAAAAACAGTAAACACTGTGTACGACGAATGGGGGGCAAGATTATCTGCGCACGTTTCCTTGAGTACCAGAATCTCATACCTTCTTTTTAATGATATTTGAAGGTGAATGAAAGTTAAAGCAACAACAACAACAACAACAACAATAATAATAATAATAATAATAATAATAATAATAATAATAATAATAATAATAATTTAAACCATCAAACACATCAGCAGGCTTAAAACCAAGAATGCATCTGGCAAAGATGGAATAGTAGCAGATATAATTAATGCTGCAGGACCAAACACAATAAAAGAAATCTCTTTATGCAAGATATTTGGCAATCAGAAAAAAATTCCAGAAGAATGGAAAACTGCATTAATTCATATATTACATAAAAAAGGAAATAGAACAGACGTCAATAATTGCAGAGGGATTTCATTATTATCAGTTCCCTACAAGATATTTTCTCTATGTCTTCTTGACAGAGCACAACAACAATTAGAGCCAAAAATTGGAGACTGCCAGGCAGGCTTCAGACCTGGTCGATCATGTCCGGAACAAATCTTAAATATGAAACTTATCCTAAGGGATCAGGGTGTAGGTAACAGAAATCTAGTAGGCACATTTGTTGATTTCAAAAAGCATATGATTCGGTTGATTGGGAATCATTATTCCCAGTATGAAGGGAACAAGGATTAGATATGATAACTCTTATACTGATAAAAGAAACCCTGACAAAGACACAGGCCAAAGTTAAATTTATGGGATGTATTTCTAACCCCTTTAAAATCAAAACAGGGGTAAGGCAAGGCGGCGGACTCTCACCTCTGCTATTTAATTGTATTCATGAGAAAATAATTACAGAATGACGTAAACAAAAAATAATTCTGAAAATTGCGCAACCAATCACATTAGAGAGAAGAAAATAGCGGTAGACTGTTTAGCATTTGCAGACGATTGGGCAATTTTGTCACGTGATATTCAAACAGCACAGACAAACTCCTAAACAAAACAGACTAAGCTCCTTAAAGAACTGGCAGAGAGAGTTGGTCTTCGGATATCATTTGAAAAAACTGAGTTTATTACTTGTAACAAAGATACACCTAACTTCATGGAAACAAAATATGGCAAAATTAAAAGTCACACAATTTAAATATCTGGGGGAAATAACTGAGGAAAATAGAATTGAAACTAAGGCCAATGAATCTAGATGTAAAAAATAGAAACAGAATATCGTCTCGCCCAAAATATCTATAACAAACAGTGCATATAAAAGGACACGAAACTGAGACACTATAATACAGTGATAAAACCAGAATGTCTGTATGGCTCAGAAACTATAATTTTGAACAGGGGAAAAAGACAAAGAAAATATGAAAAAAAAAAAGAATGCAAAATCATTAGGAAAATTCTTGTCTGAAATCACAGACGAGCAGTACAAACTCAGAAGCAAAAAAGAAATCAGACAATATACCGATATTCAGAGTGATATCAGAAAACGTAGACAAAATTTTAATGGAAACACAACAAAAGAATGAATCCCCAACGTTTTACAAAATAAATAGTTGAATTTTATGAGAATAGCAGTAAAGTACCAACTGATATGATAAAATGGATCAACGAAATTAGAAAGGATCTTAAATGATCAGGGATCACAGAAGAAGACATTCAAAATAAGAACACATTTAGATCTAAAGCGCAGTTATGGCGGATTGATTTGAAAGAAGTACCAAAGTGTAGAACAGGAAAAGCTTGGACCGAAGAGAGAAAAAAGGCGCACAGCCAAAGGATGAAAGAAATATGGGCACAAAGAAACGCTAAAAAACACATCTGAGTACTTTGTGTAGTCCCAACTGGACTTATTCGCAATAATAATGATAATAACAATAATAATAATAATAATAATAATAATAATAATAATAATAATAATAATAATAATAATAATAATAGAATGGTTGAATTATTCCTGTTGATCCCGTTTTTATATAGTAGAAAGATGGATCTTTTTAAATATATTGGACCAAATAGGATCAATCCACGAGGATATCAGGAATTAAGACGTATAATTCATATGAGACATATAAATTTATTTATTGCTTAACGTTTCGCACATTTAGCATGTGCCTTTTCAAAAGCATTTGACAAGCGGTTGGCAATAAACATAACATTTTTGAGTAGTAAAAAACAAAGGAATAAATTAAACATACATATTGGAGATATATTAACATTTAACAACATTCTCATGTAAAGTATTTTTATAATATGCCGAAGTTGGCGTCTAATTTGGTAGCTAAAACATTCATATGTATGCAGTACAAATGAGATATATCAAGGAATGGATGTGCAAATTAGGAGTGAACAGCGGCAAAAAGCAATTATGAATATCTGTATATTATTAATGATTTATAAATTTGATGAAGATTCAATATGTCATTTTTTGTGTTCATAGTATCATTTAACATAATATATATAATTTCTGCAATTTGTCTTTTAAAAGTTAGCTTTTCGTGATGTAAAATTTTGACTTTATCGAAACCAATAGAGTGGTTGCGCTTTGTTCTAGGTTTTGTTAATGACGTGTACAATGCCGAATCTTCATTAATATCGTATTTGTGTTGGTAAACTCTTTTGTTAAGATATTGTTTGGTTTCTCCAACGTACACCTGTTTACAGTCATCACAAGAAATAGAGTAGACCACATTCGATTTATCTCCTATTTTTGTTTCATCCTTCTGTTTATCAAACAACCGGTTGGTTTTATTTGTATGTCTAAATTGTATTTCTTGAAGTATGTTTTAATTTTATTATTAACCGGTTCATAAAATGGAAAGGGAATTCGTAAATTATTTTTGGTGGTTTTTGATTTGTAATTATGCATCAATCTCTTTTGAATGTATTTATCCATAAAGGATGATGGATAGAGATTGTTATGAAGGATATTTTTGACTATCATTAGATGTTTGTTATGAAATTCAGGATTAGCCAAAGTAAGTGCGGAATCCACTAAATTGTAATCCATAGCTATTTTCTGAGCTTTCGAATGCTTGGACAGATAATTTAGAATTCTTCCCGAAAAGGTTGGTTTTTGATACCAATCAGTTATAATTTTATTTTTCTTAACTATTAATTTAAGATTTAAAAAACTAATTTCTCTATTATTGTTTTCTAATTCTGAGGTAAAGACAAGGGTGAAATTTATTATGTATATTTACCAAATTGTCAACATTAGATTGATGCAAACATGTAATTATGTCATCCATGTATCTGTAGTAAAACAAGACGTGAAAATTAACTTGGGAGAAGCAAAAGACTTCTATTTCTTCCATAATTAGGTTCGCAAGTACAGCGGAAACTGGTGATCCCATTGCTAATCCAAAGGTTTGTAAATAAAATTTGTTATTAAATAATTATTTTTAAAAAGCTCGTAAAACTATTAAAAATTGATCTAATGGTATAGAGGTATATTTATTTATGTCAGTCCAATGTTCTTTAATAATATTATCGATTAATTCAGTTGGAATGTTTGTATATAAAGATTTAACATCTAAAGAGCAGAGGATGTATCCAGATGGTATGGACATAGTATTAATGCATTCTTTAAAGTGTATAGCATTACTAACATGACTAGACTTTTTCCCAGAAAATGACTTAATATTTGATGATAAAATTTGCCTAATTTATATTCTACTAAATAATAATAATAATAATAATAATAATAATAATAATAATAATAATAATAATAATAATAATAATAATAATAATAATAATTGCAGAGAGCATACAAACTCACATGGAACTATTACAACAAAAAGTCCATATCCATTAACGCAAAATTAAGACATTATAACACTGTCGTACTTCCTGAGGCACTATATGCCGCTGAAACGACACAAATCGGTGGTCAATCAAAAATAAAAGAAATAGATAAACAAGAAAGGAAAATTCTCAGAAAAATTTTTGGACCGGTACAAGAGCAAGGGATTTGGATGAAGAGGCCCACATTAGAAATTTATAAGCACACTGATAAGATTACGGACACATTCAGAAAAAGAAGAATGCAGTTCTACGGACATATTCATAGGATGAATGAAAACAGAATTTCAAAACGGATTCTCATAGTCATCAACTCAGGCAGGGGAAAAACAAAATGGATTAAAGAAGTCGAGGAGGATCTCAGACAAGCACACATAAAAAAAGAATTCAGGAACACCATCAAAAAACATACATTTGAAACCGAAAGCAAGAAGAGGCCAGGATGTAAATGGACAGCAGAGCGGAAGAAACAACATAGTGAACACATGAAGAAAATATGGGCCCAGAGAAAATACAAACAATCATCATAAAGGAATTCAAGTTCAAACGCTCTCTTTAAATGGGAATAATCGTGAATAATAATAATAATAATAATAATAATAATAATAATAATAATAATAATAATAATAATAATAATAATAATACCAACAACAACAATAACAACTACTACTTCTAAGAAGTAGCATTTCAAATATTCCTTTAAATTATTATTTCCGAAATTTACTTATTATTAATTAGTTTTTCCGTCGTTGAATTTCATTCATTTAAAGTTCCTTCCTTTGTGACATCATATGATGACGGCAAACTTTGGAACTATCGAATTATGAGTGCGTTTGTCTATCGAAATGCGTGTACAGAAGTTCGTGGCAAATCGATTGTGAAGTGACTGACACGACTGACATCAACGAAGATCATGGCTACCGCGGGTGCGTCGGCCGAAGTGGTGAGTAAAATCTTTCCAATTTCCGATTATATTAGAGGAACATATTTTGTTAACATTTTCATTGCGCATGTTTCAGGGAGTTGAAGGTCTTACGGCTGGTGCCAGCTTATTATCACGGCCAGCGGAAGAATTCGAAAATGACGTAAGATAACCTACACTACTGTTAAAATATAAATGTCATGAACATTTCGATTAGTTTTCTTTTTTTTGTGTGGTTGCCACTTATATTTTTGCTTTTATTATTGCTTCTGTTGCCTTTCTCGGAGTTTTTCGTTTCATTTATTTATTCTGTTTAACCTCTTTACAGCCGTCAGTGGAAGCCATGTGGGCAATGAAAGCCTATGAACATGCAGAAATTTATTTTAATGTAAGTGATGTATTTTAATTATTATACATTTCCGTATGTAAATATGTATCATATTTAGTATCAGTGAAGAAAAATATGAATGTTTTCAGATTTTATGTTCAGTTGATCCAAAATTGTTGAAACTCACACCACATGACGATATGATTTATAAAACATTTAGAGAAGAGTTTCCAGATCTGAAAGTTGATGTCTTGGTAGAAGATGAATTGAAGAGCCCTGAAGGGAAATCTGTAAGTACAAGAAGACATTTTAAATATTTCAAGATAACAATAAATAATACTTATTTGCCTTCCTGTTATTTGACTTCAACAGAAATGGAGACCATTCTGTGAAAAATTCAAGAATGTAGTGGAAGATTATAGTTTTGGAACTTTATTGAGGCTTGATTGTCAAGGTGAATATTCTGAGAAGAATAGCATACTTGTCTCACGAATCCAGTTCTATGCCGTCGAATTGGCTAGAAACAAGGAGGGACTCAATGACACAGTTCGTACAAACTTTCGGCCCAAGAGGCTTGCAAAAAACCAGTGAATTCTTTTATGTATTTGTGTTAAGTGATTCATGTGCTTTGTAGTGCTAAATACTGACTGACATTTGCCTGTGATGGTACCTTTCTTTGTATTTTTACCAAAAGTAATGTATCATGTTTTTGTTTCTGAATAAACAACTACTTGGAATTTTATTACACAAATATTACAACTTAATTAATTTGTTTTTTGTTTTCTTTGCATGTGAAGTTTTCTTGCACTGGGCATGTGACTTCCTCTTACTGTTTTAAGATAAATGCATAAGTAGAAGCTTGTGATGATATGTGAATGTTTAAGGGTTTGTAATGTAGAAATGTAGCTTGAATTTAGTATTAGTCATCTCTAACTAAGTGAGCTCCAATTTCATTTTAAAGGACAACTTAAAAATCAATCAAACATTGCATTTGTGATAATTTAGCCATCTGGTAACTTTTAGCATTAATATAAGATACAATTGGCATTCAGGATGATGATGATGAATGGAATGACCCTCACATTGTAGGCTGACAATTGAATCACATGGTTTTTGTCTTCAGAAGGAAGGAATATCTGGGACGACACATTTATAAAGCCTACATTTAGAGGCTACATTTACCTCTCATAATTTTGTTTAGGAAATAAGTCTGAAAAAAAATGCAAATATCAAGGAAACAGTGAAGCAAAGTAAGTATTTGGAGATATGTTATACTACCTTAAATTATAGAGAAAAAAATTCAAACAGTTCAAAAGGAACAAGACTATGGTTAAAAATTGGGAATTTTGGTTCTATCCACAATTTCGAATAGTATATTTTCACATTTTTTGAGCCCTGGACTGTCAACCCCCACTCCTTTACTAACATTAGTTGAATTCTGAATAAATGATAGCAACAAAGGTTGTTGACAAAATCTGGTGATCATAAATGTTCATTCCCATGTAACAGAAATTATTATGCTTCAAAAAGACAAGCTACAGGTTTGATTTAAGTCCTGTCATCAAAATAACCAAGCACCAAGTCTTCTAATATCTAGCAAAATGAGGGCTCAAGAAATTTTGCATGCCAATACATTATTATTATTATTAAGCGAGCTTTTATTTTTTTAAGTTCTAATGACAGTTTCTCACACTTTACGCTTCATTGTTTTTTATTCTGCCAGGCATCTTCTGTTCTTCATTGTCGCATCGATGATGGACTTCCAAAATTTCCTCGGCTTACCTCATTTTCTTCTTTCGAAAAGGATCCTCTCAAAGACAATTTTTGGTATTCTGTCAGCATGCATTCTCATGAGATGGCCATACCATTGCAGTTGTTTGGATTTTACATTTTCAATCACTTATCTCCCTATCTGCAGTATCTGTCTAATCTCTTAGTTTGATATTCTCTTGAACAGGGTATACTGACAACATGGTCTCCAGGAAGTCGTTTCAATAGCATTTAACCGAGAGTTAATCCTTTTTTTCTGAGCCATACGTAACACAACTCTCCACTATTGTCTTGTATATTTGGCTCTTGGTTTGCTTTCTTTCTTTTGTGCCTCAGATTTTAAACAGAAAAGAAGCTTCAGTCAATACATAAGGTTGAATATTTTTTCAGATTTATGAAAATGTGTAACATTAATTAGAGAGCAAACAATTTGCCTGAATACTCCTAGTGATAAACTACTCTTAAGTAAAATGATTCATAAATATTGTTTGTTTGTTTTTTTCATAATTTTGCAATATAGGCCCTGTTAAAACCTATTGATTTTCATCAGAAAACTGTGAATCATACTTATATCACTTTAAACTTACCCATGAAAGTGGTGAAAAAATGTCATTAGAATCCATTCTGCTTACTAATATTATCAACACCTCTCCCTCTCCTGAAACAAAGACCTGGAAAAAACCTCAGAGGTAACCAATAGAGTCAGGACAGCCAACAAATGGAAGTTCTGAAACTCCTTGATGTCTGTCCTGAGTATAGCCCTATAACCTTCCTTGCTATCATTAAATTTTGATAACTTAATCAACAGTTTCATGCACAAAATATTTGGTTAATTCTTGATATTAAAAATGGTGTCACATATTGTATGATAAAAACTTCTATTATTTGTAATTAGAAATACAGAATGTAAACTCTATAACAAACTTAAAATACATTTCCCTACAACTTCTCGAGTTTGGTTAGTTTATCTTAGAACCCATACACTGATCAATTGTGTTTCTGTCTATTCAACAATCTCTTTAACAAAAGTATTTGATCTCTTATATTTCATTATGATGAGTTTACTCTGGGAACAAAAATAAAAATTGCCAAATTTTGTTTGTAATCAATATCCACTTAAATTTTACATTGTATTCATTTTTCGTTGGGCATTTTAAAATATTCATTTAAGACTCAAGTGGCTGTAGAGAGCAGCAACTTTTGTCTTGCCTAGGGCTTCAAGAAGGTTCAGTCTGCATCTTAATATAGAAATAGTTCAAGGGGAGTATGATTCTGCCAACTTCAAACAACACCTAAGAGATCTTACTGTGCATTATTATATATTTCTGCTGATAAAGCTTGAAAATCTTTAATGTTAATAAGTCAACATTTCTAAACTATTTTTTTTTTATTTATGAACAAGTTTGTGATCTTTTTTTGTTTTGTGTGAATTTGAGAAATGCAGACATTGCCTAACAATTTTTCTTGAAAAAAAAAAAGAACTGAAACTTGCTTTGTTAAAGCAAAATTCAAAGAATTGTCCAGAGCAATACCATGCCTAGATTATTGCATGTGGTAGGGAAGTATTCAAATTTGTGAAAAAAAATTGAATGACAATTATTTATATTGTGTAGATTCATTGCAGAAAGTAATTTTTTTAATACATTTTTATAACGTAACAGTCTTAAATTTTTATTTTTGTTCTATTGTGTGCTATTTTTAGATTTTTTGTTTCATGAAAGTAGTCTAGTATATATATTGAATCTTATTTTTTGGCTAATTTCTTTCATTGTACTCATAAGATATCGGAAACTGTAATTAATTTTGTTTTATATATTATATTTTGGTTATAAATTTAATTAAGATTTTAGTCTTAAATTATTATAAATTTTAATGATATGGTGATGTAGAGAGTAATCATGAGTTTGGCTACTTCATTTAAATTCAATAGTCATGACATCAGTCAATGAAGGTTAGGCAGTGATAATATTTCATTTATTTATCATCAAAAAACAGTAAAAAGTATATGATGTTTGGGAGAGAAGTTAAATCTGCTTGGTAGGATGGTATAGTTGCCTGGCCAATAAAATATAACTATACATTAGTAGGTAACATAAACCAAGGCAACTTTGCAAGTTTTAAAAAATGTTGTTCTTCTCTCTGCCAAGTTCCTGTTCCAATAAATGGAGGCACCAGTGATTTCATTGCACAGATAAAACATTAAAAATAACTTTTTGAGTATTGTCAGCCATCACTTGTTTGCAAGTTGTTATCAGAGTTTTTGTTTTTGATGTGTAGAACAAGAGCTTTTGGTAGTCTGCAACAGTCTATACATGCAACTCATTCAGTGAAATTTATTTTGATTTTGATTTTATTTACTTCATCAAAAAACACTGAGCAACTTTTATGTGATGACCAGGGAGTACAATCTGCACCTAAACAATTTGAATAAAAATATTTTTTGTTTTGCAGCTTATAATTCCCTTTCAGATCTATTATATGTTGTATTTAGACATATTATTGTATTGTGGCGTCGTGGTAGCGAAATGACTACACAGACACGACCTCTAGTTACAATATTTATTTACAGAATATTATACAGTATGTACAGCTCTGGGGTTCCGTTCGCAATCTACCTCCGCGACTCCATGCACCCTGCTCCCATCTCCTGGCTAGTGCATCCTCCACCCAGACGCTTTACCGCGCCGGTGTCCTGACACCCGGTGCTACGCACTCGCAGTGTCCAAGGAATGCACTACCGCCAACGGGTCGCAGTTGCGTCCGCACGCGAGGCGATCTCTTAACGAACTCCTCCTTCCGGCCGGCTAGCTTCTGGCGGTCATGTCCCCACCCCCACCCCCACCCCCTAGCTTCTCTGCACGTGCGGGTGGCTCTGGGACCACATGGCCAGCCAGCCTCCCCTGACCGCCGGCGGGGGGTCAGGACCCTCTGCCCGGCGGACTTGCGTCCCGGAGTGTTAATAGCTCCCTTTTCAGTTGACAAAAGCTACTAACAGTTTTTGTACTAGCCGACCGGATGCCCTTCCCCTCTGCTAAACTTTCTAAAGATGGTCGAACCTGGCCGCCATGTGGTGACGTTACAGTATCTTAACAATGTTGCACCAAGGAACTTGGTGAAAATAGGGCAACTTTAACAACTTAGAACTGCATTATTTTTCTCAAATTCTTTCACAATGTGTTTTTCAACTTGTTTGATTTTTTATTGATTTAACCTACAAGTAAAAATTATCCACGATTTTTATTATGTTACTTAAATATAAATTAAACTCAAATCTTATCAGTAGTATATAAAAATTAAATATTGATCACTAATAATCAACAAATTCATTTGTCATCAAATTGTATATTAATAACTACAAGTTTATTGAAATAATTAAGCACTCATTAAAATTAATTAATCAGTTCTCATTAATCAACAATAATTAAAATTTTTCATTTACTTTTAATAAAAGTTGTTTCTTAAAATTTAAAGTATGTGTATATTTAATTTTAATTATACATAAGCTTGTAACCTCACTAACTTCTATTTGTGATACAAAGAAAAAATTATGTAAGTTTTCAACTGAATTCTGTTCGCCAACCCAAGTTTCACATCTGTTTATCAACATTTCTATGCTTTTGAAAAATTACTTCAAAGTTTAGTTCATAAAATGTTCAAAAATTACTTCTTTCACCTCATCCTCATCTGAAAATTTTCTTCTTAAAAGTCCTTTCTTGATGTGTGAGGTTGTAGTTGCTGGGTACCTAAACTGGACTGTCTTGTGAATGTTCCAAGTCTTCTAAGCCACAGTCCTTCACAGCATTCCCAGGTGCATTGTCATGAAGCCATGAAATTTCACATACCACTTCCAACTCGGGTACCTCTCTCCCAAAAACTGAGTGAGATGTCGGCTGCAAACTTATTGCATTACAACAATGAAAGACAAGACTATCCACTCAGGTTTTCCCGTTGATGGGTGTTATTTTGGTGAGACCAGAAACTTATGGTACATCCTCTGTATATTCATAATGAAAAATCTATTAAAACAATTCCAATTAACGTTTTGAAAACTCAATTTGAATTCAAAAAACCTGTTTGTTTATTTTAAAAATCGTGTTTTTCCTCTCAATATGTGATACTGCAGTATAAGCGACTCTGACAGTTCTCTCGCCAGGTGCTGTTGACGCAACGCGTCTCCAAAGCGTTGAGCGCTTTACACTTGGGAGTAATCCTCCATTAATGTGCTTTTACTTTTTAATAATTGTCAAGTCTCGTCACGTCGCAGTCAGTCAGTACCTTTTATCCCTTCGGCCAGGGGCTCGACGCCGTTAGATCCCGTGGTTCCTGGCCGGTCACCCAACCATGAACCCGCGACTCTCGAATGCGTGACTTCACGGAGCGTATTAAACGCATTCGGCTAGCGCCGCCGGCGTTTATCTCACTCACACGAAGTCGCGGAGACGGTAAGGTTCTGCTTTGCCGAAAGTTATGAATATATAGTCAAGACGTCTCTACTCATCAGTAAGTGTTAATGTTTTGAGATTTAATTTATCTATAATGTACTAGTAGGTGGTGTCATGTGCGTAGTAATGTGTTGCAACAGCGCACTGAAATGTCAAAAGTCGCTTATACGCTGCCGGTACTGTAATGTGCATGGAGTTTTATATTTTAAATGATTCCTTTTTCTTGTGCGTGTATGTGTGAGAGAAATTTTCACTGGGTTTTAACATAGTTGGCGAAATTGCCCCATTCTTATAGTACATTTACCAAACATGAGTCCTGCAAACCACTTTTCAAAAATTACTAATCCTACCAATCCTATGCATATACTTATTTCAAATTTTAATATTCACAAAGAAGACGCTTATGGAAAACAAGGATTCTGTTACTCTAAACACTGAAGTTCGTAAATATAATTCTAGACAAAAAAGAAATCTGCATGTCTCACGCTATGAAACTCCACTCTTTCTAAAGAGTATCCTTTTAAAAGGCATTACACTATATGACAAACTATCTAGTGAGTTAAAAAGCTTAAACTCAATTCACGCATTCAAAAATAAACTGAAATATTTCCTGTTAAACCATATATTCTACAGTAGAAAATAATACATACATCATAAACACCTATCAACCTCAATATAAATCCGGGTCAATGACCCCCATCTCGATCAGGTTTTTCGTCCAGTTTCCCTGATCCATTGAGCAAATGCCTGAGATGGCCCCTTGTTTTGCTTCTGGACATAAATGTAACTTCATTTTCTGTGCACGTCTTCTAGAATTCAGTGGGAAATAAAATTATTCAAATTATCGTTTCCATGTTGTCGCGGCAGGAAGTAATAAGAGCCAAAATTTATTGTTTATTTATCTTTGAAAATAGATTTTATTACATGGGAGTTTTTTGGTTTTTTTCTCCCTTTCAAAATTCAAAATTTATTGCTTGTTTATCCTTGAAAATAGATGCTTTTAACTGTTTTTTTTTGACGTAAAATAAATAAATAAAATACTAAAATTTTTGTTTTTTAAACCCCAAGCTTATTGTTGGATACAAAGGATGCGACCCAGCCCAGGCATCAATCTCATGACAATTTTCTCTTTCTTTTCTTTATTATTATTGTTTTTTAACTTTAATTTTACCTTAACCTCTTATAAAATTAATTTGTATTTAGTATGAAAATTGATTTTAAATTTATTTTCTGTATTGTATTTAATATTTAGAAATACTTGTCATACATGGCCTATGCTGTATTTAGGTGACAAATATTATTATTATTATTATCAGCGCTGTTGTTACTTTCTTGCATACTACGTACTTACGTAGTAGAGAGAAAGTATTGTGAAGTGAAAGTGGCGATATTACGTAAAAAAATTCGTATTGTGGGGCTCTTATATTGAAAAAGAAGATAAAGTTGTTCGTATTGGTTGTGAATTATACTTCCTCTAAAAGTTGAGTAATGAGAGTCTACGTTTTGTGGGTCCGTGTACCGAAAAATTGGTTTACGGCAAAACCAGCGGCGCTAGCCGAATTCGTTTACTACACTTCGTGAAGTCATAAAGGTTAAGCGAATTCGAGACTCGCGGGTTCGTGGTTGGGTGACCATCCAGGAATCCCGGGATCTAACGGCGTCGAGCCCCTGGCCGAAGGGATAAAAGGCACTGACTGCGACGTGACGAGACTTGACAAATATTAAAAAATTGCACATTAATGGAGGATTACTCCCCAGTGCAAAGCGCTCAACGCCCCTTAAGGGGCTTGCGTCAAGACAACAAATTAAAAAACAAAAACAAAAAACATTTCTGTCTATCATTGAGGTCAACGCTTGTGCCATGCTCTTTTACACTATTGGCCAACTGATGTGAGAAAAGGAAAAATAATGTGTTGCACCAGGTGCAACATAAATGCATGATGAAAATAATGCAGGTTTTTGAAAAATATGTAAATCTTCAAGAAAATAAATACGTTTATTTAAAATGTAACTCTTGTAACATTATTTAATTGCCAATTTGCCCCATATTGTTTTGTAGCATATATAATCCACCATTGTATTCCTGGAGCTGTAATTTGTGCCTCCTGGCACACAGTAGCTCGTATAATTAAATTTGTAGGGTTCACAGATCATGTTAGTGCCTGTCTCTACCAGTGGCGGTTTGTAGGGTAGTGCCAGTGTGCCATGGCACCACCAAGAAAAGGAAGAAAAATAAAGTTTTCACCACGTGTGTGTATAAAATATTTTTCTTTATAGTAATTCATTTGAACGAGCGCTTAGTCGTTCGATACTCATCAATATTCTCTGCAAACGCACAGGTAACACTATCTGTCTGCTTCCTCCTGAACCTCTGAACCACCTCCGGATTGGCACCATGTGTGCCCATTTAATTCTGTATATAGAACGATGAATTGGTTTTTATGCGTCTCTTATGTATAGGGAACGGACTTAATTGTAATAAAAAAAAGCAAAATATGTACTTATTTTTTCAAAAATATGTAAGAAAAAATAGGAAATATGTGAAATAAATATTCGTTATAATGTTTACAATTCCATTCTTTAAGCGTTTTCCGAGCAGAGTACGTTGCCGATCAGATTTTACATGGATTCAGAGAGGCTGAATAAAAGTTTTACATGTACAGAAGCAATTATTCGCTAGTTTCATTCGAAACATATAATACTTTCGTATTATATACAATGTTGTTTACGAGGAGCCGGAACTCGAGTGAATAGTACCGTGTAGTTTGTGATAGAAGGGGGAGGTAAAGGGAGCATATTCCTTCCCCCAACTTCAGAAAAGGGATAAGACAATGATCTGGAAAATTTTTATCGAGTTACGCATGGGGTCTATGAAACTAGGCTTTTGGCGCATAAGCGTTTGCTCTTGCGGATTTCTATCTTCAACTGGCTTCGAGCGAGTTTCTATTGCTTTGGTTACCCATTTCATAACCTGTCCAGCTTTGTCATCTGCGGTATCTGTTGGCACTATCGTCTCCAAACATTGTCGGAAAACTTCTTTGTCAAACGTTTTTGCTTTCCACCCAGCTGGCTGATATTTCGGTGCAAAATTATCCCTCCGCTGATTTTTCACCTCGTACAAAAGTGCCTGGTGGTCACTATGGGTATAGTATTCACTAACTCTCCACGATACTCCCATTCTCAAAAGATTATCTGACATGAACGTCAGATCCACAACAGATCCCACGCCCCCTTTGCGGAAGGTGTGTATTTCTCCCGTGTTGGCGAGCTCTATATTCAGAAGGAAGAGAGATGCCAGAACTGCTCGACCTCACTCATTAGTGGACGAACTACCCCACTCAACCGCCCAGGCGTTGAAGTCTCCAGCTATCACCAAGGGGCTTCGTCCTCTTGCGTCTTACACTAAGCGGTCGAGAAACTGCTCAAACTCGTCCATTGTCGCGTTTGGCGAAGCATAACAGCTATAGATGTAAACGACGTTGATTTTTACCCAGACAAATTCAGCTCCGGGTCTCGTCATTACTTGCTGGAATGTGTGTTTTCCACAGACCCAGATTGCCGCCTGGTTGTGGAGGTCAGATACCCACGCTGTATCTTCACGGTTAGTATACTGCTCGCATACTATTGCTAAATCAGCCTCCCATTCCCTACCAGACTGTATCAGGATATCCTGGGCGACTGCGCAATGGTTGAGATTGAGTTGTATAATTCTCATTTTCTATCCGCTATTTCTTTCTGCGCTTTTTGGTACGATGGACACCTGCTGCACCCAGTAGCATGTCTGCCTTGTTTCCTCTTTTCTTCACAAAGCAAGCACTTTGCGTCATTTGTGCATGCCTTAGCAAGGTGGTCATCACCACAATTCATGCACAAGTTGGACCGTTCATGTGAGTTTTACATGCTTTTCTGAGGTGTCCAAAATCCAAACATCTGAAACACCTCAGGGGGACCTTCTTCTCACGCAGAGTGCAGTACACCCATCCTATTCTTATTTTACGGATGGCCAACAATTTGTTAGCCACCGCAACAGGAACGCTGACTATGGCTACCTGTGTTCTACCATAGGATGGTCTTAGGGATTTGACCACAGTAGCTGGGAGATCACTGGCTTCGGGAAGTTTGTCCACCAAAGCCCTATGCACTTCCTCTTTAGTTGTGACCTCATCCAGGTTCCTCACCTGAATAGTCACGGTGTGAGTGAGAGCCCTCACATCAGCGTCCGATCCAAACACCTTTACAGAGGACTGAAAATCTGATCTGTTGTTTGGCCTCCGGCAGACTGCTTCAGTTGCAGAAGAAGATCGCCGCCTGCTGTCTTCCGGATGTGCGTGACATTCTCGCCCAGATCCTTAAGCTCAGGGTCAGTTTTCATTTTTTTTAGGATGTCCGCGTACGTCAGCGCGTCGTTCTTCTTCTTTATCATCAGGGCATCTGGTCTGGGTGGCCTTTGTGTGTGTGTGTGTGTGTACTTTTAACTTTTATCTTCTGTGTCGGTACAATCAACAAATATGATATTAATTTTAAGTTGCGTTAATCTGTAAGAGGGCAAGGTACTTGCGATAAAAGACTCCATGCTAAAACATTCTGTTATCGTGGAACAACCTACCTCCGCTTCTAACATAAAGCGATTGAATTTCCTCGAAAGGAAAGTGATCGTAAAGGATCAGAGACATTCATTTTCTCTTGGAAACTTGGAAAAAGTATTAATAATTTATTGTAAGGCAAAATAGTCTACGAATAATTCTAACTAGAGGACATACAATTCAACTTGTTCATAAATAGTATTGTGGCAAAATATACAATTGATTCTATATAATATTGATTTAATTTTTATCTTTGAGAAACACATAATAAATTGTAAAAATGTATGGTTTATTTGTATTTTTCCTGTTTTATTTATGCCTATTCTACCATTTAAAAGGCCAAACCGAGATGTTGAAAGAACCTATTTTAAGCACCTAAAACGCATATTTTAAAACCCAAAATTCCTCGGTATACTAATCACGTAAGTACATGACGTTGTTGCACCATTAGTTCCTCTTTTTAAATTGTTTTCACACATTTCCACTTATTATATTTGTATGTCGATACGTTACTCGACAGTATAATTTCAGTTTAATATGTTTCAAATTTTATATTAAAACCTTTTAAGGTGAGCCGGAATGACCTATCTTGCCGATGTTAATGTAAGGAACATTTTCTCATGAGCTATTTAAGTTACAGACTTGAAATTTTATGTGAGTTTAGATTCATTATTTATAAGTATTTTAACGAAACAGTTTTAAAAATTTACTAGTTTTTTAATATTTTTTGTCCATTGTAATTAGATTTGTTCTTAAAAATACGAACATTTATAACTATTGTCTAAAGTATTTAACATTTTATAAATCGCCCCTTAAAGTATATAAACTGTGTGTAATGTTGTTAAAATTTGAGCATCCTCCTATTAGTAGTTTTTGAGAAAATGTTCCCTAAAGATGAAAATTTAAATTACGGGAAATGCTTCTAAAGTTTCAGTGCATTCCTAGTTATTTTGACGGATACATGAGCACCGACATTTTAATACTATTCTGCCCTCAATTATTACCAGAGAAAGTGTGTCCAACACTAGAAAGCAAACTATTAACTTTTTCTCCCACCGAAAGCAGAAAAACACCCACGACGTTCAAGCAATGCCCACAATGTGCGAAATGGCACGCCCACTTTCACGCTACATAATTCAAAATTAGAAAAAAATACTTAGAGATGCATATTAAGATGAAACTTGGCTTATTTAACACAGAAAACTATAAATTAATTAATTATTCAAAAAAGTAAAGAATTAGTTTTTCATCATTTTTGCCTATTCTGGTTCCTCTTAAACACTTAACATGATTGTGAAAATTCAATAAAAGACGAAATATTGGGAAAAGGCAACTCTCTAGGTGCACCTATTATGAACACTTGCATGAATCGCTTCGGCCACTTTTGTTGAGGTTAATATTCCTGCTGACATTCCTAAGCTCTTGTTGACCTTTGAATAGATGTAAAGTAAAGCACGACCAAGCGAAGAATGAAGGCGATAGCGGCGCGTCGTGGAACTAACCGTGTAAACACGTTAGTCTTAACCGTCTACACAGTCAGTTTTGCTAACAAAAGTCGCGAGGAACTGAAGCGAGTTGTTCATTCTATCGGTGTAGCTTTGGGTTCTCGTCGTGGTGTGACTCTTCGCGAGCAGGCAAGACGCCTTGCATATAATGTTATTAAATTTTGGGATAGTGAAAAAGGACCTAAAATACCTCTAGGATGTACAATCAAACTTGCAGCAGCAAGCTTAAAGTTAAGTGAAAACACGATAAGGAAAAGTCAAAAAGATGGTTGTGAAGCTGAGGGATGGGTTTTTGATAACATCGTCGAATCCATATAAAATGAAACCGAAAAGAAAAATTGTTATGCACGAAATGGACAAGTGCATTGTTAGACTAAGTCTTTAGAATATTATGAAAAAAATTCCAACTTTAAGAAAACTATAATTTTTCTAAGCAAGAATTATAATTTACTGGAAGTAAAGAAACGTTAAAAAATGTGAAATCTTTAGGATTTGTATTTAAAAATTGTTAAAACGCAAGAAGACTTCTTTGTAAACGTTAAGACATTGTGGCTGGACGGGCTTTTATTTTACCTTCGCACCATAAGAAATAAACAGCCAACAACAACAACAACCAATAACAACATTCAGGAAACTCTTACGACTTCAGAGACTGATACTGCTTCTACGGAATTAGCTGATGAAATGTCACTTCAGAGACATGCAAACCTTGCTCTCGGTATTTACTTTTTGTCACGTTAAGTTGTTTTTTTTAACGGTCTAGTACAAGGGTACAATAAAAAAATGTTCTTTTGATATCGATTTGTTAGTACTTATTCATTGAATTTTAACATTTTGTATTCATCTTTTTTTACCCTTTATGCCATTTGTTAGGTATGCAATCAAGTACCAAAACATTAACGTCACTTTCATAAGTATCTAAAATATTCTTCATTATGACGGTAGTTCCTTCTTACGTAAAAAATAATTTGATTTGGTAAATACTACTTAAGTTAAATTCATTGTTTCATATGAATGTTACAGTACACCTTTCCTGCTCATCCAAGGAATTCGATCAAAATTTCGAATCATTCTGCAGAGAACAATATATTTTTTCCTCCAGTATGAGGTGCAGACACATCCAAATAGAGTTAAAAAGATACCAGATTTGTGACTAAGTGAGTCACGCTTTCTTCCCGCAACAGTTTGACACGGTCTCATTTTTATTTTGAGTTGAGTATCCTTATATCTCTGTCTCTGTCACTTCGATTGTAAACACTGACAGTGGCGCCCTCCTGTAAACATCATTCTCAACTTGGTCGAGTAATATACATTTCTTGAGTGTGCTTGTTTTATTGTGTTTTAGTTTTTCAACTGTTTTGTGTAAGCATCAATAAAACAAGGGAATGAGTGTTTCATTTCATTTTCCATTTACGACCTAAGTATTGATCTTATAGGGGATGATGATTAGAAGCGCTGATTTATTACCATTACGTGGAATTTTTTGCATCCTCAGTAAGTACGGATTATTAAAATTGCTAATGACCTTAAATAGAAACTCTACAAAAAGAATACTGAAAAACTAGATGTAATAGCTATATTAGTAAATTAAACAAGTAGTTCTACTGCATTGTGAATTCTGAATAATTAATTGGTTTATTTTATAAACTCGGTTTTTTGACTTGAATTAGGTTTCTGTTTTCAGACATGTGTGAGCAGTTCATTTACGTTGTATTGTGATGTTCAATTTTTGTGTATTTGAAAATATTCTTTCTTTTCCCTGCTCATGGGACAAATGGTATCAATTCATTGAGCATGTAAGTTACAAGCAGTTAAAAAGTTTTCCAACAAAATAGAAAATAATTAACGTAAGCTAATTTAGATCATTCAAATGATAACGCTGTTGTCTTTTGGTGTCGTGTTTTGTATTGCATGTAGCTCATTTCATGTTTTTAATGTAAATATGAGGATAATTTGTTTCATCCGCGTAGGTTTTCAGTTACGAATTCTGAGTATTCTGTAGATCAAACTATATCTTAATACTTTTGGTTAGGAAATCGTATGAAATAGTCAACCGTTTTTAGAGTTGTCTGTAAATTGAGCCAGTAAATTCGACATGACTTACGGTGACGCTATATGCCACACATAATGATAACACGAGGAGCAACAGCATTAACTTCAAGGAATAAAAGTATTATAATGCTTTTTTCTCGTGGTCACGTCACAGGATTTTACATTTTCACCTTCAGTTAAATGAACTTAATGTACTTTGATTCTGCAAATGTTTTGTATCCTTTAAGTTTAAAATTAAGAAACGAAAAAAAAACTAAATTAAAATGAAACGTGGATTTATTGCATATTGATCATTTGATCCATGTATTACGCAGCACGTAAAAGCGCTGGGACTTGAATTATATTATTTTTAATGATATATTAATTTTATAAATATATTGTATAAATTAATTACAGAATAATTAATTATATGTAGTGTGTATTAATTATCTGTGAGGAAAGAGGACAAAGAGAAGGCGCGAGGTTCATGGCCCTTTTATTAGGATACTACTCCGATATTCTCCTGATTTTGATTAGAGAAACCACGGAAAACTACCGATCAGAGCAGTCGGCCGCTAGAATTCTCCTCCAGACAGCGGCTGAATTCGACCTTGCTGACAAGCTAGTGAAGAAAATCTTGCCTCAGTTGGGGGCCAGGACCTCCTAGTTAGAGGCACTGCAGTGACAAGGGAAATACTACCCCTGGGACAAACTCATTAACAGTGGCGTTTTCTTTGGGTGTGTAAGTCGTGTGTTCACGCCCAAGGAAATAAAAAAATCATTTTTTCCTTTAAATTTTAGCATTTTTTTCTTAAATTTTAAAATCATTTTTTCCTTAGAAGTTTTCATTTATTCGGTCTTCCGTACGATCCGCATCATAGACCGGCACCAGCGCGTCCATGCAAGGCAGGCAGTGCGCGAGCGCAGCTCAGGCCGTTGGCGAATGCCTCCAACGTCTTCAGGTCGGTCGGGGCGGCAGCGCATGCGCGCGCGTCCCCCCACCAAGGACAAACGTGCCAAGGCGTGGGTCTCTATTTAACGGCCTGCTGGAGAGCGAGCGTCCGTAATTGTGATATTCTCCGTTGCGCTTTGCAGTCGTTATCGATACTCATGAAATTAGTGTTATTTTTTATAAGAATGGAACAATAGTTTTAAATAATTGATTTCCTTCCCTTTTATATGAAGAAAAGAAACAAGTAATTGAGTGAGGGGCGATCGTATCCTAAATAGATAATATTTCAGACTTTAATTTTTAAAACGAGAACCGAAGAAAGGGAAAAGCGTTGAGCATGTCTTTTTAAATACTATAAAATATATTATTCTAATCTTTGCAATAGAAAATACGGAATCTACATTGTTGTTATTTTGCGTCTATTTTTCCCTCATTCTTGCAACATTATAATTTAAAATCAATACGAATTTTGTTTACATAATTCAATTTTACTCTAAATATGTAGGAGAAAAGAGTAGTGTGGGGGTTAACACTTTTTTTTCACTTTCAACGCTCTAGAGACAGAGAGAGAAGGCACCACTGTTCGGTATAGCTTTTGAGATAGTGGAAAAAGAGAGTGGACACTTAGGAATCCGTCTTGGGTCCGTTTTGGGTCTGTGGAAACTGTGCAGAGGGATTTAACATAAATAAGATGAAACAATCTTGACAACAAATAACTTCTTTCTATATTTCCACAAAAATACTTTCATAAAGCCAAACGAACACCTTAGTACTTACGAAAACAAGAAACACTGCGCCGAAATGGGGCCAAAAAGTCTTTGGACACGTATAGTTTTAATAAACACATTTGCTAAAAAAGGCAGGCTAGTATTTTGTGGGATGTCCCTTGGCAAAAATAACAGCCCTTAGTCACTGTGCCATGGAATCACAAGATTTTGCACAATTTGAGGTGAAATAATTACTCCATTCTTCTCGTAACGCTGTCGACAATTCTGTTTTGTTTGCAATTTTTCTATTTCTAATTTTTTCTCCGAAAAACTTCATACATTTTCTATCAGACTGCGGAGGAGAGTGCAGTTGTTTTGGTGTATTGTAAAACAACCAAAGTTTTGTATTGAAAGCAGTGTGCTGAGGATCATTACCCTGTTGAAAAATCGAAGCTTCTCCTAAATTGATTGAAGTAGCACTGTCTCTCAGATTATTTCAAATATTGGTTCGTTATAACGTCTATGAACTATAAATTGCAGACCCTATTAACTAACACTCGTTCATCCCCACACTAAGATGGAACCATATCCATGTTTGACGGTCGGAATTCAATTCTGCGGCTTTGTTCTTTTTCCTCCACACTAGACGCCGACCATTCGTTCCAAAATTGAGAGATTGAGAATTGGCCCTCGTTCGAAAAGATTATGTTTTTCGTAAATGAAGAGAGCAATCAAGTTACAATAAATTTATTGTTTCCTCTTAATTTTCTGACTCCTAATACTCGAAACAGTTATTATTGAGGGAAGAGAACAGGTTCCCATTCGCTTTTTACAATAACTGTATGGAGTTTTTGTGAGACAATCTGTACCTCCAAACGGAGGAAATAGTATTTGATTGTTGATTAGTGTCTTAAAGAATATTTCTCTGACGTATATAATGTAAAGCTGCCCTCTGAGAAATGCTGCTGTTAATAGCAAGAGCATAAACAAAATCTGAAGTGTGAAATGAAATATTGAAGAACTTCTACAGCATTTCCAACACTGTATTAATTTATGCATGATAGTTCAAGTTTGTTCTTTAAGTTTTTCTGATATGTTAGCTCTTAGAACTAATTTCAGAAATATTTGTTCTTAATATTACATCAACTCTTAGAATATATTAATACTCTATATTAATACTATATTCGAAACAAAATAGTATCTCAGGAGATGCGACTACATTGCCAGATGTGTAACAAACTTGTTAACGCAATACTGACATTGTTATCACAACATGTATTCGGAAAATATCTGCTGTCAAGTGAAGTTATAAATTTATGATAATAGACATTATTACTATTATTATTATACAAATATATTAATATGTAATGCATAATAGAAACAATACGAAATAGAATATGAAACAATAACACGAAATTGTTATGTGTTCTATGAGAATGTTTTTGCCCATAAATAGAAAAAACGTTAAAATATAAAAGAGCTGTAGCTTATTGTATATTTAATTGATATACCATTACTCCTTCACAAATAATTCAAGTTATTATTGACAGTGTCTCTCTCAAGATACATACTCATTACTATCGAATGTGGCGTCGCCCACGCTTTAAACTTTCTTCGATTGTTTCACTTTTCATCTTTTTTTTTTTCCTTTCTTTCTTCGGTTCAGAGTTCTCTTTTTATTTTAGATGTTTTCTCAGCATTGCGATATAATCACTTAAATTTTTCAGTTACTTTGTGATATTGAGCACGATTACTACCTTTGGCTTCCTTAGGTAATGTAAATGTTTCGTTAAATTGACTTTGTCAAAAGTTATTTCGAAATGTTTTTCTTTCAATTTGTTGTAGTTCGTATTTTTAAAATCAACTTGAAAACCACAACGACGTTGTCGGCAAACACGTGTTTATCTGTTGCACCTCCGGGTCATTTGGACTATCCTGGTTTCTTATATAAAAATTATCGTCTTCTCGGTCTTCTTTGAAGACATAACGCTGATCCCCCAGGCCAGACGCAGCGACCGGCTTGATGACACCGCTATGCTCTTCTCGAAGATGTGCACCCACGGCTGTCTGATCCGGGAACTCAATAGGCCTTCGACTTATTCAGTTCATTTTCCGTGAAAGGAAATAATTCGTTTCTGCATTCTCGTATTCTTTGTCTTATAAGACTTCTACGTCTTCCTCTACATCTTCCTCTGCGTCTATTTCTGCGTCTTTGCGTCTTTCTCTACGTCTTTCTTTGCGCCTTCCTCTGCGACTTCATCTGCGTTTTTCTCTTCGTATTTCTCTTCATCCTGCCCTTCGTCTTGCCCTTCGACTTGCCCGTCGCCTTGCCCTTCGCCTTGCCCATCCTTGCCCTTAGCCTTGCCCTTAGCCTTGCCCTTAGCCTTGCCCTTCGCCTTGCCCCTCGCCTTGCCCTCCGACTTGCTCTTCCAATTGCCCTTCGTCTTGCCCTTCGTATATCCCCTCGTCTAGCCCTTCGACTTGCCCTTCGCCTTGCCCTTCGCCTTGCCCTTCGCTTGCCCTTCGTCTTGCCCTTCGTCTTGCCCTTCGTCTTGCCCTTCGTCTTGCCCTTCGTCTTGCCCTTCGTCTTGCCCTTCGTCTTGCCCTTCGTCTTCCCTTGTCTTTCCTTCGTCTTTCTCCTCGTTTTTCTCTTCGTCTTTCTTTTCATTTACAATGGTATTTTGAGGTACTGGAGGTTAAAAAAATGCTACCGACATGGATTTGTTTATGTTGCGTTGGTGTAATTCCCGGTATACTCACCAAGATCGCAGCGCCCAAACACGAAAAAACACGCTTTTGGGAAATTTGTGGAAATTATTTGGTCGGATCCGAAAACAAATAATCAGTTCCCCATCAGGAGACCGAGACGCGTCGAAGGAAACGTCGAATGTCTCGATTGGTGCACGGGAAGTGATCTAGCCGTGCGTGATGGTCATATGCACGCACATACGAACGCAGGGACTACTCGGGAGTTACTATATAGGGATTAAAGGAAGATTTGAGGATTTGAAGATTTGAACAACGTGAGAGATTTAAAAATATTTTGAACGTTTAACTGAAATATAATAAACACATTTTTATTTTATCTTTCTATAGACCACAACAGTAAATAATTTGTCACAATATTTTTTCCCATGAGTAGATCTTTGTTAGCCGAGTTAAGGGGTAAAAGTGCTGCAATGCAGCGATGCTCGGCGGGTTAGCCTAATTTAGTCCTACTATAACGAACCGCTGCAGCGCGCTGTTAAACATTAACAAAATATATTTTTTAGAAGAAATAATTCAGATGTAATAAATAATATTAAGATGAGTTTGATTTTCAACAGTTATGAACCCATTACTTGAGATTTTAAGTTGGTTAAACGATTCCCTTGAAATAAATATATTATTTTAGATCAATGTAACAAATCAATTTTTATTGTTTTTAGGAAGACATGTTACAGCAAACAAAAAATTAAAGAAAAAATAAAAATTAAAACACATTAGATAGATAAAAAAATTCTGTTATATTGGGCGAAAATTTGTTTTATCTATTTTATATTCAGATTGATTGATTTTTCGTGTTTCCAGGCGCGTCAACTGCTATGGTCATTAGTCCCGTGAGTGTAGTGCATGTATGTTTCGGGAGATGGCGGTGATCTTCCCCCACTGGATGGCGTGATCCGGCGCCGACCTACCGTCGCCTAGTGGGGTTTCCCCCTAACCAGGACTCTCCCACCAGCGGGGCACCGCCCCAGCCGGGACAAGCACTAAGCTCCCGACCGGTCTCCCGGAATATGTGGTAGTGTAGTGCATGTTAGTGTAAGTGTGTGTGAAAGAGGATAGTACAAGGAAGAGGAAGAAAAGATCGCGCGCGGTCCGTGGCCCGTTTGGTAGGGTACTGCTCCGGCATTCGCGTGGTGTTGATCGCAGAAACCACGGAAAACTACCGATCAGAGCAGCCGGCCGCTAGAATTCTCCTCCAGACAGCGACTAAATTCGACCTAGCTGAAGAGCTAGTGTCGAAAACCCTGCCGCCGTCGGGACTCGAACCTAGGACCTCAGTTGATCCACTGAGTTACCGCTCCCGGTTATTTTATATTCAGGCGTTTACTAGTTGTTATTATAGTGTGTTAAGATTTTGTAGAAAAATCTCGTAATTAGTTAATATTGAATCTGGGGGCGTCAACTAATTAGATCGCTAGTCCCGTAAGTATAGCTACATGGGAAGTAAGTTCTTCCCTAACTGGCATGTGAGATGCGGCGCGGGGCCGACTTATACGTCGGATTATGAACTTCCTGGTATCCCACCTCTCGCAGTTCATCGCCCCTACTCCAACAAGATCTATCATTCTGACTGGTCTCCTGAACTTTGTAGTAGAGATGTACATGAAAGTGTGTGTGTGTGGGGGGGAGAAAAACAAGGATGGGGAATAAAACCATCGCGCCCGGTCCGTGGCTCGTTTGTTAAGGTACTGCTTCGGCACTCACGTGATATTGGTCGTAGCATCCACAAAAAATATCACCGGGAGCGATAGCTCAGTGCATCAACTGATGCCACTGCAGCGCCTCTGACCGGGAGGTCCTAGGTTCGAGTCCTGACGGCGGCAGGATTTTCGACACTAGCTTTTCAGCTAGGTCGAATTCAGTCGCTGCCTGGAGAAGAATTCTAGCGGCCGGCTGCTCTGATCGGTAGTTTTCCGTGGTTTCTTCGATCAACATCAGGCGAATGCCGGAGCAGTACTCTAACAAACGGGCCACGGACCGCGCGCGATCTGTCCTCCCCCTTCCTTGTCCTATCCTCTCCCCTTACACACTCACTTACACTAACATGCACCACACTATCACATATTCCGGGAGACCTGTCGGGAGATTAGAGCTTGTCCTGGCTGGGGCGGTGCCCCGCTGGTGGGAGAGTCCTGGTTAGGGGGAAACCCCACTAGGCGACGGTAGGTCGGCGCCGGATCTCGCCATCCTGCGTGGGCAGACCACCGCCATCTCCCGGGAAAAAAGCATGCACTACACTAACGCGACTAATGACCAAAGCAGTTGACGCGCCCGGAAACACGAAAAAACCAAACCACAGAAAAATATCAATCAGGACAGCCGTCAGAAATGTCCTTCAAGGAGGGTTTTATTTCGATCTAGTCATGCAACTAGTCAAGTAGTGTCACAAATCCGCCACCGTCAGGACTTGAACCCTGGGACCAGTGGCAGCTGCGGCTGGGAGGTTCAAGGGTCAGTGCCCTGCCAAATTGACAATCATATTTCTTTTCCTTTTGTATATTATTTGTTGTTAAAGTCGTTGTTCGCCACGTTATTCTCCGATTTCAGGATTCAAAAAGTCCGGCATTTCATGTTCATTGGTTAGGGGCGTTCGAGAACTGTGTCCTATTACATTGTAGCCCAGTTTGGTGTTGCCGTAAGCCCAATGCTTTGGAGTTGTGAAAATTGCAACACGGGACTTGCAAAACGGCAGCCCTCTGCGGGCGCAACCCGGTCTCGGTGACTTTGGAAAGGTTTTCTTGTAAGCTGTCCAGAGCTACCTACTGAAGAGTTATTGAACTCCGTCTCCAAATACGGTTCCTCCGATTCACGTACAGAGTATAGTAGTGTACAAAACTTATGATGATGGATGAATGCTTCTTCCACCAGGGCCTTTTAAAACACTATATTTATACACTGTATTTATTGTTTGCTTGCATCTGGCTTGCATATTTCCATTCAAAAATCCTCCCCTCCCACCTGCAAAATTGTCTCTGGAACCGTCACTGGCTCGGACCTCCTAGTCAACGATGTTGCAGAGGAAAATATTTCAGCCGAGCTATCACAGACGGTATCTTGTAAAAAAATATTTCTGAAATGACATGCAATTAGTAGTTCAGCTGTACAAAAACATTCCCGAAGGTACGTCGAGATAGATGCTGACATAAATAAAAGATCTCGTAAATTCTGGGTACCTCTGAATGTTCTAGATTCTGGAACTCTACAAAAGACTTCGAAACGTTCAAGTATATTTTAGAATGGCGTGAACCTCCACTAGAAGTTCGATAAAGGTATGTTTTATAGAAAGATCGTTTAAGATATTGGGGTAATAACACAAACAAAAAAGTGGTATCAAAAAAATTTTAAATCTTGATAGCTGATTTTTATAGTTTTTTGGGTGCTCAATCCGCATTTGAACTCTGTATGTTTCCATCACCCACAGTTTGGTCACAATTTGATCTAGTAAGATATGGAAAAATATTCTAAATATACAATGAAAATGAAAAGTAAATTACTTTTAAAATACCAATAGAACAATATTTAAACATAGAAGATGTCTTTATATTCTTAATATTACATTCTACAAAGACTTTGCGTGCCCATTGTCGTATATTTTCTTTGTCTCTTTCCTTTAAACTCCTGATTTAGCTTTCTCTCCTATGCACCGTTTGCGGACTCTCTCACTGAAGTGACGAACAGTAATCTCCCATCACATTGGTGTTCCAGCGTCCCTGATAACGTTTTTTCATCGCTTTCAGATCTTGATAAAAACTCCCACCCTGTTCTTCACTTACGTCCCCTAAATTCTCCGAAAAGAATTGTTAATGTTTAATAAAACCTTGTGAACCTTGAGGGTCATTAAGCCATCCAGCGTATTGGCAAGAATTGCTTGATAGTCTGGATCTTTTTTGTTGCCGAGTATTTACAACTTGTTTAAGTGCAATCTACGCTTCTTTTCCATTTACTGTCGTATATAGTTCAAATTAGGTAATCAATTAGGTATCATATGTATTTTTCCAATACCAGGACCAACGAAGATATCTTCTTTTAATCTTGCTTCAGGCAATTACGAAAACTTTTCACAAACGTATTTGAAACATTACCCATCTTTAGGTAAGGCATTCACCAATTGTTTAATGAGTCCTAATTTTATGTGTAATGGAGGCAGTAGAATCTTGTGTTCATCTACCAGATGTTCCCGTAGAATGTTCTTTTCTTCTAGCTTTAATTACTTTCTTTCATGTCAATTCTTTCTGGAACAATGCTGATTTCGTGCCCATTCACATAGGAAACATGGCAATTTAGTAAAACTATTTTGCTAGCCAAGAAACATGCATGTTGTTTTTAAGTCACCACATATCATCCATCCATGAGCGAAGTAGTTTCTTTTCTCTAAAACTACACTGAGGTTTTCATAGCTTTCCTTTATATGTACCGAATGAGCGACAGGAAATGATGCATAGTTGTTACCATTGTTTCATAGAACTGCTCGTAAACCAATTTTAGAAGAAAAGATAAAGAGCCTCTATTCTTCCACTTTGCATTCAATTCTGAACTCATTCAGCCGACCGGCAATATTCGAGCAATATACTAAATCATGTTCTTTGAAAAAATTATCAAATTGCTGCTCTGTGAAACCGCCACACTTATCAATGCGCGGCAGTGGAAGAGATCACAATGAAGAAATATTTCACCAAAGAGTAAACTACCCTCCATGTCGTCCTAATACTTTCTCATTTTAACTTCCTGCATTTCAGAAGTTTCTAGATACTCAGATCTGCATTTGCCTAGCTATACAGAGAAAATGTTAAAAAATGAACAAACGGTGGGAGATACGGCATTTTTAATGTTGTTTTTGGAATCAACACCCTTAAAGCAATAGGAATTACATAAACATTTCCAAAAAGTTATTTGACCTGTGTAATGAATGGAGGTCACCTGTTATGACAATGAAGTGACACTTTTAGAGTACCCGTGAGAGAACTTCACTATTGGAACCCCCTCGGCTTCCCTTCCCTCGTTTTCCCCTTTTCACTACTCGCTTCCCCGCTCCCCATTTTACCTTCCCTATTTCTTCCCATTCTCCTCCTTTCCCCATTTCATCCCATTCTCCCACATTCCACATTTCCTCCCTTTGCCTCCTTTTCCTAGTTCCTCCTTTTTCCCTTCTTTTCCCATTCTTTACTTTTAGTCATTTCTTCCCATTCTCCCCCTTGTCCCATTTCCTTCCATTCTCCCTCCTCCCGCCCTATCAGCTCCTTTCGCCCATTCGCTTCTTCCGCTCCTCCCACTCCTTCATATCCGCCTGCTCCTCCCGCCCACTCGCTCCGTTCTAACCAGTTTTCTTGGCCTCGTCCGGCAACAATGCCACCCAGGGGCATTGGAGATTGCATTGAACTAAATCTCTCTCTCTCCCTCTCTCTCTCTCTCTCTTTCTCGCGCTCCCTATATGTGTGTGTATATATATATATATATATATATATATATATATATATATATATATATATATATATATATATATATATATATATATATATATAGTGATGGACCGGCGGTTCGGTCCTATTCTACACTAAATTTGTGAAAGGGGTCAGGTATTCTTTCTTGCGAATGGACTCTGAGTGCATGCACCAACAATGAAACAATTACTTTTAATGTAAAACACAGAATGCTTTATTCCCAGGAAAGATAATAGATATTAAAAAAATATCGTTCCATTGGATGTGTAGAAGGTAAACAAAATAATGGTTAGTATTAATAACTTTCTCACGATACTGACAAACATCAACAATTTTCTTACTAACTACGTAAATATTGCTAAGGAACACTTTCTTTCTGCTTTAACTTTACACTTCATACTGTAAATGGGAGCTCCCTTTGCATGCACTGATTCACAATCACCCCGTTATTTCAATACTTAATCTATTTACAGACAATGTGTACCCTTCCAAAACACCCTTTCTATTCTCCACATCAAATTAGATTATTTATCATTACATGGCAAATTCCCTCATCTAATACCCCCTCTCACAATCGTCTACCCCCTTTTCCAAATCACTGGATTCTTTTACCGCCTAATAATAAGTTCCTTCTAGTAACAGTCTTTCTGGTTTTGCTGCGTCTGGGATTCCTTCGAGCTCACCAACTCCGGATGCGCCGGCGCGATGTGACGAGCCGGGGCCGACTCGCCCGCCACGTGGCCATGGCGCTTGCCCCCGCCGCTTCTACCCGGCCGCCGATGCAAATCCCACGCCGCAGTCGTGCTTCGCCGGGCACGGCGATGTCCACTCGCCGCCAGATCAGCAGCCGTCCTCGTTTCCAGTTCTTCCAAATTCGTTTGTTAAGCCCGCCGTTGCTGTATCGCTATGTTAGTTTCACTCACGCTGCCTTTGTCGCACACGTGTCTATACACTCATCACTTTCCTCACCTCACGCCGTTTAATATTTACTGTATATCACTTAACTCGAGATCAATTAATAGTTCTCACTGTTTCTCATTGTCCTACGTTTCGATTTCTGCTCGATGTCATCGGATTCCTCTCAACTATATTTCATCGCCGCCATCATTAGCTTTTCCGCACTACCGTCCGTTACCTCTTCCACCGACTCCACCTTCCGACTGCCGCCGTTCCCACGATCCCCTCCTCAACTGTCGAAGTCTCGTACTTCGCGTTCGTTTCGTCTCGCTTACCGCGGGACACTCTCTTGCTCGGCCGGGTCCGCCCGGACGGCCGTCTCGACCGCGCTGTTTAAACCATGTTGGCACCCGCGTCTATGTTCAGAAACGCGGTGCGTTTCATATATATATATATATATATATATATATATATATATATATATATATATATATATATATATATATATATAAATTGATGTTGATATGTAAAAGAGCAGTTAGCTCTGACAGCGTGTGACCGATCTCCATGAAAGTAGACAAATGGCGTGTTTTTTTCACCCAGAAGGTTTGTGCTGTTGATTTTGTTGGAACTCCACTAGATGGTGCAGTAGAACAAAAATAAATATTTATGCCAAATGCAATCTGCAACACTCGGCTGCATTTTTTAATTTTATCGTCAAATAACTTCCAAACGAGGCGTTCTAGGGCTTCGAAAACCAAACTTTTGAGGCCGTAAACCTCCAAGAAACGTTTCTCACGCCGTTATCTACAGAGTGAGATCTTCTTGAGCATTGTATTACATTTTTGCTGTTCTGGCGCTTCTCGATATTACCCCACCTGCTCAGAGACGTACCGAATCTGCAACTAAATGTGAGAGAGGTAGAGACATAGACAGAGAGAGAGGCACACACAGAGACAGAGTCAGGCAGATTGAGACAGGGATGGAGAGAGAGAGAGGGCGACGGAGAAAGAGACGAAGAGGGAGGGGCGGAAAGAGAGAGACGTAGAAAGGGAGAGGGAAGAAGAAAGAGGGAGATGGAGGGCAGAACAACGTCTACCGGGTTCCGCTATTATTGTAAAAAGCACATTTTGTAGTAACATGTTTAATGGCTACTAAGTATTTTTGGCCGCTCAAAGGTATTTGTGCCGAATTTTTGTGTAATCACTCCAGTTGTTTTTAATACTTTGTGGCAGAATCAAACATATGTACTCTCATTTTCATATAATAGATTCTCGAACTCGATATTCCAATTCTGTGTATTGTTTAAGGTCAAATTCTCTTGTACTAATTCATGGGGTTTGGGGTAATATTCGCGTATTCTCCCAGGAATTTCCAAAGTATTTTGTAGATAATGGGTATGTCTGTTCAACCCATCATTCGATCCTAAGTATAGGTGACAAAAGAGGGAAGGAGTTGGCGCGCTATACTTTTACCTAACCGCACTGTTAATTTCTCTATCAGAAAATTTATTTTGATATTCTCACCTACTTTTAGGCATAGTTTGTACTAATTCTCATTCTTTTCAGATACATCCGAACAAAATAAATCGCTCGTGAAAACTGCACTCACCGGGGTAGTTTAGCTCAGAGCCAGCATTGCCGCTGTATCTGTTGCGACTTTGACAGGGAGGTCTAGGGTTCGTGTCCATACGGTGGCGTATTTTCGATTCTAGCTACGAGTACATGCATAGGTAGCTCGAATTCAGTCGCTTCTCTGGAGGAGAATTCTAGCGGTCGGCTGCTCTGGTCAGTAATTTTCCGTGGTTTCTCCGATCAACACCAGGCATGTGCCGGAGTAGTACCCTAACAAACGGGCCACGGACCGCGCGCAATCTGTCCTTTCTCTTCCTTGTCCTCTCCTCTCCCCTTACACACACACACACTTACACTAACATGCACTACACTAACACACATGCCGCGAGACCGGTCGGGAGCTTAGAGCTTGTCCTGGATGGGACGGCGGCCCGCTGGAGGAGATATCTAGACATTTCAAGGGAGGCAGGGGGATATGGCCTACTGAAAATTTTGAAAGAAGCAGAATGGTCTCACGTAAAATACATTTTATTCCCTTAAATGTGTTAAATTTCTGATAAAAATGGCATATGGAACATACGGACACATTTTAAAATTAGCAGTAAGGACATTACAAAGGAACATATTTACAGAGGAACACATTAGTCTATTCATATATGAGTTACTCTAATTTGAAGTATTTTATTGAGTTGAAATAAGGTTTTGGCGTTAAAAAACTATGAGGCTGAAAAGCATTACATGAAAGACTACAAAAACTCACCAAACTGTTTTTATAATTTGGCCAGCCTGTCTGTCTGAATTAATCTTTGCAAGGGCTAAACCAATTTCAATGAGACATTTTCTCTGAAAGGAACAGTATTTTGTATAATAATATTTTTTGTTACTTTTTCAGATTAGTATTTATTATGTATTATATAAAAAAGAATGTTTTTTATAGAAATTTATCTTTTTATGCCAATTTTCATTTGTACACATAACCTTGAAAACAAGGAAAGGTACAATTTATGTGAAATTTCCAAACACTTCTTTCTATCACTTGAATACTCTTTTAGTTTTTTGCAAATGTCTCAATATCAATTTCTGAAAGTACTAATATTTTTTCTAAATGATTTTTGTTTCTTTAAGATATCACAGTTAGGTTTTTAGTGAGTCATAAAATTATTACTAGAAGTACGACTACGACGAGACGCGACAGACAATGTTAACGGAGGATTACTCCATAAAACAAGAGCAGTAATGGGAGGATTACTCCGAGAAGCGCAAAGCGCTCAACGCCCCCCAAGGGGCTTGGAGACGCTTTGCGTCGAAGTAGACGCAACAAATTTTAAAAAAAAGTGTGCTGGTAGTATGCATAATGCATCTGTGAACAACTACCCGTAGCATATTTGTAGCATATATGGTTGAGGCAGTCTATTCAGAATGGGGTACATTGTGATGAGGCAGGGCGAAGCAGGGTTAGGTGGAAATACCCTATAAATAGAATTAATCACTTTTCCTCTCTAAAAGATGATTGTTATGAATAAATACTAATGCAATACAAGGTATTCCAGCTACTTTAAATAATATTTTGGGGCTAAAATAAGTTTGAATGTTTGTTTGTTTAATCTATGTCATGTCGAATTGTTTTTTTTATACTTTACTTTTTACAGTTATATTTAGATACCAATTATTATCTGAAATAAATGACATATTACAGATGATTTTGCATTTAGTAAAATAATTCTCAAAACTGAATGTCTTTTTTACAGTAATAAAATAACTTAATTTTAGTATGACAGAAATGTAACAATGTAAAGTACTTGGGTTTTGACCAGGGTGATTTAAACCAGCCAACCCTGCCATCTTCAGAAGCGATCTGTCTCTAAACACATTTTTTACTTTATAATTCATTCGAACCAATTTCCACATATTGAACAAATCACTTCCAAAGGAATTATGATAAACATGTTGTAAATTTCAAGTCAGCAATATTATTATTTTTTTATTTCAAAACTATTCATGGAGAGCGAACTGAAATCCCCCCTCCTTTCCCTTACTCTCTTTTTAAATACTTTTTTGGATCTGTCCTGATCTTAAATTCTTTTTATAAATGTGTTGTACATCATTTTATGCTTTTATTTTATTGTAGGTTGTTTTATTTTACAACTTGCACACACCTTTGTAGTGTCAAACAAAGAACGTACAATAACGTGAAATATGTGTGTAAATATTCATAATCGCCTTCATGCGCTGAACGTAATTCTGTTTCTAAATTCCCGCGATGTCAATACTATGTAGGTCAAACTAGTGACTGACATCTGACACTGCATTAGTGTGTGTTCCACAGACTTCATCGGCATGTTTATTATTCCCTGGGTATTGAGGGTTTAGGTAGGTCAAGGTACTGTGTTTAAAATTGTGAAATATAACTTTTAAATTTTTCTACAAGAAATAGATGGTGTCTGTGCTGGGAAAGAAACAGCGTTAATTCCGAAAGTGCCATATGAACTCTCGTGGACAGTTCGTGGAGGTCAACGCTAACGGTCTGAACGCGCCCAATTTCGGACCGCTCGAAAGCATAGTTCAATTCAATAAAATAGTTATATATGGTTAATTATTTCTTTTTAAAAAATGTGTCACAGTTTTCTACCGTGTGTTGTGTTCGTGGAATGTCTTTTGCAGTTGTAAGAAAATTCACCCCAGTTCGTTATTTCAGAATCAAAGGTTTTATCGCTTGCAGTATATTTTTATGTTGTTTATACACTTTAATTTGCGAATAATTGATGTTGTTTAGGGGAATGTCATTCACAGAACTGTGTGACTTTGCATTCCATGTAGACTAGTAGCTTTAATAGCATAACGTTAGGTTGTTTGAATGATTTTTTCAGGTTATGGTGTTATTTCATAATCAGACCCCCGCGTTCTTGCTTGCTGTAGGTTGTTTGAGCGTAACGTTCTTCTCTGCGATGGCGTGGAGATCTCACGGAAAAAATAATGCCGATATGGTCCGGAATTTAAAAGGTAGTTTGTGGATGTTGCATGTGTTACACTTTTATGACATCAGCACACTTGTCATTAATAAATATTCATGAGATTATACTATCATTTATAATACTATAATTTTCAGCTAATGGCATTATTAGAAGTTCAGGAGTGGAGGATGTTATGTTAAAGGTGGATCGAGGTAAATACGCAAAGTACAATCCGTACATGGATGCTCCTCAAGGAATTGGTTATGGAGTTACTATAAGTGCACCTCACATGGTAAGTTCATTTTTTTAAATAAATATAATTGAATTTTTATGCATTTTCTTGGTTCACCTGACTATTTAAATACATTGTTGGATCCAGATCATATGGAGTAAGGGGGAACACAGGGCTGACTATTGCCAGACGTATCAGGATCCTGGTACTTTTACCAGGATTTTAATGAAGGTACCAGGTACCAAGATAAAGACCTCTTGGTACATTTAAATGCCAGGATTTTAAGTTGGCGGTAATTGATGATTTAAGACTTGGGGAGATTTGTATCATAAGTATTTTATTGTATAATTTATAACCAACATCAATATTACAAAAAACTGTGATATTGGTGAAAACACTGCTGTAAAAACATTAAGTGTGTCTTTGGATAGTCTTTTTCCTACACATGCTGTACAAAAGGATAGAATGTCATAGCCTTTCATTTAGTTTATCAAAATTAAACGAATCAATATCGAGTTAAGTTCAACTTCCTGTGCGAGTTAAAAACATAATCAGAATTTAGAATTTAAATCAATGGTCATTGGTACCAGGGATTGAAGTGAAAGTACCAGGATTTTTTTAATAAACTATATATATATCTAGCAATGCTGGGGCTGAAGGAAGTTACAGAAAGGTGATATTTATTTAGACAAACACTGTTGCCAGTTTAAGTAATGGTATTGTGTCCTTATTGAATCTGGGTGACTATCAAACTGCCTGTTGCCCTGATCGAAGTGTATGCTGTTCAGATTTTAATTTCAATTTTTAATATGATTTGTTGCAGGCAACATTGAGGGGTATGCTATAGATTCCAATAGGCATTTCATTGATTTTTTTTCTCATCTCCGCCATCAGAGGTTGACAAAATGGGCATCCCCGTGGATTAACCTGCCTAGTAGGTCCTATTCACATTTAGATATACCTAACTCTCTGTTCAAGATACATTATATCTTATATATTTTTATTGAACTTTGTAAGAAACAGTGCTCACTACACAACCTTCCAGTTTCTGGTTGATTATAAGGATGTATTAAATTTTGGTAATTTTTATGGTCAGTGATGATTTGTTGTCCTGTCTTATATTGATGTAAATTTGTATTTATTAATACAATTTTCCATCAGCAGTTCTCTCATTTTAAACAGTTTGTGGAGGAATACATAGGCTTGAAAGGAAAGAAAGAATTCTAACTGGCCTGCATGATTCTAATCTGTCAACATTTGTTATTGTCCTTTCTCTTCTTGGTGTAGGAAGTTCCAAGAGCTTCTGGTGCCTCTAAAATGCTTTAGTATAGTCTTGATTAGAGTGAATGTTTGCAAAGAGTAATGCACATGTAGTCATCTGCAGAGTTGTTATTAACATTTCTCAAAACATCCCAGAGTTTTGAGAGCCTGTGATGTCGATTAAGCTACCTATGTTAATGTAATAATGGCATTCACAATAGCGGAGCATAGGCAGAGGAGTACATTTTTATGCCCTCATCTTTCCTAGTCTCATGATCACACTGGTTGTTTTCCATAGTCTTTCACTGCTTGAAGAAAGGAAGGATGATTAGGAGGGGTGAATTATGACTGATGTGATGCTCAGATGAGAGAGTCCCAACGGTGGCAGGATTTTCGACACTAGTTGGATAGCTGGGTTGAATTCAGCCACTCTCTGGAGGCAAATTTTTGCAGCTGGCTGCTCTGATCAGTAGTTTTCCACGTTTTTTTGGATCAATACTGGGCAAATGCCCAGGCAGTACCCTAACAAACAAGCCATGGACCACGCATGATTTTTCCTTCCACTTCCTTGTCCTTTCTTTCCCTTACTTACAAACACAATTATATGCACTTAACTACCAAATGTGAGAGGATAAGTTGGGAGCTTAGAGTTGGCTGGAGTGGTGTCTCATTGGTGAGAGATACCTAGTTGGGGAAAACCTGCAAGTTGATGTATAAGTCAGCGCCAGATCTCACCATCCAGCTGGGGAAGAACAATGACACCTCCAGCGATAAAAACATGCGGTACACTTAAAGGACTAGTGACCTTTGTTGATTTGCCTGGAATCACGAATCAATCAATCAATTGGATGTGGTGCATGGTGTTATGGAAAAGCCTACCATGCTATAATCACACAGTAAAAACATGCCTTACCCATCCCCATGCTTTTCCTGGGTCTAGTACCTCCTGCCTTCAGCTCCACTTACTTGGATGTAGCTTCAAGCTTCTGCATCAAGACAGGCTACACTATCTATGAACAGTTTAAATAACTTATTCTACTGTCTGTTCTTGTTTTTTTCTTATAATAATAATAATAATAATAAAAAATATTAATTAAATAAAATAAAGAAATAATTAAAAAAAAAATAGTAGAAATGAAAGAAGCAAAAAAGTCTTCAAATGAGCTTGATATCTGGGCTGAGTCTGTCCTTCATGTCCAACAATTATTTATATGATTGACAAACATGGAACAAAATTCACAAAGTTATTAATACTTATTGTTGTATATGGGTGTTTATGATGTGTATATTATTTTGTGCTGCTGAATGGTTTCCAAAGCAGGCATATATTTGTATTTTAGTTAGCTATCGATACACTAAGGAAAATCCACTTCAAACTGAAGCTTGTAACAAACAACTGTATTTATTTGTGTAGTAAATATGTATTACTCTCAAAGATCAAGTTGTAGACAACTGATTTATTTGCACACTGTAAAAGTTCCCATTGAATGGCAGCATATAATTCAGTCTTTCTGACAAATATTCTCCCTCAAATGAGTTTGAGGATTATTCTTGAGGAAAAAAACATTACAAATAAGTGAGGTAACATGTTACATTATCAAGGTGGGTTCCTGCAGTTGTTGGTTTGTTTCAGCATGCACATGCCTTGGAGTTGCTGAAAGATCATTTGACCGAGGGTGAACATGCTCTTGATGTTGGTTCTGGCTCAGGCTATCTCACGGTGTGCATGGCATTGATGGTTGGGGAATCGGGTCGAGCTGTCGGCATCGACCACATCCCTGAACTGGTGGAGTGGTCCCGAGAGAATGTTGGGAAAGACCAACCGTCATTGTTGACATCAGGGCGTGTGAAGCTCATTGGTAAGATTTGGTTGTTTGCATGCCATTATGCATATAGTAATTTGGTAACCAGCGTGTGTCTGTCACTTCATTTGGTCCAGGTGTCACTGTTGGTTTGTCCATTGACTGTACTGACAAAGGTGGCTCAGGGCGTCTACTGATGTCACTGCGGTACCATTGGGAGCAAAAGGTGTGTTTATATGGAAGGCAAGGAAGAGATTTCAGATGTTAATATCTGTGGAAACAACTGTGTTGAATTTAAAATGAGTGAAACTCCACTTTATAGCAGAAATGGTGATAAAAGTAAAATTCCTCCAAAACATAAGAAACAAGGCTCCAGAAATATACTGAAGCAAAGAGATTTAAAAATTGTTTTTAAATCAATGTTTTAACGTTGTCAATTGATTTGATTCGTTTTGTTACTGCTCAGAAGACAGATAGGCATTCAAACATTTGTTCTTGTCACTTTCTCTCTTATTCTTTGAGGCATGGATGTGCTTTGCTTCAGGATTATCTTTAGGAGGAATTGGTACTGTACACTTATTTGACTGTTTCTGCTAATAAGTGGAATGTCATTAATTTTAAATTCAGTGCAGTTATTTTCACAGTCAATAAATCTGGAATTTCTTCCTCGCTTTCTGTATAATCACGTTTGGCATTACTTGCATTACTATCTGTACATTCAACTTCTCTTTCTAGATCTTCAATGATTGTACTGTACACTTATTTGACTGTTTCTGCTAATAAGTGGAATGCCATTAATTTTAAATTCAGTGCAGTTATTTTCACAGTCAATAAATCTGGAATTTCTTCCTCGCTTTCTGTATAATCATGTTTGGCATTACTTGCATTACTATCTGTACATTCAACTTCTCTTTCTAGATCTTCAATGATTCAAAAACCATATCTGTGAGAAGAAAGCACTTGAACAGAGTCAACAATGCTCAATGCATCTAATACTAATTCATATATGCAGCACTGTTGTGAAATGGACTATTCAACTGAATAGCTGAATTATAAACACAAAAGAAGTTATGAAGCAAAAAAATTATAAATCCTATATAGGATCAGTTTACAAACCCATATAATAAAACACTCCACTTATTATAAAATTTGTTAAAAAATTTATTAATAATTAATTGGTTTGTTTAATGGACATTAGAAGGACCAAGAATAGGATATCTGGATTGTGAATTTTTTTTATAAATAAAATGACACATCATTTTCAACTTTTTTTTATACAAACAAGGTATAAAACTGTATAAAATAGGTATAAAACGGTATAAAACTGTGTACAAGTACTACACACCAGAATTTTATTATGAAAGGAACTCAAGAATTAAGCTTTTGACTTATGAATATTCAAAACTAAATTGATTGATCTTTTTACACATTAATTGTAAAAACCTTTTCTTTTCTTTTTTCCCCCTCAAAATTTTGACATTGTTTAATGCAAATTTCTATGTGTGGGCTGCCCTGGGGCATACATGTATTGAATTGAATTGAATTGAATTGAATTGAATTTGCCTCATTTTACGTAGCGAGGCTCAGGCCATGAGGCCTGCTCTTCCGTCTGACCACGCAATTTTCGTTACACTCCTTTCACCTATCATGGTAGAAAGAAGGTATTACTTGGGCGACGAAACAGGCGATTTGAATTTTGCTCAGAGGCGTCATTTAGGCTTGAGGATCTTTTACATGCAGTAAATGTACTAACATGGGAGGTACAGTAACATGTAGGGGTGTGTACCCAGGGCTTGATTACACTATGCTGCATTTTATAACTTTTGGAATGGTTTCATTACAGAAAGGTGATTCTTAAAGTATTTTTCATTCTGATTTCAAATCTGATTTTCGTCTTCCTGTAGCACGTGAGCTTTTTGCACAAATCACGTTTGAAATTTTCACTAAAACCGAATTACATAGCATCGTAGGCTTTCACAGCCGGAGTCAATACGAGAGAAATTTTCTGGGCTGGTAGGCCGTGGTCCAGTTGGCTCTTCAGTGCCAACTGGACCACGGCCTACCAGCCCAGAAAATTTCTCCCATAAAACCGCATTGTTTTTAAGAAGGAAAAGTACTTCTTTCCATTAAAAAATGTATTAGATGTTTAGCAATCTTGTATAGAATTAAAATGTATTGCATTAGAGTGGACAATGATATTTATTTACTTAAAAATGCTAATTAGTGCGAACACAGTTCAAATATTGGGAATACAAAAGACATTGCTATAGATAATTCAATAGATTTTTTAATTTCCCTTTTCCATTTAATACACTACAAGTTTTTCACACCTAATGTGAAATATACCTTTCTTCATAGTCTCCCTTCACTAAAGCCGTCTCTCTTTAGAATAAAACAGTAATCAGTCATCATGATTGTATTCCACCTCCCCTGATATGTTTCCGTGTCTTTGATATACTGGTGGAAACGTTCTCCTTGTTCTTCAACGACTTTGCCAAGGTTTAGGAGGTAAAAACTAATTCAAGAATGTAGAAAATGAAGTTTTACACTGTGTTGCATCCGAATTCCATGAAACTCTGAAATTGTGTTTTATCAATGATTTTGTAGTTTGGATCATTTTTGTTTTCCAACAACTTAGCCACAACTTGTTTGTACAAAACCAAGCCCTTTTTCCACTGGATTCATTGGACTTTCAAACAATATCTTTCATAAAATTTCTAATCTGCAGGCTCACAAGATTCCTTCTTTAAGTTTCTCATAAGATACTTGCGAAAATCTAGGTAACAAATACTCGAATCATTTACCATCTTTTGAAAGTGCTTTAGTTAATCGTTTCATTAAACCATTGATGATGTGAAGTAGAGGTAGTAGTATCTTCGTTGGTTGAACAATTTGTTCATTAATTACATTACGTTCTTTGAACCGGGTTGGAATGTTAGTATTTTGGGCCAGTCTGTTATCTTCCCATGCTTGTCTTTGGTTGGGGTGTCCCATTCACAAATGAAACATGGAATTTTTGTGTAGCCAGTTTGTTGAACATGTAACATTTCAACTCCTTTCAAATCCTCACAAATTGTCCAAGAATGTGTTTCATAGTTCACGAATTTCAACAAAGCTTTGAGATTTTCATAAGATTCCTTACGGTGTACTGCATGGACAGCAAGTATCGAGGCAAGCAAATTTTCATTATGTGACAGTTCACCTTTGGTGCTATGTGTTGACGAGTCTAGAAACAACATCCACTGACTTGCATCATAAGTGACATTTAAAAAATTCATTAAACCCTGAATATCACAGCAAAAACATCTTACTGCCTTCCTCTTTAAAGAATTTTATGAATTAGTTTTGTCTGTTTCTGTGCCAAGAGAACGTTTCTCCATCTGGTAGAAGATTGATTTTTTTTAGTCTTTACCCAAATAATTTAGCAGCATTATTTGTCAGATTCAAATTGCAAGTTAAATCATTAAGTTCATTTTGACTGATTTTGGTGCAGAATCTTTCTCCAGCTTGTAATCACTAGCATTATTGCTTTCATTTGCTGAGCTGCTCTCAGTAACCTAAGGCACATCTTGAACAGTGGTAGGGAGAATTAGAACTGGGAGAGATTTGCAATGCAGAACCGGTCGTAAGGCAGAAGGAATGGTAAGATATTGGTACTTTCTTTCTTTTTGGGTTATGGTTTTGGACATTATCAATACAAAAATATCAATCATTTTCGTGATTTTGTGACTTCCTCCAAACCAATGGAATTGCAAACTTCATTGACTTTTCATACCATTTTTCAGGCTCTCAACACATGTTCACCGTACCATGTGTAGTTCCCAGCTTTTATCTTGATCGCTTAGACTTATGAGCAAATATACATAATAGACTCTCTTCATTAAACTATTAATGTCCTGTCTTTGCTTCATAATTGCCTAGCTGCCACAAAACAACTACACATTTGGGTTATTCAATAATGCATGAACTCATTTCTAAAGAAACTGCACAAACAAAATATTACAGCACTATAGCACTATGTAAACAATGACACTGTTTCTTATCTAACAACTAGATAAGTGTGGCTAACTACCCCCACTTATCAAAATAAAATTTATTTTCCTCGCAGTAAAATTCTCTTTTCTGAAAGTTTACTTTCCAATGAAAAATGAGCTCACATGATTTGCACAAAAACTGTACATGATACATAAAACTAAAAGTAGATCTGAAATTACAATAAGATGATGGATTAGGGAAACTGAAAATTAATCATAGAAAATCATGTTGCATCGTAAGAGGTCCCTAAACATTACCAAACAATGGGCCCCTCATAATTTTGAAATATTGAATATAAGTAATCAAAATTACTATGAAAATAAAATTCTAACCTGTATAGTTTTAGGAGTTAGTGTTAAAATAATAAATACAATATATGTATGCATGCAAATGTGATTTAAAATAATTTTCATTTACATTTCAGTGCTGTAATTTTTTTAGTGTATAGGGAATCAGTTTTATAAAAAAATTTGTATAGTTAATAAAAGTCAAAATTATTTGTGTGTGTGTGTGTCTATATATATGTGTGTATATATATATATATATATATATATATATATATTTTAAGTATATAATTTTGTTTCAAAAATTATTGGGAGGGGGCCTAAGCAATGCTTAGTTTGCTTATGTATTAATCCAACGTCTTAACATGTTCCAGTTGGAGATGGCCGTAAAGGATATGAAGCCGATGGTCCTTACAATGCCATTCATGTTGGTGCAGCTGCTCCAAATCTTCCAGAGGCTGTGAGTTTGTAGTTAAAAAATTGATTTTTGTGTGGTTATATAAAATTGAGATATTTTATTTACCACTATACATGCACGAAGTTCTTTTTTAAAACCTCAGTAAAGCATAAGGTCACTGCAAAATAGCATTAGTTCATCAGCATAAGGTCTCTGCTCTCTACATTTAATTGTTGAGGTGAGTCTGGAGAATGAAAAATAGTTTAAGGGTTGTATGGGAATGACGAACTTTGGCCAAGAGAAGCATGGGAATTGTGAAGGACTTTGGTTTGGCCATTTAGTATTTTTCAATTCGTGTCCTCTGATGCCTGAGATTTTGCGCAGCCTTATCAAACCCACATCATGTAACAAAATTTCAACATTCTCTTTTTGGTTACATTTCATTTGATATAATGGTATTCGTTTGAGATTCTCTCTGTAGTGGCCTATTCAAAAATATCGGTCTGAATTGCCTGGCAAATTCATGGTGGATGCCGAGAATCCAACTGCAAATATAATTGCGTATTGTAGATAAGGACATATGATGATATTTTTATCATCTTTGCAATTTATAGTTACGCCTACGTTTAGAAGTTTTGTGACATGGAATGGCAATGTTAAAACTTAAAACCTAACTGACCAGGCTTAATCTGCGAGTTTAAGATGACCCACGTCGACTGCTATATTTAGGGGGAAATCTTATATTCGGGTAAATGTGGTAATTTCTCCATCGGTATGGATGAATTTCTTAACACATAGGAAAGAAATTGGTAATTAAATGGATATTTTATTTAAACCTTTTGTTTTACACCTAGATCAAGGGTGCCTCAGTGAGATGGTGAGACGAACTGAAATACTGTAATGATTCACTGAAATCAGTATTTTATAATGATTTTCTTTTCTGTTTTCCTTGCTAGTCTGATTGGTAGATGGTCCAGATAATAAATTGTAATTGAACTTTAATATGACATTTTATGAATTTTATACAACAGAATATGAACATTAGAATCTCTTGTTCTTTAAAATAAAAAAATATAATATTTTACTTATTGAGACATTGCAAGAAACTGATTTATGATGACTGATGTTGCCACCAGTTACATGCTTTCCAACCAGTAATAACAGCAACTGTCTGAGTTGCACAATAGCATTCTCAATGGTTTATGAACTGCAGAAACTATGGACAGTAAAACTTGTAGAAACTAGTGTTCTCTTTGGTAGAAAGTAGTATGGAAAAGAATAAAGAGGGTTTCCCAAATAGGGTAGTGGTATTTACTTTCTTTCATTGATCAGAATGTTAAAAAAAGGTTATGAAAATAAATATACCATTGCCCTATTGTGAAAAACCACTCCAACTTTACATTAGGCACAAAAACCTGTTTGTTTTTGCTACTTTTGTTTCATTTTTTTACCTCTGGGGCACTAAAACGACAAGTTTAGAGATTCTACAGAAGGCCTGCTCACAAAGTGGCCTTGAGCAGCTCTCTGTACATGAGCCCAGAAATTTCCCAGAAAACTTCAAATTTTAGCATTAAATATAGATCACAAAAAAAATTTCATCTTAAACTGCACTCAAACAATCATTGAAAAATGTTTTCTTGCATGATTTTCTCAATTGGACAATGATCTGAATTCTTATTGTGCTAATAATAGACAATATATTTTCAAGATAAATTACACATAGATTGTTTTAATCACATTATTTGCAATTTAGTAGTAAAATGTAAACATTTTAACTCTACATCCATTATTTTCTACTTTTTACAAATTGTTTTGGAAACATTGGGAATTTAAATAGTTCTTATGAAACTGATTTTGTTTTATATCATATGACATCTAACTTGTAATTTCATCATAATTACACCCTCTTCAGAAAAATCTTCCTCATTAAAGATATGTTGCCTTGTGCAAATATCTTGAAGACAACTGCTGGTGTCATTTGTGCCAATTTTATCTTCGGAATTGTGGTCATTGAGATTCTTATTTACTCATAAAACTGGTTTCTATTCCAAGCATAGCCAAGGATTTTTGCTCTTGTCATCAACACCACCACCGCCATCATTATGATCATCATCATTTACAGGATGAAAAGTTGAAGACCATCCTTTTTTTGCAGTTGGTGGCACAACTGAAACCTGGTGGTCGACTTGTGGTGCCCATAGGACCAGAGGGAGGCTCGCAGCAGTTAGAGCAAATAGACAAACTTCCTGATGGCACTGTGCGACGCACACCCCTCATGGGGGTAGTGTACGTGCCCTTGACGGACAAGGATCATCAGTGGCCCAGCAGGTAGTACAGTACTCGTTTTATTATTCTTCGTTCGCCATTTAAAAAAAGCTGATTTAAACAAACCTGAGGTATTCATCCGCCTTGCTCCGATTCTCAATCCCCAACTCCGTTTGCACTACCTTCGGCCACATGCGCTTGGTGTAGTCAGTGGTCGCTCAAAAAGAGAACCCAACGTCTGCAGATCTCCAGTGGAATAAAAACATTTCCAATACCTCCGCAAACGCATGTTTACAAACATTAACAAAAACTATGTGGTAGTAAAAATAATTAAATTATACTTAACTACCAGTTTGCAAAGTTAAATTTTAAAAAAGTCTTAATGAAAATGAAGTGATTAAGTGAATGTAATATCCAATTTACATTATTTTGACTGTATTAACTAATATCCACCCTTTAATCTCGTGCAAATAATTTACTTACGATCACTCTGCTTCAGAAAGAGGTTGAATTCCTTCCATGTCTGAAGCAGATGATTCGGTGTAAGAAGATGAGAGGAACCTTGGGTGATGACTATCTTGTCCACGACACTGTCATTGAAGCCATCTATCTCCCACATCCTTCTGTGCACTACACCAGCGTTCTGGCGTCACTTTAGAAATATCTTGCTCGAACAGTTCTTAAAAGCGCAATAAATGTATTTAAAACATTCAATACCACACGTTTTTCTGTAATAATTTAGCACTGTAGTGTTTCACTACGGAAGGACCTACACCACTCTCCGACATCAAGGGAACATTTCGAACTACTTGACAAAAATCTCTAAACTGATCAACTTCGCTTTGCATGAGCATAATGCCTCCTGCCGTGCGCAACCGAACCTGCGTCTGACATCAGTTCTTACTTACGAAATCAACAGCTCCAGTTACTTCTGCTCATGCGCGGGGTACAGTTCACCTCTTTACTCGCCAGATTCATTTTTTCCGCTAGAGCTGATACCAAGCAGGCACGGGACGCATAACTGTCACCGACATCGATATCTCCTCTTGGAGAAGGGCAGGCGTGGGAACAATGGTCTTTTTATTTTGGAATTAGTTATAGATTGTAAGTTTTGTCTGAAATTTTAACATTGTGAGAAATATGAGCAACTACATCAAAAACTATTTTCTTCTGCACATGAACACACTTGAGGTTGTAATGTGTCAACTAACCAATGGCAAGCATCCCAAAGCACGTGCTATTGTTTACAACCACGTTTTTCTTAGAGTGAACAGAGAATACAGTTCCATCTTTCTGTGCAGATGTGTTTCTTCTAAAGAGTATACTCTTTATAACAAACAATTCTCTGTAACTTAAGACATTACTCAAGTGTGGCATTATAAACCATATGTTCATACATTCCAGATAACGAAAACTCTCCTAATGAGATAAAATAATTGATTCTTTGAGTTTTGTTATGAAGAGATTACACTGTATGTGAAAATATGCATGCACCAGATGTTTTAAGAGACCTTGCAGAGCAGGGCCAAAGACCGAAAACATTTGTAAGTAATGTTGGCCTATGTACTTCACTTTCCTTTGTACACTGCCTGGCCTGTTTAATGCGGTTATATCAATCAGTTTTGGAGTAATAATCCAAATAAGCGAGAACGTGACAGTTGATGGATTACGAAGGACTTTTGGACTTTTTATTTTCTTAACTTGCTCTAAAATTCATTACAGGGTTGGTATACTTGTTCATTTCACGCAAGTTACATTGTCTCACAATATTTGTTTGCAGTTCTCATAAGTTTGAAGATGAAACTGAGAAAAAGACAAATAGGATTTTATGATTGGAAAAGTTAATGGTATAGGAAATAATTTTGTACAATTATGTAGACTTTGTACATGTTCATCTGAAGTTTGTGGGTTGAACAGAATAGAGAGAAAATTCTTGTCAGATTGAAGAACTAGTAGGAATTTATCAAAGGAATTGAACAATGGAAACTGATTTAGTTTTAAAAAGGTTTGGTTTAATAGTGGACCAAATTGGATGTTGACTTCTTAGTGACACATTTTTTCAATGTGTTAAATGGTTCATCTTATTTGCAGTTTGATGGGTTGATCATGAATAATATTGTTTTGTAAGGTATTGTTAATGTTTTGATGTATTCTGTCAGGATGAGCATGTGAGTGTAATTGATCTACGTAGAAAAAGCACCCTGTATGTCTGCATAAAAAGTTAGACATCTTTGTCCATCAACAATCAATTACTGGATCTTGGAGCCAGCTTTAATTTCATCATTCAGCTCACTTTTAGAATATGTCAGTTGAAGCTCACCATGTACGATTGTGCTACATACACCATTGAAGACTCAAAGCAAAGCACAGATGTTTATGCTTTCTGCTCCTTCATTACTTCAGTTGTTTGGCACTCAAAATGTATACTTCCTATGAAAGGGTTACGTATGTCGGCAAATGCAATCAAGAATGTTTTGAGAAGAGAAAAATTAACTCTTATAAATAAAAAAAAGACTTATTGGCAGAATGCAGGTTATTGCTATAATTATTGTATGAATTCCATCATCAGATAGAATTTCAATTAGAGTGCTGCAAGAAAATAAGTTTGTTAAATGCTAGTATAGAAGTTTCACAGATCCTTTGGTTGGGTCAATACAAAATTTCAGTATTAATAATTTCCAAAGCATGCAGAATTTGAAAGAAAACTTTGCAGACTCTGGCCATGTGACAGTGTGGTTTTGTTAAATTCACAGGAACTCAAGAAGAAAAAAGCCATATAAGTTTCTATTTTGTCTGAAAAATATATTTGATTTTGTTATTCCACCTATTCTCATACTGAGCCTATGGATTGAATTCTTATACGCAATGTGTATTACAACACAGGTTATGTCATATGACAGCAAAACTTCAAGGAAAAGGCCACCCACATTAAATGTTTGCTATTCACATGTTCCATTATAGTACAACAACTTTCTTGTATTATTGGAATGTAAAGAACTGTTGAACTGTGTATCTGCATATACTATACTATGTAATTGCCAAATTCATGAAGACTGCTTTTGTTAAAATATTTAATTTATTGCAGTATTGTACGAGAAGATTTTATTTCTTCTTTTTGAGCAGTGTGCAAGTTACTTTTTAGAAAACCATTTTGTGTTCTTTGGTTCAACAGCAATTTTGCTGTTGATGGCCACTAGATGATAGCTCAAAGTCATTGTCTGCAGGGTGATTGGCATGGAGAAATGTGGTGGATTTGTAGTCCATAAATTATGTAATTTACTCTATTACATATCGGAACATTCTTACTTGTCAGATGCAAGTTTTTCTTGGCATTGAAATATAATTCTCATTTCTTTAATAAGTAAATAAATTGAATGTTAAAAAGTTCAAGAGTATGTAGATAAAAATCCAAAGGTTATACTGTCCCAACCCGGAAGCAGACATCATCTTAAAGAATAATACATACATAAAAAATAATATTCATTTATATACTAAAATGAAGTTCAAAATACCTGCACCCAGAAGGATGAATTCATATTGGCTGAATGCTTTGGAGCTCCAGATAGTTCTTTCTCTCTTTGAAATTCTTCCCCCCTCATCACATTAGCCATAGGTGTCTGATGAACAGAAAGAAAGCTTAGTTAGCTGCTCAAGGTGGTTTCCTTAAAACATGGTGAATACTGGTTTATGAGAAATAACCCAATGTGCAATAATCAGTGCTTCATTAGATGAATTCATTTTGTAGAAATAATAACAAATTGGCATGGTTGCTGACCTGCCACATGCAAGAAGGCATTCCTTAAAAAATGTCAAAATGTGTTAAAAAATGTTGATGTTAAAGAAATAAATGCAGAAATGTGAGGTAGGGTCTCTAAGACAGGTTAAAGGATGCATCAGAAATGGCAGCAAGTAAGCTTGGAGCAGGCAGGCACTTGCTCACTGGACAACAGGTCCATTGCAGTTACTAGCCTCCTAAGGAAAGGAAATATAATACAAGTTTCAGAAATGCCGCCACATCCAATTTCCAACATCAGTGAAATGCTGTTATTATTTTCTGATATTAGGACATTCATTTCTGATATATGATGTGAATTTCAGAGTGTTAAATGACAAATAAGGATATGTGATAGAATACTGAGCAAGAACACTGTGAAAGTATGAAAAAGAATTGCAAAACTTGTGAGTTTTACAACAAAGGGAAGAAATATTCTCCAGAAATCCTTGCATTCTGGTGACTTGATAAATTTAAAAAAGTTTATCTGACTAGACAGTTTGATAAGATATTCCCAAGACAGACATTTATGTTTCAACTATCCACTATGAAAATACACAATGGAATAACAATGAGATACGAGAGGACAAGTTGTTGGTTCTGAATATATGGACGGAACATCCACACTTGATCAACCTTAAATCATTATACCATGTTCCTCCAAGTTTACCCATCGTGAAAGCATATTAAATGGTATTGCCTCAATGCACATTAAAGAATTGGTGATTTTCAGAAACTTTGCTTCACACATTTTCTGCCTGGTACCAATTTAAAGATTTTGGCTGCCCTACAACTAACACTGGAAGATGAGTATGAATGAATAGTAAAAAAAACCCTTTATCTACTTTAACAAAAACTGGTGTGAAAATTTGAAATTTTGATTGTAGTGTTGGTTGCTTTCATTTATTAGACATTAGGGTGATGCATTATTAGGTGAAATATTTTGTTTCTTGAATGCCTTTTCTGTAATTCAGCATTTGAAAAATTAACTAACACCAAGCAGAAAGGGTATTCATACAAAGTCAGAAATTGGTAGAAATTAATTGGCATAATACAAGTGTTTAATTACTATTTCTTTCTGTTCAATTTTGGAAGTTAATTTTGAACACTAGAATAAAGTTAAACATCTATGACTTTTATTTGAAACAACTAAGAAGTTTCTAGTAACTCCTGAAAAATTAATTTTTTTGTTACATACGCTCTTTCTGCATCGTGTAGTTAATATTTTGTTTACAATACTTGTGAATGGGGTAAATAATTAAGTGTTTATTTTCTTTTTAAACTAGTCGTTGGTGAGAGTGTGTAATCATTGTAACTTGGTTGATTAACTCTTATTTTGGTTTTAAATCTGATCTTGCTGGTTCAATCAACATGGATGAAACAAAGGAAAAAAGGAAGGCAAATAAATAAAGGAAGCAAATCTGCACAAACTTTATCATCTCCAGGACGGCTTCTTCAATTAATTACTTTCTCGGTGATGTTTCTCGTTTGTAGGTGAATTATGTAAGTAGATGTAATTCTTCCTTGGAAATTTTTAAGTTAGTTGTGTAACTGTTCATTGTGATATTTTATTTCAAGAAAGTAGCCAATGATCATGTCAGTTATTGTTCAACCTTGGAACGAAACATTTGGTGAATTATTTAGGCACATTTTTTGTCATTCGAATAATTTTTGTTGAAAAAGTAATATTGTAATAGTTGTAGTGTCAAAAAACGAAGAGGGTAAAAGTAAATAAGTGATTAGGCAGTAAAATAGGGACATGCACGTATAATTATTCATGATCCTCTGCCTCATATCTGGACATCATTCAACACTAGGCAAGAACATGCAGGAATTTTATCCTCTGAATTTCTGTAACCGAAGTGTTGGCTCGGAAGACTAGAAGATTTAATGGTTGGAATCCAATAGTCTCCACCATATTTGAAATACAGAATGGTTGTGTGAAGTAGCATTAAACCATGAATGCTGATATAAGAGATTTAGCCTGACAGCAATTTTTCCATGAACTTAAGAAAGATAATTTTCTACATAACTTTTTGGAAAGAAATTTCATCATATCAGGAACATTATCTTTTCCCAGAAATACATGGTGAAAAAGAAGATGAGGTATTTAATATCTCCACATCTGTTAATGGAGCAATGATGCAATTCATCAAAATCAGTGAATGGAAATAAAGAGGATCTTTCTGTTGAGTTAACCATTGCATTGACTTATTCTACTTACGATTTACTTGGTTGAAATCCTTTCAAAATGTTTTATAAACTTGAATTGAAAGTTTATTACATAAAAAATAGATGGAATAAGATATAATTTTTGCAGTAGACTCTTAAGTAGATGTTAGAAAATATTGTATTTTTGATATAGACGTAAAAATTATTATGCATGTTATTATAGTTACATTTAATTAATAATTTTTATTGATCACCATTGTTTTGGACTCCCTAATGGTATAAACGTGCACTGTTAATGGTCTCATTTTGTTGATTCTTTCTTCAAATCAGAAGGAACTTATCCTCCCCCTTACATCCTTCCGAGACTTGCCTGTTTTAAAGTAGTAATTTGTATATCAGTACGCCATCCAATGAGAAAATGAAAACCTCCAAAATGCATTTGCTCTGATATTTCCGGTTTTCTACATCTATGATACATTCACAGTTTTCAAAAACAAAGGAACATACAATAATAATGTCCCTATTGTGACAAAATAGTGTTTTTCAAAAGTTATTTTCTATGTGTTTTTTTACAGGCCCAATGTTGAAGGACTTTGATTCAAAATTCAAACTGAGAAATAATGAAAATATACAAGGACTCTCTAAGTAAGATGGTTAGTTTGGCTGTGAATGAAAGATTTTTCATAGTTTCTGTACCATCTTCAATAATTCTTTTTTCATATGTGGGGTATTTACTATTTGGCCGAGAATGAAAAATTCATGATGGTTTTTGTATTATCTTGAATAAATCTTTTGGAACTGTTGAGTGTTTACTTTGTACAGAAATTGTTTCTTGATATCTTATAGTTTTAGAAAACAACAAAAGAATTATCGGAAATCTCCTTTCAGGATTATTCTCTTCTAAAAGAAATGTATGTGTACATAAAAATACTCACATGGAACTCTCTGTTCCCTTTTTTATTTGTTGCAACTTTATTAAAAAACTGTGCAGAGAAATTCTGTTCTTTCCTTTTTTACTGTGATACTGAATGATACTGATACTGAACAATGATTTAGTATATTAATGCCAACGATGATTAATGATGTTTCACTGTTCAAAGAATTGACTGCCTCAACTGGGAATCAAACCCTGATCTCCTGTAATACAGCCCATTGCGCCAACCTTTTGTGCTACTGATACAGTAAAATCATCAAACAGCCTCTAGGAATTAAGAGCCCCTGGGATGGTTACAGTTTACATTTGAATTCTTGGCTGTCCAGGATTAGCCGCATCATGGTCGATGGAGCTGACGTTTCAGCCTTCTTCAGAGCTATACTGCTGAGCACTACAGCAGTGGAGCAGTATAGCTCTGAAGAAGGCCACAGAAAGATGGCCGAAACGTCAGCTCCATTGACCATGACGCGGCTAATCCCGGACAGCCAAGAAATCAACGACTCCGGCTGCGGAAGCCTACGACTCTACAGTTTACATTTCACCACCTAGTCACAGTCGTAAGCTTAACAATTGTGAAGGAATACATTTCCCATGATGCAACTGCCAACTACTAACCACCATTGTATCCCATAGCTTCTTAGCAGAAGTAATAGTTGTTATAAATACAGCTCGGAAGTTCAGGCATTTATTTTTATACTTGGATTTAAACATAACTCCACTTCAAGGTTGAACGTCACTGTAGTGATGTGTAAGCTCCTGACTGGATGACAGTGTAACAGCTGACAACCTGCAAAGTGCAGCCCTGAATAAATTAAAGTATACTAAAATAGGCATGCAAAAATTGCATTTATTCTGGCTACAGTAGGTGGTAAAAGCACAGGAAATATGAAAAAATCGGCATTTAAGATAATTAGTGTAAAAAATTAATAATTAAAGTGACACACAACTTTATTCTAACTTTACATTTGCACTTGCATGGAAGGAAACTTACCTATTCTTTGAAGTCTTGTTTGCATGGGAACATCCGGTATGACGGCAATGAATTTACTTTACTTGCAATGCTAACTCTACAAAATGTCTGTGTGGACTCCCTTTTGAAACTTGAAATGGTTTAAGGGAAAAGGGAATAAGAAGGAACCGCGAAGGGTAAATCTGGTACCAAGAGCTCTGTCCTCAAAAGGGGGTTTGAGGCCATACACAAACATGGGATCAGATTTCTTTTGAGCGAACAAGTATGTAAGCATTAATGAAAAATATCAAGAAGCTTGATGGGTTTCATCCTCCTTTCCCTTCTAGATTTTTAACACAACCTGACCCTAGAACCTTTACTTCTATAGTAAGACAATGCACAACTGAGCCCTTAAGTTGTCCAGCTAGTTAGAGATTGGTGTAAGGGAGCACCTGGGCATATACCAGGAGATCCAGGTTCGAGTCCCGGCTGGGAAAATTCTTTGAACAAACATCATTTATAACAATTACTTCTGTCAAGTGTTCATTGCCAGGTTTTTAATTTTGAAGTAAAACGAGATACTCCTTAATTCAATGTCATCATTAATGTTGCATCTTTAAAAGTACATTTCATGTACTTCTTTTTTTTTCCAAAATAGTAGTTTTAGCGATTTTTCTGAGATGTAAGAAGTTGAACATTGAGATTACCGAAAAAGTGCTTTCAGCTGTAGTGATAAATACTTCTAGTGGTAGTGTACTAGCATTAAATAACAGTAAAATCTGTACAAGCCAGAAACCTGCCTTAACCGGAAAATTTCTCCGGACCGTGAAGTTAAATGGCATTTTACACAGCATAAAACAGAAACTTCTCTAGCGCGGAAACGGTCCCGTGACGTGTGGTTTAGTTGCGGGAGCTGGACATTGCAGGCGCGTAGGTGGGGCTTCAGCTGTCAGCGTGGAATTTGTACTTGAGGTCGCTTGGCCCTCAAGGCGTAGGCCGTAGGGTAATTCCCTCTCTCCCAACTCTGAGCATGGGAAGGTGTACTGGCATGGCATCTCTTCACTCGTCTGCCTATCCTGCGTTGAAAATCATAACCCCTCGACCAAATACGCATTGCGCAAAGCCATGCGAGAGTATCAGAAAATCATAGTACTGGATTGTGACGCATTGTGCGATGAAAGTCAACAGGATACGGCCAGTAAGGTGTGTATTTTCCAACCCGGAAGCTGTCAATGAAGAATGTTTAATATTCATTTAATGGTGATTTCTTCCATAAACACGTTATAAGTTAATGTATTTTGTTAATTATAATAAAGTCATGTAATTTACTACTTTAAGGGCAGAAATGTCAATAACAAGTGTCATGAAATGGGCAACCTTGCATAAAAAAAAAATACCTCACTAAACCGGATTTTTTTGTGTCACGAATTCCGGCTTAGACAGATTTCACTGTATGAAGAAATTGGGGTTTGAATAGTGGTCCGGGCAAAGGCTTTGTTTAAAAAAAAATTGTAAGTATAGGCTACAGCACAAGACACCGAATTCATTTGCAAAAGTGACGTTAAAACTTCTGTATTTTCAAACATTAAAGATGCTTTTTTTTTTTCCCTAATCGTTTTTCACATTGTTTTGTTACAAGTTTTTCCACAGAAGGGTGAAGTGAAGGTGAATATAAGTTTCAAGTTATATTTGATACTAACAGTTAAAATCAATACGAGGAAGTATATGTATCGTAAAACAACTAGTTAATTTTTCTATTCCGATTGTTCAATGCTGGCATTCGATGGCGGCAACCAGTTGCATAATGATACTCATTACGATACAGATTTCATTATGATATGGGTTCTTGGCGAATTACAGAGAAGTTTACAAACCAAGTACTGACAATTAAGCATTGAGGTTCGTTCTGTACTTGGTTTCTTCTGCGTGGCATCTGGGTAGTATCTCAAAGATGGAATTTGGCACGACTTTTTGTGTCTTTCTCGGTGTTGCCACATGATCGCGACCGTATCAAACAGTGCTGCAGATCAAGTGACTAGCGGCACGACCAAGGAAGCCGTGGTATATTCCATCTTGAAGATACTACCCTCAGATGCCTCATTAAAAAAACAAAATATAGTAAATGTTTCGTTCGATTGTGTACATTAAAATTGCATCTGATATTATATTATGCTGTCAGTTTTAATTTCTTTTAGTATTAGTAATTTTTTCGTTGAATATTATTTAAAATAAATTGGATCGTATTTTCACTTTGATCCTATTTGACTAGCGCAGTACTCCCTCGCAGGCGGACTGGTAACCACAGCCACCTGCGGTAGCATGCGAGGATAGGGTTAGATGGTCTTGGCTGTAACCTACATGTCAACTGCCACGAAACGATTCAATGTAAAATTTAACTTATAAAAGTCGTAGAGAAAGTACCGTATGAATCTCGATGTAATGGATGTTGATACACTCGTGGAAGTTTACGATACTCGCTCGTCTCGTAATATCACACCCTTCGTTTCATAGTGTACTATTAATTTTTGTTTTCTAAGGAGAAACATACGATTTAATTGTGGCGAAACATATGGAAAATTTAACTGTTCTTTCTCAATTATCTCGCCGTTGGTCTAGAGCGGAAAAAAGGAAGAAAGAAGAAAAAAAGACTGTGTGAAAAAGAAAAATAGACGGAGAGCGGAAGGGAGAGAGAGAGAGAGAGCAAGAGCAAGGGTGGGAGAGCGATAAATTTGAAGAATGCTTAATACAGATCGCAGCACAGTGCTTGGCGCGAAGGAAGGGTAGTGCGAGACAGATGGAATAACTGCTGTGTAAAGGGCCCCTGAACATGTGTGTTGCGTTGACGCGCGGTAAGTAACGTACATCGTATCTACGACGCGCGTCAATGCAATGCCCGTACGACACAGGCTTAACTGTTTCTATAAATTAGAGACTACACTGATCATCAGAAAGAAAAGTTCATGTATTTTAACAATGATGTGTAATGCATAGCTAACATTTTTACTCTATAATTTTAAAAGGTATAAATATGCCTGTTAAAAAAAGGAAAGTACCTTAGCTTCGGAGACAGTGACTCCCCTCCCTATTACGTTTTTCGTCTACTTTCCCTGATCCTTTGAGCAAATGCCTACGTCAATCGGTAGCGGAACTTCTAAGCGCCGTGCAGTTTCGGAAGTTACGCAGTTCGAGACGCCGCGGGTTCCTGGATGAGTGACCATCTGGGAACTCGCGGTTATTAACGGCGCTAGGGATAAAAGGTATTGGCTCCTATAAGGCGGATAGGGACAAAAGATATTGACATACGACGTGACTTGACGTATGACTGACAATGTTGAAGGAGAATTGCGTTTACGAAGGAGAACGCCAAAAAGAGCTTGGAACGTTGACGCAATTTACGTAAAATGTTGATATAGCACCTTGTTTTGCATCGGAACTTAAAGTCGTTTCACTATGCACACATGTTGTTGAACCCTCCTTTTGCTAGTTGTGGTAGAAGTAAAGCCAAGGTTATGGGTTCCTTTTTTGTTCCAAGTGCTAAAAATAAAATCTGTAGTTCGTTTAACAACGCAAATCAGTTTTCTATGACCAGAGAGCGAAAATTTCTAGAGTTTCAAATGTTGCTTATCTTCCTTTGTTGGTACTGTTAATCATCATATAACTACGTATGGTTAAAGGGTGGGGTGGAGAATCTGAAGCTCAAGAAAACTTGCTCAATTTATACTCCTCCCCGTGCGTCGCATAGTTTTAACTGTTCTTTGGCCAAAATAAATCAAATACCCATCCCCCCTCTAAGCGAAGCTAAGGCAACGAGTTGTTTTAAGTACGAAAGTTTTCAAATGTAATGATTAGTGACTGTACACAAACGCAATGGACAGACATCTTTGAAACGTGACCTGTTACAAAAGGTATCGGTTATGGTATATGTGATGCATTACGTTTTTAAATTAAGGAGGATAGCAGGAGTTCCTGCTGTAGTCCACTACAATGTACTACCTGTCCAGATCTTTGTAAATACAAAAACAATTAAATTACAGTTTCAGAAACAGGTTTCACTCCGTGTTCGCAATGAATAGAGATTGTATTGTCCCAGCATTTGAAAAACTTTCGCATCTCATTAGTCTTAAAAGGACTGACATAAAACAACATTTTAAGGATTTTCTTTTTTTCGTATGGTGCATGTTGTGTCTCTGCGGTTGTTGTTCATAACTTTCCTACAGTTCTTCCTTTAGTGCGATGAAATCTCAGGAGTTCAGAAATATGCGTGTACAAAATATTTACAGTGGCGCACCCAAGAGGGGGGAGGACTGAACCCCCCTCTCAGAGTATTTAAGAATATAGCTTTTACTCATTTTCTATAATAGTCATTCAGTTGGTTGCTACTGATTCTGGACGCGTCGAGACCTCTATTAGTCTCGTAAGTGTAGTATATGTTTTCCTCGGTTGGTGGCGGTGTTCTTCCCCTGCTGGATGGCGAGATCCGGCGCCGACTAGTAGGGTCTTCCCCCTATCAGGTGTCTCCCACCAGCGGGGCACCGCCCCAACCGGAACAACCTCTAAGCCCCCGACCGGTCTCCCGGCATGTGTGGTAGTGTAGTGCAAGCTGGTATGTGTGTAATGGTTGAGGATAGGATAAGGAAGGGGAAGGAAAGATCGCACGCGGTCCGTGACCCGGTTTTTAAGGTACGGCTGACAAGCTCGTGTCGAATGTCTTGGCACTGTCGGGACTCGAACCTAGGACCTCTCGGTCAGGGGCACTGCAGTGACATCAGTTGATGCACTGAGCCACCTCTCCCGGTATAGTCATTCTATATATCAATTGTTTATGTAAAATACACTAATTCAAAAAATAAAAAATACAATTATATTTAGCGTGAATGACAAAATTCTTCATAAGAAAAAGTGTCGGCTGGACACTTCACCAGTAGCGCCCCTCCCTCCCCCCGGAAAATCCCGGGTGCGCTAATATTCTCTGTCCAGTGGACGCCGCTTGTTAACACTTTGAGCCACAGCTATAATAACAATATACGAAAAATTCTGTTTGAAATTAAGGAATGAAAAAGAAGTCCCTTTTCTGGTTTTGCATATGCTTCTGTGTTGTTGTTTTTTTCTATAATTTCTATTAATGTAAATCTCCTACCCATAATGTATCTGGAAAACGACCTTTGGTGAACGCAATACTCCAAACGCCTGCCTAGTTTCCCCCGTTGGACGTTGTGAAGTTTTTACAAGTCGTCTGTGAGTTCAGCTGATGTGATTGATACACTGCCATTCATCTCGAAATTTGTTTTCCGCTGTATTCGGAGATCGAGAACATAGGATTTCTTCTCGCGCACAACAAATACTATTTGCTTGGTTTTTGGAAATTCGCTGTCCATTAAGGCTCAATACATCGTAATTGAAATGTGTTTCAAAATAACGATCATAAAACGAATTCTGATCACAATAAACGAACTTTTCCTGATGTAACATCAGTCCGGGAGGGGCATTATAAATATAACAGTTCTTTTATTTATTACACTTTAAGAAGTTTACATGGTTCAGTTATAACAACTTTGTCACATGTATTGGTGGCTTAAAAACTAACTTATAACTTATTTCTTACATTTAATATATTGGCTGAGGAAACCTATTTGGGCCCCTCTGTTTATTCCATTTCGTAGAACAATTTTAGAAAAACATGGAATAGATACATAAATATAACAGTAACTGCCTGCGTGGCTAGCCGAATTGCTGAACTACGCTCTGTGAAGTCACGGAGGTTAAACAGTTCGTGACTTCACGTATAGGAATACGCGAAGTCTCGAACTGTTTAACCTCCGTGACATTACAGAGCGGGAGCCCCGGGATCTAACGACGCCTCGGCGGGCCCGTGGCCGAAGGGATAAAAGGCAATGACTGGCAAGATTACAGCAGAATTACTTCATACACGGTTGACGCTAGTAGATGGCTGTAATAAAACGTCGTTACTTATTAACGTAACACCTTAAAAAAATAAATTTATAAAACCTGGTCTCAATTAGCAGTGTCCAAGTGTGTATGTCTGTCCCTCTCCGTATCCCCCTCCTCTCCTCCCATCCCCTCTCTCCCCACCCTCTCTTTGTCCTCCCTCACTCCTCCCTCCCTGTCCTCCCTCACTTCTCGCTCCTTCCTCTCTCTCACCCTCTGCCATCCCTCTCTTCTTCCTCTCCTCTCTCCTCCCTCTCTTCTCGCTCCTCCCCCTTCTCCCTCCTCCCGCTCTTCTGCCTCCTTCCTCTCTCTCTCCCTCTGACTTCCCTCTGACTTCCCTCTGACTTCCCTCTGACCTCCCTCTGACCTCCCTCTGACCTCCCTCTGTCCTCCCTCTCTTCTCTCTCCTCTCCTTTCTCATATAATTTTATAGATTTCAAGCTTCTACTTTTATTTTCATATTTATTCTAGTTGCGTGCGTTTAATGTTATTAGGGGTCCCCTCTCCTCTCGTAGGTATTAACCCGCCCGCGCGCGCTCGCGTGTGCTTTGTCTTGCAGGAACGAGCTGTGAGCGCTGCGAAACAATAACAGGGAGTCGGGGCGCCGCGGCGGCGCGCGTGGGAGTGCTGACGCTGGGCCTTCTGTGTCAGGTGCTGCGCGGCGTCTTGACTCTGTGTGCGCGTGAGAGTCCTCGCCGGCCCGCTCCCCTTCCATCGGCCGCTTGAGTGCCAACGTGACGACCACCACCATCACCACGGCCATCGCACAAGCCTCCTCACCACTTTAACCGACAACGTCACGGCGTGTTAGGCAACGTGTTTTTTTCCTACGTTTAGGTCTGCGTCACGCACACGAGCGCTGCGTTGACCCCGATGCCTGCGCACAGGAGTCGCTTAACGCGCGTGGTAGGTGGACGATGTATGTAATGCGAAGCGCCACACGAGCGCGCTTGGCGACGCGCGTCGTCTAGCGGGTGTCGCGCGTTGAAAACTAGAAAATGATCATTATTCTTGATATACGTTGTAGCTTGGACGTCTTGCTTGACCCGTGGGAAGCGCGTCGCCAAGAGCGCTCGTGTGCCGTTTCGTGTTGGATACCGTGTTAATCTACGACGCGCGTTAAGCGACTCGTGTGCGCAGACACCGACGCGCGTCAAGGCATATGACGTCAGCGACAGGTAACGCGCGTCAGCACAACGCTTGTGTGACACAGGCCTTACTGCACGCAGCCGCCCGCCCTCAAGTGTATCCGCAAACGATATTTAATATTGAATTTTTCCTCTGCCCTCTCGTTTATTATTTTTTGTTAACAACTGTAACATATTTTTTGTTGCGCTGTGCTACCAAAGGATGTGTTAATTTTATGTGATAATTTATTTTTTTTCCTATGTAATATTTTTTTGTTGCTTGTAATGGAGAGAAAATAATCATGTACATATTGCTGGAAACAAAATATGATCTTGTTATTTCTTCATTCCTGGTCCTGTTTCCTTGTTTCACGCCGCCCTATTCCGGGATAATTGAGGAATATGTTTTCAAGTTAATTGGTACCTTCATCTGCACTCGCTGTTGCGACGTTTTCCTGTAAGTGAAGTTAAAAGTGTTAGCTCAAATCTAAAAGTGCTCGAATGCTATTTTCTCACAAAACTTACAAACGTTTTTTCGAAAAATGATCATTGAGAAGACGTTACGTTCTTAAGTGCTATTCCGGTAGTCTTATTTCGTTAGGGAATTGCGACGGTATTTTTTTGAACAAATATTTCAAATTCTTTCTGTAGCTACGTATAAACTGAAATATTTTCGAAATTAAATTAATTTCCATATAAGCAGCAAAAGTTTATCCCGTATAAAATGGGTGTTATAGATGTAGTTGTACAATTCTGGAACTGAAGAAGAAATGGACCCTGACATTAAAATTTGTGACGTTAAAATTAAAATTGGAACACTGCTGAAAGCTAGCGATACCGAAAACGGAAAAAGGCCACTAGCGCGGAGAGGATTTTGAAAGAATATTTGACTTAAATGTAAGTGTGATACAATTTTTATTTCACACATACTCTGACATTACATGGCTAACATTACACAAAAAATGAAGGGCTTCTGGCAATGTCGAGATAAGGCACACCAGCTATTACACACCTTTCGCTATTCGTAAATTCGTTCCCTGAAAACAATGAGTTCAACGGCGAAACCGAGAAAGAATTGCAAATTAATTAGAGCAAAATTGTATGCATTAACAACTACATGTAGTTGACAATGCGGTACATACATATTCAAGAAGTTACGAGTTCGTAGTATTAAAATATTTTTAGTGCTTTAGAGGTGGCAAAGGGTCGGAATTTATCCCGTTTTCCAATAAGCATTAAGTTTGGAATCTTTCTTTCCTAATAAAAGTGAATTCAACGTGTAACCGACATTGATACCACAAAAAGTAGCGAATGAATAGATATGAAATTTTGAATGGCTCTTCTTCAGGATTGTTGCAGTGTCCTTGAAAAGTTTGGTAAAGACTAACACTACCCAAATGCAGAAAATAAATTGTGACTGTACTTACCTCAGTTTTCCAATTAGGAATCCATCATCAAATGAGGCAGTGACCACATATTAAATTTTGATAGCAATAGCTGCTGTTTCTAAAATGAAGGGACAAGGGATTCCTTTAGGGGGGAGCGCCTTTATGAGGAGGATGTTGGCTGTGATTTTTAATGCATTCTCTACCTTCATACAGTTCATTAATCACTACTTTGCCATTTTTTAATCACACATTTATTCATCCAAAAGAACTCAACATAAGGAGAATCTGATACAGCAGTCTTAAATGATATTACATAAAAAAAAGACAAAATTTTTATTACCTATACCTTTAAATATCGTATGTGTATAACCTCTACTTCGTTCCCCTTTCTACGTAATGGTTCATTAATACGCCCTATCCCATTAATGCACTCTCTGGCCAACGTGGCTGTGCTGAATTCACTTGAATTACATGGCTATTATATGTTCGGTTACTCATCCTGTATTTCCCACTCTCTTGGCGCAGGAACACAGCTGCTTTCGTTCAAGGCCTTCACGCCACGGCGTGGCGTGGGGGCCCCTCGCGTTGCCGCTGGCTGGTTTACGTGGTTGCCGCTCCGACTCCAGTGTTTTGCTGTCCAGTCACACGCTTTCGGTGTTATTGTGCGAGCTCAGTATTATTACGACCATGCGTTTTCTCAAAATCGTTCGTCTATTGGTCTGCCCATGGCTGATGGCCCACGCGCACTCGCTCGCCACATGTTTCCATTTTCATTCGATTATTTATTACTCATGTCACAATTCCCTCGACCTAATATTACTATCCACTGTCTTTAGTTACTATTCACTTCCTCGTCACTACTTCTCCCCACCTATATTCCCTGATGCTCACCGATTACGCCCCCCCCCTTTCCCTTCTCTTCGTTATGACTCGCGTCTCTTCTCGCCCCGCGCGACTCGTTCCCCGGAACCGTTCGTCTGATTCTCTTGTCTTTCCTGCGCGCCCGATTCAAATTGGCATCGTTTTTATAAATCTGAATGGTTACATGACCATTAGGTCATATATATATATATATATATATATATATATATATATATATATATATATATATATATATATATAGTAACCAACCATATGTCGGTTACATTGATTTTTGAGAAGCACCTGAGAACGTCAAGACACGACAAGTTGCAATTATAGTGTTACCGAATTGCAAGAGATCGCGCCAGCAGTAAATGGTATCCCTTGCGAGAATTTATTAAAGTTTCTGAACGCACTCGCGTACAAGAGAACGAGAACCAATCAAAAATCACCCTTGAAAATATCAGCACTAGCGCAAAGCACCGCTACGAAAAGCTATTTCTTTTGCTGCCGACCGCCGATCTGATCACACCGGATTTGTTCGTGCTGGAAAGAGAGGAGAATTCGCCGTATTTCGACGATAAGAAGCTTGTAAAAGGTAATTCGTTTCATCATGTTAAAATAACTATACGTTGTATGAGAGAATTGAGAATTTTAAATAATGAATATTCTGATAAAGTCACATGAACGCATTACGCAGAAATGTACTATTTTTCTATCAACGAGGAAATAATATATTTCAACGTTCAAGAACGTATACTGAAGTGGAAAGCACGTGATATAGGAAATGTTTCTTTCTCTTTCCATCTTTTTTTGTCTTTTGTCTTGGCTTACTACGTAAGAAATTCATTACGCGGAGATATTGCAGTCAGATTGTATAAAATTCGAAGGACTGGTAGAGATTCACCAGAGTACGTGTTCACCGAAGCAAAGGGGTTGCCACGACCTTGAAAGGATCTGGGTCGCCATCGCCGCTCCAAGCTGTGGAAATATTTCTTCGAGACACGTTTTGTGAGTAAGAAAACTTCACTAGAAATTCTCAAAATAAAGAACTGTTTAAAGAAACGAAACTTATTATACACAGATAGAATTCACATCACTTACAGACGTAGTCGAGTAATTGTATTAAAATCATTTAAACATAATCTTTTACAATATTGCAGTCGTAAAAGGAAGCCAGATAGCTAATTCCTGTAAAGAATTGTAAAAACCTATTTATTTCATTTTTTCTATTATCGATAATATTTGTTCTTTTAGTGCGTGTTTTCAATTTATTGTTTAATCGATTTCAAATTGTTCAAAACCAATAATTAGTAAAATAGTTAGTTAATTGTACGTTCATTGCATAACGACATTTTCTTTCTTTGCTGGCTAAATTGTATAAAGTAATAATCTTGGGGAAAGTGAAACAACGTCTTGTATATCATTCAGTATTCAAGTGACAATTTCTTTGAAAGTGTATGTAAAGGGTATTTTGGTATGTGATTCTTCTTCAGTATTTTGTGTTTCCATGTATTATAGTCTTGTGTACAGTTATTTTATTATGTTTTTTAGTGAAGTCAAGGGTAATATAATTTTATGTAAAGTGTTTATGCAAGTGTTAAAACGCAACTGCAGTTGTTAGGAACGTAATTGCTTAAGGTAAAATAGAATTTTTCAATGCAATGTGTAAATGTTAGATTAAAATTGTATTCAAGTATTCAATAGAATATATCCAGAACGCTGTCCATAGGTAAAAGATTACCTTCCTATGTTTCTATTATTACAAAAGCAGGTTAAAAGACGAACCCACTCCTGTATGGCAGTTAGGACATATAAAACCATTCCTAATTATTGGTGTGACATTGTCTTAACAAGTCACAGGTCAAGTAATAATCCTAGGTTACTTGAGTGACCCGCTGTAGGCGTTTTAGAGAATAGTGAAAAGGTAGAGCGGTCACAATATGTGTGTGTGTGTGTGTGTATATATATATATATATATATATATATATATATATATATATTGTGACGTCACGGGATTATACGAACCCGTAACGCCACCATAAGCCACGAGAAAAGACCATAAAACAGAAATAGGGTACGCGGCGGAGCGATGGTCCGAGAAAGCGACATCTACCCGCAGGTTTTCGCACTCCGATGTCCGAAGTTAGGAATAATATTTTCTTGAGAGGGCGCGAAGGAGGAGAAAATTCACCCCTCCAGAAATTTCCCCAGGCGGAGTCACACAAATACCACGACGCACTTCGGAAGAGCTCTCTTACAACTTCGACAGCGACGGCGACTCAACTTAATTCTTCGGCGATAGTCATTGGTTAGTGCAGGAGTATAATTTCACTTGCTTAGTTTAAGCTGATTTAAGAAACGCGGTAATAAGTGATAGAATTCAGAAGTGAAGTGCATGTACAGTATTAGCACTAACATTACGCGAGTAAGCAAGCGATGTGATTGCTTGAACCTGAAATAGTTTCATAATTGAAATAAATTCGCGCAGAAGGACTCTAAACGAAATCCAGCATTTAATTTTGTACGCCACGACCACGCACGCTCAAAGTGTGGTATGTCGGCCGAGTGCTAGAAGTAGTCAATTCAAGTACGTTGGTTATTTAAAGCTGGAAGCGCGAACGACGCGGCAGGCGGCAGAAGGACGACCCCAGTGAAGAATCAAGCGTAGGCGAGAAGGACTTGGACCAAATACGTGGATGGTACGAGCCCGAGATTGAGAGAAAGGTCTGGAATTTGGACGTGTGGCGGCATTCTGAGATCGAGGGAAAGAAGTGGTGTAACCGCGAGACTTCGAACCAGTCAAGTGACGCGGCGAGGACTGCGAGCGACCGAATACCCAAGGTTAACTGATGGCGAGCGGGAAGGAGATGTCGAGGTAAAGAACTGGCAACTTCTATGCGGCAATTTGTTGGGAAACCGCGTAGCTTTAAATACCAGACGAAGCGTCCTAAAATAGTTGTAAGGGTTAAACACCTAAAATAGGTGAAAGTTCCAAATAATTACTGGGAGAAATATTTCGAACGTCTGAGCGGCAGTTTAGATTTTATTCGCTGTACGCACCAGTAAATTCGTTTGAATGCCATACCTTGTACAACTTTTCCAAAGTAAATATGATTTTTTCATGTAATGTAAAAGTAATCTTATTTGAAAGTCATGTTTCCATTGTATGATGTCAGGGATAATTAGTTGATATAATTTGTAAAGGGTACGATTTAAGTAACGTGTGTGTCACGTTTATTCTTGTGTTAGAGTTCACAGCATTGTAATAAATGCGCAGCTTAAGGCTGACCTCTGTGAAGTTTATAATAGAATAATTGTAGAGAATCACTTAAAGAGTCGTGCACGGAGAAAACTTAAGATTAACAAAAGTTAAATGAGGTACATGAAATAATTCAGAAAGAGGTAGAAGCAAAAGTATTGTGAATATTACTTATTGAAGTATTCAGGCGGTCAAGGTGACGCCTATACATTTTTTTGTGGTTGTGTTCTTTTCTTTCTTTTTTTTTTTTTGTTTCTGTTTTCTTTGCAGTGACCATCTACGCAAAGTGCATACTTTATTGTATATTTGTGCCACTGTGTAATTTGTTTTACTGAATATATGCTCATTTTACCAGAATTGTACATAATCCATTGTGTCAAGGGTTCAGACCTTTCTCATACCCGAAAGATCCTGCTTCCTGAGAATTCAAAGCTCGCTTCACGAGCATTCATAGTTTCACGCTTCATCGCCACCGGCTGGAAGGTAGTAGGTGGGCGTGTTATAATATATAAATTTCTCGATGCTCCGCGAACCGGGAGCGGTAGCTCAGTGCATCAACTGGTGTCAATGCAGCGCCTCTGACCGGGAGGTCCTAAGTTCGAGTCCCGACAGCGGCAGGATTTTCGACACTAGCTTTTCAGCTAGGTCCAATTCAGTCGCTGTCTGGAGGAGGATTCTAGCGGCCGGCTGCTCTGATCGGTAGTTTTCCGTGGTTTTTCCGATCAACACCAGGCGAATGCCGGAGCAGTACCCTTACAAACGGGCCACGGACTGCGCGCGATCTGTCCTTCGTCTTCCTTGTCCTATCCTCTCCCCTTACACACACACCTACACTAACATGCACTACACTACCACATATTCCGGGAGACCGGTCGGGAGCTTAGAGCTTGTCCCGGCTGGGGCGGTGCCCCGGTGGTGGGAGAGTCCTGGTCTGGGGGAAACTCCACTAGCCGACGGTAGGTCGGCGCCGGATCTCGCCATCCAGCGGGAGAAGACCACTGCCATCTTCCGAGAAAAAAGCATGCATTACACTAACGGGACTAATGACCAAAGCAGTTGACGCGCCCGGAAACACGAAAAAAACAAACCAAACCAATCGATGCACCGCGACCATGTTTCGCCTCCCGCTTAGAGCACGTGGTTCCTAATATATTCCGCCAGAGCCTACTAGTACTGCAGCAAAACTGGTACCTAATTTATTCGCTAGAGGTCAGTAGCTGTGCATATGATTAGAAAATTTTCATTTTATAGCACTATGTTGTAAAATAAAATTCTAGTATTATATTAAAACTTGAACCAATTACATTCAAAATAATAATATTAAACACCATAGTTTATATGAAATTGATCTTTTCCCTCATTCGCAAGGAGTGAATATAAAGAAAGCCCGGATAACGCTTGGTATTTAAGGGTCGCCCATAAATAACGTAGCGCTGAAGGGCGGGGGTTGAGAAAGCATTGCGCTGTGTCGCATGGTGGTATAGAGCGATTTTTCTAAGGATGAGCCAAAGTGACAGCTAGTGCTGGCAACGTAACTGAAGGTTCTGTGGTCGTCGTGCCCTCGAGCCCAATGGACTCCCTTCCTGCATTCGTTCGTTTGCAGTTGACTAACTTATAAATAGCTTCGACTCTTCCTTTTGTGATGCCCTCATGCGACAAAAATATAGTGCGCTGCGAGAAATAATTTATATTAGCAGTGTGCTCTTCTGTAAACATTTTTTTCCTTTATATATTACATTAGGCGCCCATACACGAACGTTCTTTCCCTCCGCGTTTTCCTGCCGGACGCTTTCCTTTCGAAAGAGGGAATGGCGTTCAATCACGTCATCGCCCACTAACGCGAAAAACTGTTTCACAGTCTTTCCCGCCGTTTTATCTCGTGAAGGGATACAATCCTCTCATGACCCACCAACGTAAAAGTTGTAGCCGATTGCGTTTTCCGGCGGGAAAGCTCTTTCTCGTGAAAATGAGGGCGATTTCCCATCATGCACTAGGGCGTATACCTTCGCCTCGTCCTTTCTAAATTTTATAAATGATAGTCATCTTGTGCACCTATCATAAATGAAAGTGATCTTGTGTCCTCTACTAGTAGTGGCACACGAAAAGTGAAATCAAGTGCTGAAGGTGAAAATGTTTACACGTAAACGGAACGATTGCAATAGCGGCGGTAGCAAGCGAAGTGTTATTTGAAGAAAAGAAACGGTGGTCGAGAAATTGGTTGGACGAAACAGGCGAGAAAGATACTGAAATATCACTGGTCAAAGAATTGAGGTTACAAGAGCCCGAAGATTTTCGGAATTATTTACGAATGGACACCGAAGTTTTCTCTGAACTTTTGGAATTGGTGGCACCACGTATTAAAAAATAGAACACCATTATGAGAGAAAGTATTTCCCCAGAAGACAGATTGATAACAACTTTAAGATTTCTGGCAGTAGGGAGGAGTTTCGAAGACATGAAATTTGGAACAAGAATCTCTGCACAATCTCTTGGGCGAATACTTCCCGAAACGTGCAAGGCTATATATGAAGTACTGAGAGGTGAATATTTCAAAGTAAGTACACAGAATAAGGTTTTAATATTTTTATTACAAATTTTGTTAAATAGGCATTACAAATAAACAAAAATTGTTTACATCAAATCCGTTTGCTCACTTAACTGACCTAATGCTGCTTGATTAAAAGTTTTTAAAATTAATGTTTCTGCAAACATTCTTTGAAGAGGGCAGTTCACTTTTTCTAATTTTGTGGCCACGAGTTGCCCAAAAACTTCCATTTCTGTAGCCTTTTGGTTCAAAACCTGAGAGCAGTCCCTCATAAATTTTTCTCTGCTATCGACCTTCTTCCTCTTTCTGACGGGTTTCTGAAATATTTTAAATCAATTAGTACTTTGCATCAAACTTCTTAAAAATCATTGAAACAAGTGTAATTGTTTTGTTTTTTTAGTTTCCTACAACACAACAAGAATGGAGGATGATAGCGTTGCAGTTTGAATCCCGTTGGCAGTTTCCAAACTGTGGAGGTGCTATCGATGGCAAACATGTGCGAATAACACGTCCACCAGGAACAGGAGCCCAGTTTTATAATTACAAAAACTTTTATAGCGTAGTTTTATTGGCATTGGTGAATGCAAATTATGAATTTGTATATGCAGATGTGGGGAAAATGGAAGGAATAGTGACGGTGGCATCTTAGAGAGCACAACATTCTTTCACTATCTCCAGAAGAACATGCTTCATTTACCTGAACCCCAACAGAATGTTGAAAATTTAAATTTTGTTATCTTAGGTGATGAAGCCTTCGGCTTACACCAACATCTTGTGAAACCGTGCAGCCAACATGATCTAACATACCAAAAACGCATTTTTAACTACAGGTTATCTAGAGCTTCCTTGCTCTAGTAGTTGAAAATGCGTTTGGTATAATTACCTCCAGATTCAGAGTTCTGCATACAACAATAAATATGAAGACTGAAAACATACAATATGTTGTAATGGCTATTTGTACATTCCATAATTTTCTCAGAAAAAATAGTAGACAATATTTCAACTCAAGAACTGTGGATTCTGTGAGCAGAAGCACATTTGAAATGCAAAGAGATGGTGAATGGAGGATTGAGAGTGCAGATTTAGTGGGACTTCAAATAAACAGAGGCAGGTAATGTTTGGAAGGAAACGAAAATAGGAAAAAGTACTTGGAGTACTTCAATGGGAAAGGATCTTTTCGGTGGCACCAGGAAATGGTACAGAAATATAGAGCATAGACTCACAGTTTTATCTGCATATTTTTGTATGTTGTAAATACATTTAATGCACTGTAATTTGAATTTTTATTGTTACTTTTGAAAAGCACCGCGTTTCTGCCTAAAGAAACGGCGATACAACAAGTAAGCACGCGGCAGAACGGTTGCCAGAGGGCGCTCGCTAGCCACAAGAAACGGTTACGGGCGGCGAAGTGTTGTCGGTTGGCCGAAGGCGTGGGAAACGACGCCGCGAGGCTTCAGTGTCCGGCCGGTCGCCGGTAAGGAAGGAAGTACCTGGGGCTGCTCCGCGTTCGAACAAAGTAGAATAGTGTCGCGAACGAATGAGCGCTGAAAAAGTGATTGACGGACGATTTGTGCTAGATATAACCATCATTAGTAGCTCGGACGTAGTGCCAGAGTGACAGCTATTATCCGGGGTAGTACTGATCGAGAGAACTTGTGTGCAGGGGAGTGCACCACGAGACTAGTAGCCTGGTGAAATGGTGAGACACGTGCTAGCAACTGTGCCTTGAATAATTAGTGGCGTTTATCAGCTCGCGGAAGGTGACATCGAGTAGATCTGGGTGAACTGGAAAGGAGTTCAGCGGGGAGGCGCAGAGGCACCGTGGGAAGATTGCGCTGGAGACTTCGGGGGCCCCAGTGGAGCGGGCATAAGCAGACAGCGAAGGAGTACGAGGCAACCCGAGAGTCCCCGAAGCCGCCGACGCTCGAGGGGGAGTATTAAACGTAAATATTTCCTCGATCGATGTAAGATCGAAAGAACTAACAGTGATTCTGGGTGAGGTAAAGAAAAGGATAAAGACCACCACAGATATTTGTAACCAATAGTGATTTGTGTAGAATAATAAATAATTCATGTTTATTTTGTTCACGGAACAGTGGTGTTTGATTAATAACCCCGAGTCCATTCACGAAAAAGAACACCTGTCCCTTGCAAATAAATTTACTGCGAACAAGCCGGGCTAACCGGTACGTCACACTATATAAAAACGTGAATACTGTAATTGATACCTGCCTCCACGGTTTTATTTAAATCCACAACTAGAAGTGTAGTTGGTAACACGACTGCAAATTATTGAAATAATTCAAATTATTTTGTGAATTTTTATCTGATTTATACATTATTTGGTACGCTGATTTCAAATACAGAGCAACAAATCAAAATGTTTGAATTGCACGACAAAAGTTTACAAGTTTTGAAGTGATTATGTTTCTGAAATCTACATTTCCCAGATTACTTTTATTTTTAAAAATCCTTCCTGAATATGGTGTATCTTTGGTGTACACTCGGCAAGTTTAAATATTAAAAATGGCCTTCAAACTAAATTCAGAATCAATATATTTTTAAGTGAAGTTCCCTGCATACAATTATTAATTACTACTTTTCTATAGTAAGCATTTCTCACAAAATTTAAGAAATGAATAAAAGATTTCAGGAAAGTGAATAGATTCACATGATCAAAGCATTTGTTATCAAAGAAAAATATTAATTACAATAGTTACGTGGTATTCAAACAAATTTCAGAATTCTTGGCTATTAATATTTTGTGTTATCACCCGTAATTCATGTAAACATTTCAAAAATATACAATTCAAATAGAGCCACTGTAATACCGGAGTTTCAAATTATACAGCAAATTTTCAAATTTATTTGTGTATTCTTGTGAACAAAAAGAATGGTGAAGAATGCCAAATGGGACAGTTTTAAAATTGATTTCTATGGACATTCAAATGAAATTTAAATAATGGATTATTTTCAGTGAATCAGCATCCAGAAGTAGGTATTCTTTTTTACATCAGTCTTAGCATTGCATATATGCATGTAATCAATTATTGAAGAGCTTTTTGTAAAACAAGATCATAGTACAAACAAACAAAAATTAAGAAATAAAAACTGGGTGGACAGATTGCATTTGCAAAACAAGTAATATTTCAATAATCCCTCAAACTAGAAGAATAAGAGTATTGCAAACTACAACTTCCCTTGAACATTTAGTGGGTACATGAAAACTGAGGAGAAATTTACACAATACAGTGGAAAACTCGAAATCATTGTATTTGGTGTATGGTTTTTGCAAAGAACTCTTCAATTAGAACTCCACTCGATTTGTTACTCACATTTGTATTCTCTTCGGATTCATTCCTCGCCGCTGTAGGAGTGCGAGGGCTCATGGGGGTTAGTTCTCCCTCCATCCCTACCACCATCTCTTCAGGGATAATTTCAATTGTGTCTTCCATTGTTGGTGCAGGGTCCATGTTAGTTATACGAGGAGTGGGTTCTTCCACACTCCTTAGGAAATTGTCCATGACAGGGTAATACCAGAGCGATGGCTCATATTTGTCGTCCGTCCCTGCTCCGGATCTTTGCGAATTTCTCACCTTCACAAATTGAACATTAAGTAAAATATAATAGAAACAAATATATTGCATTAAAACACATACAAATAATTAAAGACATAGCGCCAAGGACTGAATTAAATACCTTCTTAGCTTCTTTGCGGTACGATCCCCGCAAGGACTGGATTTTCTTCTTAATATCTGCAATGGTGCGGTTCGGGTCGACTCTCACCCACACTTTCTGTAGCTTCCTGAACCCTACAGTTTTCATATTTCTGTTATGGTATAATTTTTTGTCATCCAGCTTCCAAAGAGCCGGATGAGCTCTATAAAATTCCAAGAAGTCGCTAATTATATTTCACGGAACACTCCTTAAATCTTCTTTCACTGCTTCCTCGCAAATGAAATGAGGCTCCATATCTACAATTTATAAACTAGTAAATTCGATAACATATATACGATAATATAAATACGATAACAATAAAAAATTTACAGTAACATTTAGCGTGCTTACCGAAAACTTAAATTCTCCGCCACGTGTTTGCCCGGCACCTGCCGGTAAAAAAGTGCACTGAAGCGAACACTCGAACAGCGAACGATTAAATGACGCCGTTCTTTCCTTTCGAGGACGCCAGGAAACACGTCACGTGACTTTACCCCTGACGCGCTCTGCAGGCTAGCATGCCGTGATTGGCCGTCAGGATACGAATCATTTCGCGTCTGCCTGGGCGAGCGAGATTTCCCGTCCTTTCCCTTTTCCGGCGGGAAAGAACGTTCGGGTATGGGCGCCTATTGAATTTACTTTTTGTGTGATAAATATTCTGTTTATTTTAAAACCGAGACTTGAATGCGAGATGCGTATCGGTGCACGTGTTTCCGGCTTAAAATAATATTTCTTTCTATTTACATTCGTGGTAGTATTCTTTTACTGATTGTGAGAGCATGTTAAGAGATTTTCCACATACGTAATTAAATTTAAATATTTCCCGGACTCGCGTACATGCATATTCCTCAGCAAAACTCTTAGAGTTTTTCATTGCGATGTTTTCGCAGGAGCCATTAGCACTTTACGAAGGGGCGTGGCTGAACAGCTGTCGCGACGGAGGGATACTTCTCTGAAATAAATGTGATGTTCACTTGTTTTCGCGAACTGTCACTTTCGCTCATCCTTAGGAAAATCGTTCTATATCGGGTGTTAGTATGGTCTTACGTTACGCTGTTGTTGTTGTTTTTTTTTTTTCAACATTTACTGAAATAATTCCTTTTATTTAGTCTTACACTGAAACGTTAAGATATTAACATGCTAAATTAAAAAATATAAATTAATGAAAAGGTTACGATAATATAAATGTTTACAATAATTGATTTTTTCGTGTTTCCAGGCGCGTCAACTGCTTTGGTCATTAGTCCCGAGTGTGTAGTGCATGTTTTTTCTCGCGAGATGGCGAGATCCTGCGCCGACCTACCGTCGGCTAGTGGGTTTCCCTAACCAGGACTCTCCACCAGCGGGGCACCGCCCAGCCGGGACAAGCTCTAAGCTCCCGACCGGTCTCCCGGAATATGTGGTAGTGTAGTGCATGTTAGTGTAAGTGTGTGTGTGTAAGAGGAGAGGATAGGACAAGGAAGAGGAAGGACAGATCGCGCGCGGTCCGTGGCCCGTTTGGTAGGGTACTGCTCCGGCATTCGCTGGTGTTGATCGGAGAAACCACGGAAAACTACCGATCAGAGCAGAAGGCCGTTATAATTCTCCTCCAGACAGCGACTGAATTCGACCTAGCTGAAAGGCTAGTGTCGAAAATCCTACCACCGTCAGAACTCGAACCTAGGACCTCCCGGTCAGAGACGCTGCAGTGACATCAGTTAATGCACTGAGCTACCGCTCCCGGTTACAATAATTGAAACTTTTTTTTTTGTCAATTGATTATTGTATCTTAGATTGTGAAGGACGTGCGCGCTTTTGCAGGGATAGCGCTGTGTGACTGCTTCATGCCAATTTTGATATTTTTTGTCTAAAACAAGTAATTTTGAAGAATTATGATAATTTTATTACTCATTTTTTAACATTGTTTTCCAGAACGCAAATACTTTTCCGATTATTCCATGACATACGAATACGCAATCAACTACGCACCGAAATCTCTCACCCAACACAGCGAACATTAGGAACTCTGCATGATAATAGAAAGAGGATTTTTCACGCTCATCTCTGATAAGCATTGACTTCTAAGGCAATTGCACCCGTTCCCTGAGCAGCTGCGCACTTGGCTGGTTTAAGGCCCATTCACAGTGCAAGCACAAACATGAGCATGACACTTAGACGTAAACATTAACATAAGTGATATACTGAAGTATTCACAAATTTTAACAAAGTATTTCGGAAAGAAACGTGGAGCAAGCAGAATGCTAGGGTTGGTTGTTGACTTCGCTTCCTCCATTTTCAGACGATTGATAATTTGAGCGAGGGTTCCTAGTCATTACTAGAGACCAGAAAAATGTAGTATCAAACGTCTAAATATATAATGAAAACAGTGAGAGTATGTAATAAATAAGTAAATCGGATATAATATGAAATATTAAAATATACTATAAAACACCTTTGCCTAATACGAAATTACATTTGTCAAAATTTACTAAACAAATTTTAAAAATAAAAGAGACGTTTTAAAAATAATTACAAGAGCACAAGTTGAGGCACTCAGGACGGTAGTTTAGTAGCCAGACTAGATGTGCAATAGATGTTCTCGTACAAACTGCCCATATCTATGACAAGTAAACAATCACTGCAGCGTGCAGCATTCTCATCGAAGTGTTACACGTCGGCCATTGCCGTAGTTTCTCGGAAATTAAAGTTAAAGATCACGAATCTCAGCGTCAGTAATAACCTTTCTCTCCTGAAGGGGAAAATGATTTCAGTTTCTGACTCGCACTTCCGCCACTGAGATAACTGAAGCAGACGCACCGATCTGTAAGAACATTCGACAGCGTCTTTAACATGGTGCGTTTCGTTTCGACAACACTCGGTAATAATGTAGGAAAAAAATCTTCTTTTTTAAAATACTTCTTTTCATAAAAAAAATATGTATTACATATAAGAAAAATGATAAAATAAAACATATTTTGTGAAAATAGCAAAATATGTAATATAGTGCTAAATATGTAAAAATATGTAACGAAAAAATTGGATATTGTGTTAGAACTACGACGATTTGCCAAGATTACAGTTTTGGGAACGGCAAGTAGAGAGACAAAAAATATGTAAATACATAAAAATCCGGTCTCTAGTCATTACTTAACCCTTGTACTCCGAAGCGGAGGGTGTCATTGACCCCAGGTGTGTTGGTTTTGCACATTAATCTCAAATTATTTTCGTGGAGATTATTCCCTTTGAGTTGTGAACAGAACTTCGTATGACATTTACACTGTTAACTGTAACTTACTTCATAGCAACATAAAAAAATGAAAATAATGTCTCGTGCCCCCCCCCTTCGGAATCGAAGTTACAAAAAAATAAATAAAAAAGCTCCGGAGTCTTAGGATCAAAAGTTGTTTTAACATACCATCTGAAATTTTCTCATTTGATCTTCCTGACATACTAGCGAGTAGCACCACAGGATTTTTTTTGAAAAAGTATTCTAATATGATGCTCGGGTCTCTACATGGCTGGCATAGACAATTCGTGAACCATTAAAAAAGATTTGTAAGTAAAGTCTGCTTTGTATTTATGTATTTAGCCTGAATCATCGGAATTTACGATATACATTCGGAAGTATCAGTATAAGTTTAACGCTACACAGTTAGAGTCGTTCTTTACTAGTTTTCAATTGATTGATTAATTTTTTCGTATTTCCGGGCGCGTCAACTGCTTTGGTCATTAGTCCCGTTAGTGTAGTGCATGATTTTTCTCGGGTGATGGCGGTGATCTTCCCCCGCTGGATGACGAGATCCGGCGCCGACCTACCGTCGGCTAGTGGGGTTTCCCCCTAACCAGGACTCTCCCACCAGCGGGGCACCGCCCCAGCCGGGACAAGCTCTGAGCTCCCGACCGGTCTCCCGGAATATGTGGTAGTGTAGTGCATGTTAGTGTGTGTGTGTGTGTGTATGAAAGGGGAGAGGGAGGATAAGGAAGAGGAAGGACAGATCGCGCGCAGTCCGTGGCCCGTTCGGTAGGGTACTGCTCTGGCATTCGCCTGGTGTTGATCGGAGAAACCACGGAAAACTACCGATCAGAGCAGCCGGCCGCTAGAATTCTCCTCCAGACAGGGACTAAATTCGACCTAGCTGAAAAGCTAGTGTCGAAAATCCTACCACCGTCAGGACTCGAACCTAGGACCTTCCGGTCAGAGGCGCTGCAGTGACATCAGTTGATGCACTGACGTACCGCTCCGAGTTTACTAGTTTTCAAGCCTATTGCAATGTAGTTTTTCCACGTACGTCGTAATTGCCTTCCTGTACCATCATCTGGGAACCCCTGAATTAAAGGACTGAACGAAAGGTATACCTGAAGAAAAAATGCAGGAAATATACTTTTTCGTTTTAATGTTGTTTTATTTTACAGAAATGCATTTACATTTGCAGCAATTGTGCAGTTATTAAATATTTTATATTTGTAATATTGTGTAATTAATGTTATAGAATAACAGCAAAATATAGTATAAAACATATTTGTACGTTTATGGAAATAACTTGCATAAAATGTACCGTTCTTCCTCTCCGTTCCGAGATAGGTCGTGTAATGTGAGGTTTTGGACATCTAATATAGTTTTTAATATTACATTACATTTATTTCTTCACTGTCTGTTTTATATGTTTGAGGCGTCATGAGAGTCTGTTTCGTCAGCTACTGTATGCAACATTGCTGCAGTGATCTTCTGCAAATCATTTCGATTTCCAAATGTTGGGTAATCTGACCTCCATTAATGCTTTTCATATGACGTATCGTCTCTCGCACAGGCAAAAGTTTACTATAATCCGTGCACGTTTTCTTGAGTTTTCATTTCGTTACATTTATGAGAAGTGAGGAGGTTGGTTATTTCGATGCTTGCACTAACAAGCCAACTCTGTGGCTCTTTATTGATAAAAATATTTTATATTACAGGGAAATGAAAATTTGTTGAGATTTAATGTTGTCAATGACGTTTATTGCTCTATTGTATTCATTATTCTATTAATATCTGTAGAAGAGTGGAGGTAGGGGTTATGGAACTCAAAAAATCGTTCACAATCGTTCTTGCTCGTGCCGTGTCTTTCAAAACCTGCCACATTATGGAGTGCATAGTAAGTCACGTCTAGAATCACGTGCATGTTACACATCGCGTGTATCGTTACGCAAGGAATCTCATGATTTGACGAAACTTACACATAATTGTACATTCGCTTTAATTGCACTTTGCAGCGGTCGTTCGTCATTTCGTTCGGCACGTAATGCGACACATTTCAAAGCATATCGGTCACGTCAGGCGTTAGGTCGAATGGCTAGTCTCACGTCCACCCGTTTCGTGCCTTTCAGCACACATCACACGGTCGTCACGTCGTACGGCACGTAATGTACCTCGTCATATGTCACGTCATGAGTTACGTCGCGGGTGGGGTCGCGAATGACGTAACGTGACACGTTGTGTATAGTGTAATACGGGGTCGCGACAAGAGTCATATCGCGCGTCACATCACATGTCCCATCGCGCGTCACGTCACGCGTCATATCCCGTGTCACGTCACGTGTCACATCCCGTGTCGCATCGCGCGTCGCGTCGCTCGGCAGTCAGACGTTGCTGAGCCCCATGCGGTAGCCGAAGAAGGCGTCCAGCAGGTAGAGGAGCGCGGTGAGCAGCGACAGGCAGCCGAGCGACAGGCCCGCGGTTCGCTCCCCGGCCGCGGCCACCGCCAGCGCCCGCAGCTGCTCCCACGTGTGCAGGGGCGCGTGCGCCGGCACCATCCCCACGCTGCGCCAGAAGTCCACGGCCACCGCCCCGGCCACCAGCATCAGCAGCGCGCCCAGGCAGTTGAAGATGAACTCCTGCGGCACGCGGTACGTGACTTCAAAACGAATGCCTCTGCGCCCCTATACTTGGGATTTTCTAACGTGGCGGCTGAGGGTAGTATCTCTAAGACGGAATTCGGCACGACGTTTTGAGTCATTCTCAGTCCTTGATCTACAGAACTGCTTGATGCGTTCGCGATCATGCGAAATCTTGTGGCAGGACCAAGAAAGACGAAAAAAGTCGTGCCGACTTCCAACTTGGAGATACTACCCTCAGCCGCCATGTTAGAAAAACCCAAGTATAGGTCTATTCGTAAGGCTCCCACAGACCGGCGCAGTAGATCCGCAGCGGGTGCGGCGCGAAAAGTTCCGAGCTAGACGGGGCTGCGGAATTAGCCGGACCGTTCACCGGAGCGTCAATTATGAGTCAGTTGGTGACGGTTGGCAAGGTCGCTCGATCCAGAGGGGAGCGAAGACTCCCGAACACGGGCGGACTTCCACGAAACTCGAGGTGCAGCGGAAGAAACGCGTCTGACAGCGTTACAAATTTCGCCGTCGATTAAACGCTGCCAATCCGTTGCCGCGACGCTCGCCTACCGCGCAGGTCTGAATGTGCTCATAGGCAACACGCACGTGAAACTTCCGCTGCGGTCAATCCTCATAGGCTGCGGGTCTTCCGCGTAGGTCTGTGGGAGCCTTTATAAAAGATTTACATCGCGATATTTCAACGCCACTGCTTATAGATCACTTAAAAACCATTATATCCATTTTTTTTAAAGCAGCTGACTCGGGAAACATTGTCATTTCTTAGGTCGCTTCATACGAACTCGCTCAGCGGACTAAGTCACTATAATAAGAGACCTAAGCACTTCCTGGAGAAAGAGTAATCTGAAACAGCGAAAGGAGACTTGAAACATAAGCTTTGAATTTCTGCACACGCAATGCGCGCGCCAGTTGGCTAAAGTCCATCTGACCTTCTGGTTTTCTTTTCATGTTGCAGGATTGGCCATAGATACTCGTAAGGGTAGGAACGATCGCAAAGCAGTGGCGTGAATGTGCATAGCACTTTTCGTGCGTTCACAAAACTGCACAAATAAACTCTCGGCGATGTGTCGGGGCCTTTCGACTCCCGAATATACTGCGATGTTTACAGAGCAGCCTCTCACGGCCCGTCACCACGGTGGCATTATGGCATGGTTTTTTCGCGTCTTTCTCGGTCGTGCCGCTAGTCGCTTCATCTGCAGCACTGCTTGATGCAATCTCGAGCATGCGACACCTAGCGACACGACAGAGAAAGACACCACGGTGGCATTATGGCATGGTTTTTTCGCGTCTTTCTCGGTCGTGTCGCTAGAGTCCCTTCATCTGCAGCACTGCTTGATACAATCTGCGACACCTAGCGACACGCGACTAGCGCCATGCGACACCTAGCGACACGACAGAGAAAGACGCGAAAAACCGTGCAATAATGCCACCGTGGTGACGAGCCATGAGAGATAGCTCTGTAAAAACCGCAGCATAACATGGAAGAGACCATTAGAGTAGCGCTCTCTCCTAGACTCCAGGTCGTGTATTAGGCCGCACTAAATTCGCAACATGGTAGCTTGAAAGATTTCCTGCCGAAATAGCCAACTTATGAATCTGTAACACTGATCAAGTCTTTCGCTTTTGTTTTGTTTGTTATCTCATTCACAATCCTCACGCGGTCTCGAGTCTTGTCCACTGTTCAATAATACATGTTTCGTTTTTCGGTAGAATTAAAAAGAGATGTTCATCTATAAATGAATATTAACTCTGTGAATTAAGTTAATTAAGAATTATCATTATCAACTATTGCGAGCTTAAGAAGTGTTAAAATGTGTCAAGTGCAAATGAAAAATACAACCTCAAAGTTATCTACTTCTATGTTATTAGTGAGATGTGTGTCAACAGTTCCTTCTCGTTTTGAAGTGGTAGTAATGAGTTTTATTGAACGCAGATAAATACCACAATTATTGAAGTAAATAGTTTCTTTTTATGTGCTTAACAGGTGAAAAATCCGTGTTAAAACGACGGAAATATTTTATTTATTACCAATATGAAAACCAGTAATCAAGATCGAGAAAAGCATCAATGTAAAACGTGACATTCTCTTTATCATTTTGCACATTTCGTCTGAGAAATCTGAGAAAGTTTGGTTGCTCATGCTTTGAGGGTCATTGCCAGAATCGACAGTAGAGTTTGAAGTGGCCCACAGATATATTGTCACGTCGCGACGCGAGTAGACGCAATCCACTCCATCCGGGGAAGTCCCGCACTAACATGCGACGTGACATCAATCATTGCTTTCCAAAACTGGCCAAACTGTGCCAAACTGGCAGGTATTTCACCATACGTCCAAAATATCTAAAGTATTAAACTTGAAAATACTCAAAATATGCATTTATTCATACAAAATTCAGCGAAATATGTAGTAATATTTGTTTCGACGAAAATATTTTTATGCAACTTAAAATATTTATTTTTAGATGATATGTAATTCGGTAGAAGGAAACAACGGGGCGCTACTTCAATTTCCACTTAACTATCAACGCTCAAGATAAAAGGGGGAAAATACGTATTCACCAAAGGGTCCGACCCCTGGAGATTACTATAAGAAGGAACCGATTTGACAGCTACTGTTTGGCCACAGCTGCCAACATAACTGCAGGTTGTGCACATGCGCTCAATTGGTCGGTGCGTTCGTTTACTGTTCTCGCATTTCTAAATGGCTCCATCACTATCTCTTGTAATGCCATTGCCCTGCATGATGTTCATTTTGTTTCCCGATCTGTCAAATGGTCGCTTTTTAGAGTTACTCCTCCATACACGACTCCTTTTCACGAACGATTCCGGAGTTTTAGGGAGCTCTCCAACGCAGTTTCCCGAACTTCAGAACTCCACACTACACGTGCGCGCGTTCTTTAAACTCAATAATGGTTCATGTGATTAATAATGATATTTCGCGTTGCAGGGCAAATAACATACTATAACCATTTCACCCATGTGTTGTACGGTACGTGCGTGAGTCACCATTCAAAATGCAAATTTAAATGAGACATAATGCTGTATACTTAGAAGTTAAATTTGCACATAAATACATGCATTCCTGACGAATGTAAGCTGGAACGTAAGTTTCGTCTGAACGAATCAGAATGATTGACTGACGTTATTGCAGTGCCTACTGTATTGAAGCTTGTGCGATCCATTTCTAACATGGTGGAAAGATATTTTCACTATGGTTTCTTGCTTTTACTTCGACTTTCCTATCGATTTGTCTTTTGTGTATATGCGAGTAGCTGTTGTATTATGTATTAGTGTTCGCACATCTTTTATTTTATAAACAAGGATTCTCTTGAACCAAATTCACTAGTAATCCGTCGAACATCATTATTTTATTCACTAAGTCAAGTTAAAGACACAAAAAAGTGGTTCAAATTCTTACTTTCAATTCACAACGCGCATCAAAACCGTTTGCAAACAGGTTCTCAACATAAAAATAATGAAATAACCACACAAACTTCCTTCATTAGCTTCTCGTGTATTTTGCTGTGCATTTCTTTCTTTCGTGCTACTTTCTGATTTGTCGTCGGTGGAATTCCGACATAAACGTAACATAAAAGCTTAGTGCTTGCGAACTCTTAAGTTTACGGCTGTACGTCTATGGTTACGTCAGGGCGTTGTGTCTGGTCTCGTTTAATAACTCATTCCTAGGTTTAGCGGCAATGTTACGTTTACATTTAAGTTCTCATTCTGAATTAGGCCCAAGACACAAAGTACACTTTTCCTTTTGACGGTTGATTCGGAAATTTTAGCAAACGCAGTTTCCGAATTTCGGAACAGATACCTGAATGCATTTCAGCGCGTTCGCTAAACCTCCGGAATGATTTTTCCGTGTTTACCAGGTGCGTCAACTGCTAGGGTCGTTACATCCGTAAGTGTAGTGTTTATTTAAATCACGGGAGATGGTGGTGATCTTCCTCCGCTGGCTGACGAGATTCGACGATGACACGTCGAATTGCGGACGTTTCCCAGTCCGGGTATCTCCCGCAGCGGGGCATCGCCCCAGCCGCGACAACTATAAAGTTCCCGGCCGGTCTTCGGCCGGCATGTCGGTAGTGTACTGTATGTTAGTGTAAATGTGCGTGTAAGGGGTGAGTATAGATCAAGGAAGAGGTCTGTGTACATGTACTTGTGGGTAGTGTATGTATTTAGTGTAAATGTGCGTGTAAGGGGTGAGTATAGATCAAGGAAGAGGTCCGTGTACATGTACTTGTCTGTGTAAATGGTAGTGTACTGTATGTTAGTGTAAATGTGTGTGTAAGGGGAGAGGATAGGACAAGGAAGAGGAAGGACAGATTGCGCGTGGTCTCTGGCCCGTTTGGTAGGGTAGTGCTCCGGCATTCGCGTGGTGTTGATCGGAAAACCACAGAAAACTACCGATCGGAGTTAGAAGTTTCCACCACACAGTGACTGATGTCAACTTACCTCTCTAGCTAGTGTTAAAAATCCTCCTTCTATTGAGACTCAAACAGTAGGCACTGCAACGACGTCAGTTAATCATCTGGGCCACCTCAGCAAATAAAAACTCCGTAATCGGTTCCTCAAAAGGAAGCGTATAAATCGGATGTAAATAAGTATTTTTGTGATTCCGCCAACTATTTTGATAATTAGACCTGTGAATGTACTGCGTGTTATGTATAGCCCGGACATTACGGTGTTCCTCCCAGCTGGAACATGTGATCCGGTGCCGACCTACACGGCCGGTTGCGGGGTTTCCCCCCAGGTATCTCCTCCAACGAGGCACCGCCCCAGCCGGGAACCGGGAGAGGTGTCTCAATGCATCAACTGATGTCGCTGCAGTGCCTGTGACCCGGAGGTTCTAGGTTCGAGTTCCGACCGTGGCAGGGTTTTCGACACTGGCTTGTCAGCTAGATCGAATTCAGTCGCCGTCTGGAGGAGAATTCTAGAGGCCGGCTGCTCTGATCGGTATTTTCTGTGGTTTTTCCGATCAACACCAGGTGAATGCCGGAGCACTACCCACTCCCTCTGACTGAGAAGACCTAGGCTCGAGTCCCGACGGTGGCAGGGTTTTCGACGGGTCTGGGTTTTCCGTGGTTTCTTCGATCAACACCAGGCGAATGCCGGAGTAGTACCCTAACAAACGGGCCACGGACCGCGCGCGATATTTCCTTCCTCTTCCTTGTCCTATCCTTATACACACTTACACTAACATTCACTACACTACCACACATTCCAGGAGACTGGTCGGGGACTTAAAACTTGTTCCATGCCTGGCGGTGCCCCGCTGGTAGGAGATACCTGGTTGGGTAACCTCCAGCAGACGGTAGGTCGGCGCCGGATCTCGACATACAGCGGGGAAGACCACCGCCAACTCCCGAGCAAAAACATGCACTATACTAACAGGACTAATGACCCTAGTAGTTGACGCGCTCGGAATCACTAACAATCAGTCATCACCTACCCGGGACAAGCTCTAAGTTCCTGACATGTGTGATAGTGTAGTGCATTGTGAGAGTAATTGTACGTGTAAAAGGAGAGGAGGGTGCAAGGATGGGGAAGGAAAGATTGGTGCGTGGCCCGTTTGTAAAGGTACTACTCAGGCTTTCGCCTGGCGTTGATCGGAGAAACCACTGTAAAGTACCCATCAGAGCAGTGGACTAGAATTCTCCTCCAGACAGCGGCAGAATTCGACATAGCTTTACTGCTAGTTCGCAAATCGGCCCACTGTCCGAATTTGTATTCGCGGAGCATGCTCAAAACCAATCTGAGGGCCATTTGCTAACTACTTTGCCAGAAGACCCTGCTGTAAAGTTTTTACGGGATATGAATTGCATGTCAATCTTCTAGTTTGCTTGACAGATGGAAAGTGAGTTGACTAAATGACTGTGTCTAAATGAATTAGTGACAAGTGAAGGGTGTGTTTGATATTGTCCGAGAGGAGGCAAATGATCATAAATACCTTGCTTAAATTGTATTTTGTCGTTTACATCAATCAAAATTGTTAAAGAGAACATGCTTCATTTCATAGCAATTAACACAATTGGCCTTAATTTACGCTTCCAGTTAGCAACCTCATTACCTACGTTAACTGCCAATTTTTGTTGGAAACATTGGTGACTTCAGTCAGGTTTCACTGTATGTAAGGGTAGAAAGAGAAGGAAGGAGAGAGACGATGAAAGAAAGTGAGAGCCGGAGGGAGAAAGAGTGGGAAGAAGACATGAATAGTGTGACACAGAGGGGAGTGAAAGTGAAGGTTCAGAGAGATGGAAGAGAGAATGAAGGAAAACCGCCGAGGAAGAATGAGGTGTGAGAGTTGGAAAAGAGAGGAGAAATGGGAGGGAGAAGACGAGGGAAAGCTGAAAGATAAAAGCAGGGATTCCACCCTTTAAAATTATTATTTATTTATGTGTCTGTCAAAGTCAATATATCAAAATGTTTTCGGTCCTTTATTTTAAAGACAGAACATTTTTAGAGTAACTGCTTTATATCAATATATATATATATATATATATATATATATATATATATATATATATTACATATGATATACAGCAACATTCGGAAAATAATTATTTCCATCGTCAGTATTACTTGACAAAACAATGTATTTCTTCTGTTTATATCTGACCCATGGAGCTATGAATATATGGAGGTGCCGTTACCAACCTCTTCCGTGTTTAGCAAGTGAAGCCAGTCCACCATATTGGTGGGTCCAAAAGACGTCTTTCAAACCAATACCTTCTGTTACTACAGGCCTAACAATGCGTTATTAGCTGCTTTCTGGAAAAGTTGGGAAATTTCATTGAACTGCGAATTCTCGCGAAGAAGTTCTTTTGACTAAATTAGGAAGTTCTATTAAAATCGTGTTCTTGGAAATGAGCCAAACATAACCTGCTGTAATTGCTGGGCTACCAATTGTCTCTTCGTACAGCTCTAATCCACATTCTCTCCGCTTTGGATCTGCAAGAAATCTTTTAAAAAAATTCACGAATAACTTACACAGCTACAAAATGTTCCAAATTACATGGAGTAGCTACTTGTGGAAAGTAATTTCCGGTTTCCCCGTGCAGTTTGTATAGCCGTTAGCCTCATAAGTAACCATAACGAACTGTTACAAAAAGCTAGCTATTCTGAACAAATATTAAAAACGATGTCAAACAACACAACTGAAGACGAGCACAGCTGCAAGCCACAGAGCACTCACACGCAGTTTGTCTATGTTAGAAGATTTCTGAACTCACCAATATGGCGGAGGTAGCTTCAAATTTGTGACGTCATGCCATCTCCCATTGTTAAAATATTATATTCATTTGTTTTGTCTACTAAGCCTGACGATGGAAATAATTATTTTCCGAAACATTGCTGTATATCACATGAAATATATATATTATTAAAGCAGTTTCTCTAAAAACGTGTTCTGTCGTTAAAGTAAAGTGCCAAAAACATCCTGATATATTCCATCCTTTTCCTTGCATCGACTCCTTTTGAAAGAAACGTTTACTTTATCAACCCTATGGCATTTTCCACGGAAAGCAGTTACAATATACAGTGTACAACACGTTCATAAAACAAATAACTGCACGGTAGTGGCTTATTGATTCCACATACCAATATTTTTTTTAATATCTCGATTTTATATAATAATCGAAGACACTCACGCCTCTGAGTAACTTCATTTTTGTGCAATGGTTACGAAACGGTTAGGTTCATCATTTAACATACGAAAAGGCTATGTTCATCATTTTTTAAGAATTTGTCATTATATTTTCACATTGCGAATTGTGGAGAATATTTTCTTGGGCAATGAAATAAGGTTGGAATATATACTTATACTTTCCTAGATTTACAAAACATGAATACAAACCAAGAGAGGTAAATTTGTTATTTATTATTAGATATTTTGTAGCATTATATCAAAATAAATATCATCTTCCTTAATATGTTTTGGTAATCATTGGTAACATGATCTTGGTTATACGGATTAATCGCCAGTTCATGTCCACTATTGGTCCGCGAGTCTACACCTTAATCTTCATCGACCCCTTTAAAATTTCGTCGACCCCCAAAAGGGACGATATCAACCCCGTTGCAACCCGTGTTAGAGGGAGAAGAAGACTGAGAGAGAGAGAGAGAGAGAGAGAGAGAGAGAGAGAGAAGTATGTGAGGTAAGAAAGAGAAGGGAGGAGTGAATCGAGGAGAGGGAGAGAAGAAGCGAGAGGGAGAGAGAGAAAGGGTGGGTTAGGAAAAGGGATGAGAGAAGAGGAAAGGTATAGTGCGGAGGGAGACCAAGAGGGAGAAAAAGTGTAAGCCGAGAGAGATGGAGTGAAAGTGAAAGAAGGGTTTTCCCTTGGGTTAAGGTTAAAAAACAAGGAAATCGGAAACGAGGGGTAGAAAGAGTTGGAATGAATTAGACGAGGGAGGAGACGAGAGCGGGAGGGAGGAGAGTGGGTTTGATTGATTTTTTTGTTTCCGGGCGCGTCAACTGCTTTGGTCATTAGTCCCGTGAGTGAAGTGCATGTTTTTCTCGGAAATGGCGGTGATCTTCCCCGCTGGATGGCAAGATCCGGTGCCGACCTACCGTCGGCTAGTGGGGTTTCCCCTAACCAGGACTCTCCCACCAGCGGGCACCGCCCCAGTCGGGACAAGCTCTAAGCTCCCGACCGGTCTCCCGGAATATGTGGTAGTGTAGTGCATGTTAGTGTAAGTGTGTGTGTAAGGGGAGAGGATAGGACAAGGAAGAGGAAGGACAGATCGCGCGCGGTCCGTGGCCCGTTTTGGTAGGGTACTGCTCCGGCATTCGCCTGGTGTTGATCGGAGAAACTACGGAAAACTACCGATCAGAGCAGCCGGCCGCTAGAATTCTCCTCCAGACAGCGACTGCATTCGACCTAGCTGAAAAGCTAGTGTCGAAAATCCTGCGGCCGACAGGACTCGAACCTAGGAACTCCCGGTCAGAGGCGCTGCAGTGACATCAGTTGATACACTGAGCTACCGCTCCCGGTGAGAGAGAGAGAGAGAGAGAGAGAGAGTGTGTGGTGAGTGAGAAGGAGGAGGGACGAGAGAAGACAAAAGATACAGGGGAGGGAGGAAGGGTAAGCTGAGAGAGAGGAGTGAGGGGAGGGATAAATGTGTTAAGAAAAGAGAGAGGAAACGGAGAGAGAGAGAGAGAGAGAGAGAGAGAGAGGAGAGAAACGGGGGAAAAGAAGAAAGAGGGAGATAAGGCGGAGAAAAGAGAGGAAGGGGAGAGACGAGGGGAGAAGGAAAGGAAGAGAGCTCACCATCTTGCGGCGCTGCGGGCCGACCTCGCCGAGCACGTAGCCGATGAGCAGCACGGGGCTGATGATGAGGTAGGCCAGGCACACGCCGTGGCCCAGCGTGTCCGCCGCGCCCGACATCTTGTGGAAGCTCGTGGGATGGCCGCCGTTGCCCAGCCGCGCCACCAGCGTCGTCGCCAGGAGCATCGCCTGACACACACGCCATGGATAAATACTACTACTACTACTTCTACTCGCGCAACTTTTTTTGAACGATGACCTTGCTTCCCTCGCCCTTGAGCAATAAACATTTGATGGCAAAAGCTCGCAGCGAGCACTAAGGGCAACATTCCAAGCGTAAAAACTTGGTTAGCGCGAAACACAAGCAAGTCAAAGCTAGTTGCTTTCATAGTCCAGAACTTCTGTTCAGTTTTATTACCATTATCTAACGAAATGGCTGAGGCAGGTCCAGGTGCTTCAAAGGAGGCACCTTAAACACCTATCTAGTGTCCCTGCTGTTGCCTACCCTACCGCACACGTAGCAGGTTTGACGTTGATTTTCCAGAGGATGGCATTATTGTAAATATTCTAGTGGCCGACTTTGTAACTAATACCCCCACTCCACCCGCATTTCTTCTATCCATCGTTCAAGAAATGTTGCTTGAGTAGTACATGGATGAATACTGGTGTTAATCTATGCACACGCGTCAGGGAGTTTTCACAGTCGTTACTTATAATAGAGAAAACCTTAAGGCGTTCCTTATACAGTTTTTTAATCCATAGACACAATGTATACATAAGAAACTCCTTAGAGCTATAAGGAAGGTCCAGCCATCACTTATAGTTTCAAGTGAACCACCTCTTGGGGGGTTGAAAATAGTAGTAAATTCAAAGAAAGAAAATGGACTACGCTCTTGATAAGAATTTTTATGCACAACGATCAAAAATATTGTTTTACCAACAACAAACAACTCGCTTTTAGTAACGGTGGCGAAAACCAGTTATAATTAATTAAGGTTTACCGATTTCCCACTATTTAAGACACCGTTTAAGATATTACTACAAGTAATTGTGTAGGTTAGGTTAACCCACGGATGCCTACGGACGCATGCATATACTTGAGGTTTTTAACGTGGCATCTGAGGGTAGTATCTCTAAGATGGAAGATGACACGAGTTTTTGGGTTTTTCTCCTTTCAAAATTCAAAATTTATTGCTTATTTATCCTTGAAAATAGATTTTATTACATGGGAGTTTTTTGTTGTTTTTCTCCCTTTCAAAATTCAAAATGTATTGCTTATTTATTTTTGAAAATAGATTTTACTACATGGGAGTTTTTGTTTTTTTCTCCCTTTCAAAATTCAAAATTTATTGCTTATTTATTTTTGAAAATAGATTTTACTACATGGGAGTTTTTGTTTTTTTTTCTCCCTTTCAAAATTCAAAATTTTTTTTTTTTTTAAAATTTTGGGTTTTTTAAAATTTTTTTCTAAGTTTAATTGATTTATTTTTGAAAATAGATTTTATACATTGGAGTTTTTTTTAAAATTTAAGTAGTATATGACTTGGTGTAGGGATCACAGAATTTTGAAAATGTGCACACAATTCACTTTTCCCCATAGGACGTCATACGCAGTTTTTAACTGTTTTTTTGACGTAAAATAAATAAATAAATGATGTCGCATGATCGCGACCGTATCAAGCAGTGCAGCAGATGAAGCGACTCTAGCGACAGGACCGAGAAATATACAAAACGTCGTGCCATATTCCATGTTGGAGATACTACCTTCAGATGTCACGTTAGAAAAACCCAAGTATAGGACTAGTTCACGGCCAGTTTGATGGGACGTTTCAGGCAGGATTCAAGTAGCCGTGAATCAGGCAATGCGCTGTTGCCACGTGAGACTGCTAGCGTTGTACTTATCATTTTCTTCCATGAGGTTGGCATCCTGGTTGTTTACAAACCAGCAATATGAAATGAAAATCGCGCGGCAGAACTTCTTGTGGATTTTTAACAATTTTTAACATTGTTTTGTGTTTTTATAATGAATTTGAAAATTGCCTTGGAATATTGAATTTGAAGAATATGAACTAAATAAGAAAACCAGAAATGTAAGAATAATTCTAGACAAAACATTTTATAAGAGTGCAAAAATCAATTTTCAATTTAATGTGAAATAAATGTGTTAAAACTTCATCTTATTCACATAAACATGCAAAATAGTAACATTTTAGTATATTCGCCTTCAGAACACAAAAGCAGACTGAGTTTGGGAAGTTTATATGATGTTTGTCTGTTTCTTTTTAATTGTAATTATTTTGTAATGAAAAAATTTAGAAAAATGAAAAATGCCTTCATTGACCACAAAAAGCGAAGTATTTATTTTTTATTTATTTTACGTCAAAAAAAAACAGTTAAAAACTGCGTATGACGTGCTATGGGGAAAAGTGAATTGTGTGCACATTTTCAAAATTCTGTGATCCCTACACTAAGTCATATACTACTTAAATTTTGAATTTTGAAAGGGAGAAAAAAAACAAAAACTCCCATGTAGTAAAATCTATTTTCAAAAATAAATAAGCAATAAATTTTGAATTTTGAAAGGGAGAAAAAAAAACAAAAACTCCCATGTAGTAAAATCTATTTTCAAAAATAAATATGCAAATATGCGGACGTTCAAACTTACTTATACTAACATAAACAAGTGTTGTTTTCAACTGTAGGAGGTCCCACCCGGGGAGGGTTACCAGAAATTTTTTTCTGAGCGGAGGACATTTTATGAAAAAAGAACATTTTTTATTTTTATTGTCCACGATATACAGACAATGTACTCAACATTTCCAAGCCATTAATAGTCTTTGCGTCATTAAAAATGAAAACTCCGACTAAAGAACTTCGCCCCCGCACTCACCTTCATTGTTCAACAAACAACAAGCATAAATAAGTTTTATATCACAATAAGTCTAATGATCTATTATGCAGGCCATTTATTTGAGTAAAAATGTAGATATTGAAGACATGAAGTCCCTTAAATTAATTAAATTACTTTAAAATTATGCCAGTATTATTTTTAACCCAACAGAACAAAAAGGAGGACATTATGTGTAAATTTTAAAAAGGAGGACAGTGGATAACAGAGGACAGTATTAAAAAAGGAGGACATGTCCTCCAAAAGGACAGATGGGAACCCTGCACCCGGGGCGAGGTTTTATTGTGCATTTAAGTGTAAATAACAGTATTTTATTTTATAAGTGGCTGAAATAGAACATTAGGTGCAAGTTAGTTAATTATAAATTAACTTATTAATATTTTATCTTATACAATCGCCTCTGCAACATTTTGAGCTTATTCTCTTCACAAATAGGCTTAATTATGAATAGTATTGATTTGAATTATATTGATTTCGGCAGTACATAGGAGACCTTGGAGGGTATTTTGAGTTGATAATTGCTGTCTTGCGACAAAATGGAAGATATTCCTGAAAGAATTAGAAGTACGTAATCTGTGATTAGAAGTGAAACTGTGAAATATTATCTACCCAGCAAATTTAACATATATAACGTGAAGAATACGAAATTTTCAGGTAGTGAAGGAGAGAGAAATATTAAGAACGTATGCGAGGAAGTTATTTTGCAGCGAACGTAAGTACCAAAAATTAATCCAGGTTCGGGGGAGTGTATACGAAAGTAAATATTATACATTCTTACTTCATGAGTATTACGAGTAAACGCGCTGTTTTCATTAAAAACATAATCAAGTATAAGTGTGTATCTTTGCGTATATTCCTTCAGTTTACAATAAAATAATGTTTTTGTCAGCATCATATTGTTCAGTTCGTCAGCAGCAGTTTCGCTGTCGTTTATCGTGACAATTGTTTGCTACTTTATTACAGGGCTGTACTAAAGATCCTTTTCACCTACTGCGGACACGTAAGTAAACAGCCTACAAAGGCGATCGGATAAAAACTATGTCATGCGAAGTGCATTGTTTCTCTGCCAAAACAAAAATCGTTTCCTATATTATTTCAGTAGTATACATACCTCTTGCGGCTCTCACATGCCACCAAACTTTATAAATGAGGTCTCTAAAGAAAGATAATTGCACGGAGACGTCACAAATTGCACTTTAACTTTAAAAATATGGATTTGTGAAAAAACGCATCCAATTATACATGTCAAATGCAACCTGCAACACTTGGCCGGACTTTTTAAAAATATATCAGTAAATAACTACTAAATGAAGCGATTTAGGGGCATAAAAACAGAAATGTTGAGGTCGAAGGCCTCGAAGAAAAGTTCTTCACGCCATAGTCTACAGGATGAGATTTTCTTGAACATTCTATTACATTTTTGCTGGTTCGACGCCTCTCGATTGTACCCCACCTGTTCAAAGCCTGTAGAATCTGCAACTGTATGTGAAATGTAACTAATTACTTGATATTCTACGCGATTGAATTACACGGGCGTACACTGTCTGCTCGTCAATAACATTAAATAAGAATATTTTCTATTGACAAGGGTGTATTTCAGTGTGATCAATTACAAGGAGACATACAGAACAAGTGTCGGCGGCTAAAAAGGTTTTGAGGAAAAAGATATATTACAGGTTTAATATAGAAATGGAAAAATAGGGAACAGGATAGGGTTTAATATGCGAGTCTTCTCGCACGGGTACGCTAGTTGTAAATAATTGATCCCCAACAAAAATCACACTCCTCTTAACCCGTTTTTGCATGCTGTAACTAAGCTGTAACATAATGTTTTTCAGGCCATAAACGCATTCTAACTATTTAACTATGAACTATTATATATTACATGCCATGTAAATAATGCGTTTATGTCATCCCATGCATTGTTAAGGCTCATTCACAATGCAATCACAAACATAAGCATAACACATAGACATAGACATTAACATAAGCGAAGAGTTAGCGTATTCACAATGTCGATCATAAACATAAGCAAAATAAGAGTTTCTATTGGCTATGAGACATACTAGTTTACTATTGGTTGGATATGAGAATCGATTTCGAGATATCAAAACAAATATGACAAACACAGAGAGTATACTAATGGACAAACACAAACACGCAGTACACGAATAGTTCGCCTATCGACTTCGATACTCGAGTTTGAGTTATCGAACTGTGATTGGCTCTTTCCTTATGTCTGACATAAGCATAAGCACAGAAGCTTGAAGCTTGCAAGCTCTTAAGTTAACGTCTTACGTGTTATGCTTATGCGAACGCATTGTGAATGAGTCCACTTGTAGACGTAGTCCTAACTTTTATGTTAACGCCATGCTTATGCTTATGTTTGCATTGTGAATGGGCCTTTAGGCAGTAAAAAAAATTTGTGTTATGCTTATGCGAACGCATTGTGAATGAGTCCACTTGTGACCCTGGCCGAAGGTTAAGCGAATTCGAGACTCGCGGGTTCGTGGTTGGGTGACCGGCCAGGAACCCTGGGATCTAACGGCATCGAGCCCCTGGCCGAAGGGATAAAAGGCACTGACTGCGACGTGACGAGACTTGACAAATATTAAAAATATAACGCACATTAATGGAGGTTTACTCCCCAGTGCAAAGCGCTCAACGCCCCTTAAGGGGCTTGGAGACGCGTTGCGTCAAGGTGTAGACGCAACAAAATAAAAAAAATTGGAACTTCTTGGTAATACACAGTTTTCGTGTATCAGACACGAATCGTTTTTAGGAAAATAATCAAACTTAACTACGAATTATACTTATTTTATTGCCTTGATACTAATTTTTTCACATAAACAATTTGAAAAATAAGTAATTTTTTTAAATAGTGAAATATAGCATATTTTGTTGGAGGAGTAACAAAATTTAGTTTTGTGGGAATTCTGATTTGGTGTTGTTGACGTTCTTATAAGAAGAAATAAAAGAGGTCATCTTCGTCAACATATCAGCTTTATTAAGATAGCCGGCTTTCGACGGCTTTGCCGTCATCGTCAGTCTCGCTGCTGTCGGCTGCTGCTCGCTCCTGTCGGCAACAGTCGCTCGACTTTTGCCGACAGCAGCGAGACTGACGATGACGGCAAAGCCGTCGAAAGCCGGCTATCTTAATAAAGCTGATATGTTGACGAAGATGACCTCTTTTATTTCTTCCAATTTGGTTTTGTTTTTCTCAAGCGATATTTTCTTCAGATTTTTTTTTTTATTATTTTTCACCTGAATGAAAATAAATAAATGTAACGAAAAATAATTCCTGCAAGTATGAATGCAAATGCAGGGTGAGCTTACGATCTCGATGAACTTGAGGACGAATCCGGGCTGCTTGAGCTGCTTCAGCGTGACGGGCAGGGCGGTTGCCGCCATGGCCGCTGCGGGTTGCTCGCCTGGCTGCGCTCTCCGCACTGCAACGCGATGCACTACCTCGCCACGGCCGCCCGCCTCGTGACATGGCGGCCGGCGGGGGGGGGGGGTAGAGATGCTGGACGAGGAGGGGGGACATTCCGTACAGTGAGCACACCCACTTATCAGAAATTAAAAAATAATATTCCAGAATTTTGTACTAATAAATGAACTAATTTAAACGCAAATTTAAAAATTTTGAACCGATGCACAACATCAAAATAAACAATGTGTAATAAACTGTGGGTGCACTAAATTAACGTTAAGTTAGCGACACCCACTCTTATATAATTTTTATTTTGATGTTGTGCATCGGTTCAAAATTTTTAAATTTGCGTTTAAATTAGTTCATAATTAGTACAAAATTCGGGAATATTATTTTTTTTATACTATACGGACATACGGGGCACTGCCTGCCACAAGCACAGATATCGTAGGGGTCTTCCATAACTCACGCAGCGAAATATGGAGTATTTTGGATTCCTTCTGATATGCGCCGGTAGGATTTATTTATTTATTTAGTCAAAAACTGTATGTGACGTATGGGGGAGAATATCATCTGCGCACGCTTTCTTGAGTTTCAGAATCCCTTCCCAACAATTTAACTATTAGTTTAAATATTAATAATAATAGTAATAATAATAATAATAATAATAATAATAATAATAATAAATTTAAAAAAGCGAGGGATTAATATTTCAAAAGCTAGATATTTTCGTTGCAAAATTACAGAAAACGTATTTTTAACGGTAAAGGAACAAACATTTGATTTTTCTGTATTGTTAACAAAATAGAAACTCACCCTAAACTCTACTACCACTACATTATACATTTTTAATTTTTTTAGGAATTAGTTTGACATCACTATGTTACTCTTAAAGCATAACAGTTCTCTACATCGACGATATGAAAGTAAAGTTTCATCGGGTTTATGTTTAGGCATAGCTGTCAGAAAACGCCCGATTTACCACAACCCAAGCGGCGGTTTCATTTCTTGTAAACATCCGATAAGCGTTGAAAAGCGAAACTATCACTTTGGATTATTGTGTATTATATTCCAAAAACAACGAAAAATCTTAGAAAATTTATTATTTTTGTTTTAACTGAGTCCTAACCATTAATTTACGCTCTATAATATGCCAAAACCAGTTTTTTCTTCGGTTGTTTGTTTTGTTTATATTTTGATATTTATAAAGCCATAAGTTATTGCCATGTTCACTTTTTGGAACTGGGAGTGGTGAAAAAATTGTGAAATAAAAAGTAAAAATCAGAAAACACATGATATCAAAATGTAAGAAAAAAAGATACTTTAGCGGAAGAAGAAAAATTAGTTAAAATATGGACATAGAAAAAATAATGTATGACTCCGGTACTTTCTAGCGTTTGATAAACTAGAGGTGCTACAGAATGGCTGTTTTGAAGAAAATGGCGATTTAGCATTACTGTAAATGCAAAATTTTAAGCTCTTTTCACAGGAATCTCTTGAGTTCTCGAAAACCTTCATTGGAAGTCATTTGAAGTACTTCCACTCGCAAATTCAATAGTAATGATACACCATAATAAACTTATCGTCATATTAAACAGTACAATAGGCACTATCCATTGGAAAAATTTGAACTAAAAATTTGGACACATTTTGAGAAAATGACGTTTGAGCTTTTCTGAAAATACGGAATTTGGAGCTCATTTTAATGGAAAACTATTGTGTTTTTGAGAAACTTTGACATTATTTAAAGCACTTATGCTCATAAATATAATACCGTGAAAAAATCAAGTATTACCGATGTGAGAGACAAGTAAATTTTTTTTTGTAATTTTTGAAAAAAAAAAAACAATAGAAAAGAGCAATATGGCGTTTATGTTATCGTATAGAGTTTGTTTGGTACTAACGGTACCAAAAATTTAAAGCAAACAATTTGGAGCAGTTTTCGACAAAATCTTGTTTTTGTAATTCTTTAAAATTGTAAATATTTCACGCACTATTGCACGAAAACTACTAAAATCTTAAAAAATATCTACATGACCTTAATGAAAGAACTATTTATGGGCAACAAGTTCATTTGAATGAGAAGTTTTTTATCTTTAAAATTGTAGTTGTAAGAAGTTGCCGAAAACAATTTGTACTTTTACAATTTCCGAAAAGAGAGAGTTAATCCTGGAAATGGGACCTATGCCACCCTTATTAGTGTATTTAACTCTATTCTTACAAGAAATTTAAAGAAAAAATTTGGAGCTATTTTTGAGAAATTTTTGAAAATGTCCCTAGGGCTTAATATAAATTCCCCCCAAAAGTTTATTAATGTTTTTCAAAATCGCAGAGCTTTGACTCACGCAAAAGCGACAGGGTTTTCTTCAATTTGGAAAAAATCCTACTCATGGTTTTAAGTGCTAGATTTGTTCATATACACCAGACAGGCAGACGGACGAACGGACATTTCGTTTTCAATTGTTTTTTCGGCATCACGGACCCATAAAACAGGGATTCTGGCTACACCACGTGTTAAAGAATTTTTTTCTTGATTTAGCAACTGGATTTATCCACTTTTTGGTCATCAGGGCCCGACAGTGATTTTTTTGTGCAGAAAATTCGCCGTCTTTTCTCGCAGCATTACATAACTTTCTGTATACTACTTTGCTACTACATACTCCGTATGTAGTGCGTATACTACAAAGTAAAAAGCCATTTTCTCGAAAGTCGTCTTTCATAATGCCTTCGGTAAACGGAAATGTCATATCTCTTGTTTTACGAACGATAGAACCATCATTTTGCTTTTCTGTGAACTAGATACATTTCAACTGCAATCATTTAAATGTTAGGGGATAATTGTTAAAACGTATATAAAGACGCAAGTTCCTAATTGTAGTAACAAACTATTGTTTCGGGTCAAGCCTAATTCTAATCATTTCTATTCATTTTAAATAAGAATAGATTGATTATTTCGTGTTAACTGCTATGGTCATGAGTCCGTAAGTGTAGGGCGTGTTTTTACTCGAGAGGTGGTGTTCTTCTCCCGCTGGCTGGTGAGATACGGCACCACCTACACGTCGGCTTGCGGGGATTTCCTTCACAAGGTGTCTCCCACCAGCGGGGCACCGCCCCAGTAGGGACAAGCTCTAAGCTCCAGACCGGGAGCGGTAGCTCCGTGTATCAGCTGATGTCACTGCAGCGCCTCTGACCGGGAGGTCCTAGTTCCCATTCCCCACGGCGGCTGGATTTTCGACACTAGCTTTTCAGCTAGGTCGAATTCAGTCGCTGTCTGGAGGAGAATTCTAGCGGCCGGCTGCTCCGATCGGTAGTTTTCCGTGGTTTCCCCGATCAACACCAGGCGAATGCCGGAGCAGTACCCTACCAAACGGGCCACGGACCGCGCGGGATCTTTCCTTCCTCTTCCTTGTCCTATCCTCACCCCCTTACACACACACTTACACTCACATGCACTACACTACCACATATTCAGGGAGACCGGCCGGGAGCTTAGAACTTGTCCCGGCTGGGGCGGTGCCCCGCTGGTGGGAGAGTCCTGGTTAGGGGGAAACCCCACTAGCCGACGGTAGGTCGGCGCCGGATCTCGCCATCCAGTGGGGGAAGACCACCGCCTTCTCCGGAGAAAAACATGCACTACACTAACGGGAGTAATGACCAAAGCAGTTGACGCGCCCGGAAACACGAAAAAAACAAACCAAACCAATCTAAGCTCCAGACTGATTTCCCTACATGTGCGGTAGTGTAGTGAGTGGTAGCGGAGGAGGACAGGAGGAAAGATCGTGCGCGGGCCGTTTGTTAGCCTGTTCCTCCGGTATTCGCCTGGTGTCGATTGGAAAAAACACGGAAAACTACAGATCAGAGCAGCCGGTCACTATAATTTTCCTGGCGACAGCATCTAAATTCAACCTAGCTATCCAGCCAACGTCGAAAATCCTGCCACCATCAGGAGTCGAACACTGGGACCTTCCGGTCAGAGGCACTGTAGTGACATCTGATGATTCCTTGAAACACCTCAGCCAGTAAAAAATGAGAATACACAACAACGCCCATGCAAGCGATGATAATAAGCGCTCAGACTACGTGCGGTAAACTTCATTTAGGTTGTTTGTTTGCTAGTGATTCCTGGCGCGTCAGCAGGTTGTGTCATTTGTCCCGTAAGTGCAGTGCATGTTTACCTCGTGAGGTGGCAGTGATCTTCCTCCGCTGAATGGCGAGAACCGGCGACGACTCACTGGCGGCTAGCAGGATTTTTCCTTAACGAGGTATCTCCCACCAGCGAGGCACCGCCCCAGGCGGAACAAGCTCTAAGATACCGACCGGTCTCCCGGCATGTGTGGTAGGGTAAAGCATGTTACGTGTGCATGTATGTGTGTAAGGGGAGAGGATAGGACAAGGAAGAGGTAGGAAAGATCGCGCGCGGTCCGTGGCCCGTTTGTTAGGTACTGCTCCGGCATTCGCCTGGTGTTGATCGAAGAAACCACGGAAAACTACCGATCAGAGCAGCCGGCTGCTAGAATTCTCCTCCATACGGCGTCTGAATTCGACCAAGCTATCTAGCTAGTGTCGAAAATCCTGCCACCGTCGGGACTCGAGCCTAGGTCTTCCCAGTCAGAGGCACTGCAGAGGTCAGAGGACATCAGTTGATGCCCTGAGCCATCTCTCCCCGTAACATGACATGATTTAACATGTCAGCCATCTCGTATGTTTTAAATGATTCCAAGAATGTAGAGTTGTAACTTTCAATGGATTATTTAGGTAACTAGCATTGGGGATGAGACATCGATATCGACGTCTTCGAAACAGGGTTGTTTCAAACATCGATATACTGAAGTCGATGTTTTTTTAACATGTATGTTATATGCTCAATGTTTTCATGATTTTGACGTTTTCTTTGTAAATGAAACATTTTTAAAATCTCAATTTTGTAAAAGTTAAAATATGAAATAATAACAGGTAGTACCACTGTCAACTTCTGTTTGAAAGAAACGAACGCTACTTGTAATACCTTCATCGATCAGACTCCCTCTGATTCCGATGCCATCCTAACATTTCCTACTTTGCATATGGAGTCAACATGCCAGAAGAAACCAAAAATACACTACTTTAAAACATTCCTCAAAATGAATGAATTGATTAATTGAAACCTTTTAGGAAGTAATTTTGACTGCTCCCCGTCTTTGTATGTAGGTCAGCATTGGCGGCTTGTATGGACTTGAGGATTAAGTGGGGGGGGGAACGGGGGGCCATGCCTATCTAAAAAAGGCCTAGATTTTTCGTTCCTTACCTTCGTTTATTTGGCAAAATGGATTTAAATATTTATTTATGTTAAAATTATATATTCATTTAAAAATAATGTTGTATAGTATCATATTTACTACACAAATAGTATACAATATTATACCAAATATTTAATATTTTAAACATAATAAAAAAATAATTTATTATTATTTAATATTAATATAATAATAATAATAATAATAATATCACCTGTATTATTTCAGAAGTATAGATTCCTATTGTGTTTCTCACACGCAACCAATCTTTATAACTGAACTCTCCAAAGAAAGAGAATTTCATGGAGACGTGACGTTTTGTGGAGAATTGCACTTTGACTTTAAAAATATAAAAGGATTTGTTTAAAAATACGCTTCTAAATATTCAATCTAATTACTTGACATTCTATGCAATTGAATTATGCGAGTGTACCTCTTTTCTCGGTAATAAATTTAAATAAGAATAGATTGAATTGACCAGGGTATTTTATATTGTTATCAATTACAAAGAGATATAGAACAAGTGGTGGAGGATAAGAGGGTCTTGAAGTAGAAGATATATTGTAAGCTTAACATTAAAAAAAAATTGGGAAGAAGGTAGGGTTAGCGAGAGTTCTCACACGGGTACGCTAGTTATTATTATTATTATTATTATTATTATTATTATTATTATTATTATTGTTGTTGTCTTTAAACAATTTAAAGCTACAGTGTATAATATTACTAATTGATATATGTAAATTGTATTGTTCTGCCAGCAGGTTGCATAAACCTACCTACAGAAATAACAAATATGTATCTATCTAACTGCAGCCCGCTCAAGGCTTGCCAGTTTCATGGTGTTAAACATACCCCCGCCCCAGCTATGTGCCCGTTGCCTGCGAGCGCGGTGTTAAGTCACAATTACTCTCGAAGCGACCGACCGCCGTGCCGCGTCGGGATGACGGAGTCGACTTGGCCGCCATTACGAAGCGCGCATTCAGGAAGTGACGTCACCAAAGGAAGGCACGCCGGCCAAGCAATCGAGGCAATGTAGAGCTTCGTTGCGCCTGACATTTCAGAGACGCACTGGACATTAGCCAACTAGGAAGGACGCGTTTTTAGACGAAAGCAGTTATTAATGAGAATTTATACGCGCTGAGAAACGGCGCAGTTGAAAAGACAAAACATTGCGAGTTGTATGGAGAGAAATGATCTACAAATATTTCTTTCGGTTACGTGAACAATAGAAAAAAAATTGTCAACTTCAATTTGAAACTGCGGGACATTTAATGGCTCAGGACATCAATTGATGTCACTGCAGAGTCTCTGACCGGGAAGTCCTTGGGTTCGAGTCTCGCCAGAGGCAGGATTTTCGACCCCAGCTCGCAGTGGCGTCTCCTCAATCTTGACCTGGGGGTTGGCAGTGAAGGAAATTGTTAACCTCTACATTACTCTTTTTTCCTTACATATTTTAAGTAAAATTGAATTATGTAAACAAAATCCTTATTTACTTTAAATTATAATGTTGGAAGAATAAGGGAAAAATAGTCGCAAAATAACAACAATGACGATATATTTTCTAAAGCAAGGATTCGAATAATACATTTTAAAATATTTAAAAAGACTTTCTCGACGCTTTTCCCATTCTTCGGTTCTCGTTTTAAAAATGAAATTCTGAAATATTATCAGATTAGGATACGATCGCCCATCACTCAATTACTTGTTTCTTTTCTTCATATAAAAGGGAAGTAAATCAATTATTTAAAACTATTGTTCCATTTTTTCACTATTCTTATCAAAAAACAACACTATTTTCATGAGTATCGATAACGGCTGCAAAGCGCAACGGGGAATATCACGCTCTCCAGAACGCCGTTAAATAGAGACCCAACGCCTTGGCACGCTTTGTCCTTGAGTGGGGGGACGTCGCGCGCATGCGCTGCCGCCGCCAGATCCGACCTGAAGACGTTGGAGGCATTCGCCAACAGCCTGAGCTGCGCTCGCGCACTGCCTGCCTTGCATGGACGCGCTGGTGCCGGTCTATGACGCCAATCGCAAGGAAGACCGATGAAATGAAAACATCTAAATAAATTCAAAGATTTTTTTTTATTTCCTTGGGCGTCGACACACGACTTGCACACCTAAAGAAAACGCCACTGCTAGCTAAATAGCTAGGTCGGATTCAGCCGTTGTCTGGAGAAGAATTCTAGCGGCCGCTTGCTCTCATCGTTAGTTTTCCGTGGGTTCTCCGGTCAACACCAGGCGAATGCCGGAGCAGTACTGCTCCAACAGACGGGCTCCTGACCGATGGCGATTTTGCCTTCCTCTTCATTGTCCTAACTTACACGCTCTGTACTACCACATTTGTCGGGAGACCAGTTGGGGGCTCAGAGCGTATCTCGCCTGGGGTGGTGCCGCTCTGTTGCGAGATACCTGGTTGGGGAAAACCCCCGCAAAACAACGTATACTTAGGTTTTTCTAACGTGGCGGCTGAGGGTAGTGTCTCCAAGATGGAATCCATCTCGATCAGGTTTTTCGTCCAGTTTCCCTGATCCATTGAGCAAATGCTGAGATGGTCCCTTGTTTTGCTTCTGGACATAAATGTAACTTCATTTTCTGTGCACGTCTTCTAGAATTCAGTGGGAAACACAATTCTTCAAATTATCGTTTCCATGTTGTCGCGGCAGGAAGTAATAAGAGCCAAAATTTATTGCTTATTTATCCTTGAAAATAGATTTTATTACATGGGAGTTTTTGTTGTTTTTCTCCTTTCAAAATTCAAAATTTATTGCTTATTTATCCTTGAAAATAGATTTTATTACATAGGAGTTTTTTTGTTGTTTTTTTTCTCCCTTTCAAAATTCAAAATTTATTGCTTATTTATCCTTGAAAATAGATTTTATTACATGGGAGTTTTTGTTGTTTTTTTTCTCCCTTTCAAAATTCAAAATTTAAGTTATTTATCCTTGAAAATAGATTTTATACATGGGAGTTTTTTTGTTGTTTTTTTCTCCCTTTCAAAATTCAAAATTTATTGCTTATTTATCCTTGAAAATAGATTTTATTACATGGAGTTTTTTTGTTGTTTTTTTCTCCCTTTCAAAATTCAAAATTTAAGTAGTATATGACTTAGTGTAGGGATCACAGAATTTTGAAAATGTGCACACAATTCACTTTTCCCCATAGCACGTCATACGCAGTTTTTAACTGTTTTTTTGACGTAAAATAAATAAATAAAAATAAATAAATAAATAAATAAATTCGGCACGACTTTTTGAGTCTTTCTTGGTCCTGCCGCAAGATGTCGCACGATCGCGACCAGATCAAGCGACTCTAGCGGCACGACAGAGGATGACTCAAAAAGTCGTGCTGAATTCCATCTTGGAGACACTACCCTCAGCCGCCACGTTAGAAAAATCTAAATATATATCGCCATCGAGCGGGGAAGATCTTCGCCATTTCCTGCGATAAAAAATGTACTGCACTCACGGGACTAATGACCTTAACAGTTAACGTGTCCGGTATAACTAATCAATCAATCAACATATTTGAAGTTTGAAAACTTCTTCTAAGGGGCCGTCCGTAAATAACGTAGATTTGGAGTATTCTCAATTTCCCCTCCCCCCCCTGTAATGCGCGCTTAAACCCTCCTAAATAATAACATAACGCTTTCGAAAAGACTCCTCCCTCTCCCCATTTACAATACGAAAAAATAAACTACAGAGCAGTAACAAAGGGATCCATTAATTTTATTTGTCCGTGTATTAACATCTGTGATTAGTAAAGCCAAATGCGTTGGCGTTGCGAACTGCACGTAACAAGATTGGGGGCAATTTGTGAGTGAAGAGACGCGTGAGTGGACGCATAGGCAAGAAAAGTTCAAACAAGCTGTGAACATGCCGTGGATGCCTTCCCTTAAAATCAACACCAAAAATCTTCTCATTGAAAACCTTTGCACATCCATCCCCGCTACTCGTAAATAATAACGCTATAAATTCGACCCCAATCACGAAAACAATAAAATATCTTGGATTAAATTTAGACACTAAACTTAATTGGAAACAACACGTTGAAATAAAAACACAACAGGCAAAAACCAAATTAATCCAATTAAGACCTTTATCCTTAAGACCATTAAGACCTCAAAATTCTGTGATCCCTACACTAAGTCATATACTACTTACATTTTGAATATTGAAAGGGAGAAAAAAAACTCCCATGTAATAAAATCTATTTTCAAGGATAAATAAGCAATAAATTTTGGCTCTTATTACTTCCTGCCGCGACAACATAGAAACGATAATTTGAATAATTGTATTTCCACTGAATTCTAGAAGACGTCATAGAAAATGAAGTTACATTTATGTCCAGAAGCAAAACAAGGCCATCTCAGCATTTGCTCAATGGATCAGGGAAACTGGACGAAAAATCTGATCGAGATGGGGGTCATTGACCCGGAAGCTGTAGTACAATAGTTGTTACAGGTTGTTTATACTCATTTATACAGTCCAAATGGTAAATAATGCATTATGTATCATTGTTAAAATTAATGTTACTTTTCTTGTGATGCTCTTTCCTTCCTCTTCCTTGTCCTATCCTCACTCATTACTTACCCACACTACACCAATCGGGAGCTTAGAGTTTGTCCCTAAGGCTGGAGCGGGGGCCTCGCAGGTGGAAGGTGCTTGGATGGTGAAAACCCCGGAAACCTGTAGGTCAGCGCCGGATTCATCATCCAACGAGGTCACATCGGGTGATAAAACATGCACTACAAGTACGGGACACGACAGGCAACACGAAATAATCAATCAGTCGGAAATGGGAGGAGGGGAGTGCAGCTGAAAGGCGTCCTGTTTGCTCTGAGAAAAGGAGAAATGTAATTATTTGGTACTGAGAAGTTAAGTTTTCTTCTTTGGAATTTTCCATAATTATGAATTATGATTGTCTATTTTCAGGGTAGTATATTCAATAATTGAATAGGTTATTTTTAAAACTCCGCCAGTCGGGAATTGTAAAGTTGTGGGAAAACAAGAAAAACTGAATAATTAAGCAAATAGAAAACGTTTCTCTGTTGTTTTTTTAAATTTATGATGTATAAATCTTGATTAAGAATGCCATGGAGACATGCAATTTACCTTACAAGTTTATGACATGCAAGTTTATGACTTACGATATTTCAAAAGCTAATCAGGAATTTTTGCTTAAACATGTAAATAAATACATATTGCATGTTTGTAATTTGACACATTTATTATATAAAAATTTTGCTTAAATTTTTTAAACCCTTTTTATTGTGATATTCAGTCATACATATACATTCACAGTCATACATACCTCGCAAGACAATGACTTACAGAGGTTCAAAACCAAACCAAAACTTTGCTGTATCCTCAGGTCTGTTCTATTCATTTGATTTACAGGATTTACACATGGAACGATGCATATATTCTGCTGCTTCTATTTTCTCACAAAAAGCGAAAATGGAAAAGAGTGACCTATGGAGTTTTTTACAAATAACCTATTCAATTAGTCTGATTTTCTATTTTCAGTTAAGTATAATTCTAGGGTTCATTTTTTGTAATTGAAGGAAATCAATGTTTGTTACAGTTTACATTTTTAATCCATAATACATAGGTTTATCCATATCCATAATACGTTTCGGGACAAAGTTTTTTGGGACAAGATGAGACCAACTTTGTCCTAATATGACATGTAACAACCAAACACGTGTATTAAGGAATAAAAATTGAAACTGTAAGAAACATTAGTTTTCTGTAATAAAAGATACCTTACAATTCTACCATCTTCCAATGAATACAGACGATTTTATTTTTTTAGGAAATTTGCCACGCCCCCTGTGGAGTCCTTCACATGGCTAAACACCAGAGCAAGTAGGGTTGCCTATCTATCAGGAACATATGTAACTGCTACTATGAAATTTCCCACTCCAGGTTCATTGCCAAAAAGTGATCATTGCTAAGGCCGTTATTCCCGTAAGTATCGCATGTTTCTTTTTCTTGGGAGCTGGCGGTTGTCTTCCCACGCTCAATGTAGAGATCCGGCGCCGACAAACCGGTGGCTAGCGGAATTCTCCTCAACCAGGTATCTCCCACAGCGGAGCACCGCCCCAGCCGGGACAAGCTCGAAGCTTCCGACCGGTCTTCCTACGTTTACGATATTATAGTGTAGGGCATGTGAGTAAATGTGTAAGTAAGGGGTGAAGATCGGACAAGGAAGAGGAAGGAAAGACCGCGCGCAGTCCGTGGCTCGTTTGTTAGGGTTCTGCTCCGGCATTCGCCTGGTGTTAATCGGAGTCACCACGGAAAACTACCGATCAGAGCAGCCGGCCGCTAGAATTCTCTTCCAGACAGCGACTCAATTCGACCTAGGACCTCCCTGTCAGACACGGCTGTTACAAAAGTCGATGCCCTAAGCCATTTCTCCTGGTAATTGCATTTAAATTTGATTGAAGATACATTACTTGCATTTGATCTGGGTGTATTCATTCAAATTTCACACTGATAACCGGTAACCTACTTCAAGCTTGAACTATCTTCCTAGGGCGCCAGCTGTTTCTTCGGTCGCCTGGTGCCCTTCGTTTCTGACCACTACGCAATAGTGGAGGAAAGTTAAATGTATGAGTAGGTCTACTATACCGTTTAATTTTTTCATTTTTAATTAACGTCAAAAACAGTTAAAAACTGTGTGACATGCTACAAAGAAAAGTAAATTTTGGACAAGTTTTTATAATTCTGTAATCCCTACCCTTAGCCACATACTCGTTATATTTTGAATACAGAAAGAAATGATCGTGTTTTTTTGTTTATTTTTTGTATTTTTGCGAGGATTGTCAATAAAATATTCGCTCTGATGTAATAAAATATATTTTCAAGGGTAAATCAAAACGTTATTTTATGAAGAGGAAAGCAAGTGTGAAATGGAAGCATGAAATGAAAGCATTGGAAGAAAAAAATTATAGTTATCGTTCGTATCGACAGCATTATAAACCGCGTCCCATGACTCCTGCAGCAAGTAATCAATAAACCGCAATCAAGCAATTTTATTTCACTTAGCAATCGACACATATGTGTATTATTTATTGTGTCCGTGTTAGGATTTCTTGCAATGGGAAGAATTTGTCCATCGTGGTCACTGTATCCTAAATCATCTGTTTCAATTTCATATCGAGTAATGGTTTTGTTAAATATTATATGATCGATGGCCTTCTTTGAATTTAGTGTGATCCATGTAGGTACATTTATTGAAATATCATCATAATTGTAATTCTGATATTATGGGTATGTGAGGAGATCTGAATATGGTAATTATCTGTATGTATAAATATAAATGGATGTTTGTATGTTCGCGATCGATAAACTTCGACACCGTTTGACTGATTTCAATAGTTAGTTGGCACATGTGCGTGTTGTTTCATGGAGGAGGTTTTTATGCTGTTCATTTTGTTGTAAGTTCACTAGATGGTGCTTCAGTTAAATGCAATGCCCAATCTATCTGGGCGTTGCCGTGTGAGGCGCGGTGAGGACGAGGAGGGCAGGACGGGCGCAGCGAGAGAGAGCCAGGGAGAAAGGGAGAGGGAGTGAGAGGGGCTAGGGAAAGGAGAAAGACGGAGGGAGAGAAGGAGGGGGAAGGAAAGAGGGAGAGAGATGAAGAGAGACAAGGAGAGAGACAGGGAGGAGAGAGAGGGACAGGGGAAAGGAGATGGAGAGAGAGAGAGAGAGCAGGACATCTGCCAGGTTTTGCTAGTTTTGAATAAAATTAGTAAAATCACAAAAGGTTTTGGCTTGAAGGCTGGTGGGATTGTCCCAGGCTTCAGGGCTGCTATTGAAAGACTATACAAATATGCATTCCTTGTTTCTGGAAGAAAAAAAAGGGGGAGGGGAATTGCATGAAATGTTTCATGACACTAATTAACCTACTCTGAATTTTTCTGATACATAAAAAGATATCTTATTTGAATGATGTCATGTTGGTTTTAAGATGAAAAGTTCAAATTTCATTAAATTATTTATAAATATGTAAAAGATTCTAACATACATACAATGTCAATGTGCTTTTAGAGTTACTACTTAAAATACAAAATGTTAATTCTTTAGTTTTTTTAAAATTTAAAAGCGTTAGTGAGCATAAAAGAGCAAATAATCTTCTTTAGGGTAACAGTTTATTTCAAAACAAATTATTATTTTCTTATATAGGTACCTCATTTTATTTGTAATTATTTGCTTTATCTTTATTTATTTGTTGGTTTTGATTCAAGCATGATATTTCTCTCTGAGGCAAATCTTTTTTCTCTTATTTGGAGGAAGATTGCTAAAATAGCAGTCATCTTTGGTAAATTGAAAATTAATATAACTAAAAATATGTTAAAGGACCAAAAGTTTTAACCATTAATTCAGCTACAGAGAAACTATGTGAGTATATTAGTAATACAATAAGTTCTTTAAAAGAACACATGACCCAATTTGCTGATTATGTGTCTGCCAGCATACAAACTCAAACAGGACCCTTCGGACTTCATTCAGAAATTCAAAAACTCAATTGTGATTTGCAAGTTCTTTGGAACCTTTCTCCCCCTATGTCATATATCTTTTAAGAAGTTTCATTATAAACATAAACAACAAAAAAACACATTAAGAAAACTAGTTTTAAGATGTTGATGAAAAACTATTTTCCACTACGGAGAAAATATTTATCAGCAAGTGAACACAAATAACTTATTTATATAGTCCACATGCAATTGTAATGCAACCATATGAATTGAATTATTACTGATACTCAAGAAAAAAAAAAAGCTATTCTCAAAGGCTGAGTTTGATTTATAAAAATGCAATTCTGTTGCCCACGAACAGTGCTGGGATTTCAGATCAGTCATTGTGGCAGACAAGGGGGGAGGGGGAGAAGGGGGCAAATTCGAACTCCAGAGCAATTTCAATATAAATTTTAGTTACACATTGAGTGCCTTTGCAGGAATTTTGCACAGGCTCCTCAAAAAAATTATCACAAAAAATCTAAATTCATGATATTTGGGAAAGAGATATACATTTGAAATAAAATAATGTTAGGTACAACAGAAATAGAACAAGTACAAAGTTTTGCTAATCAGGCTGCATTTTCACTGAAGACAATAAAAGCCCAACAGAAATTGAATTATACTAGCAAAGAAGTCATTCCAAAATAAAGTAAATTAGCTCACAAATACCAACCTAAATTTGGATACTACAAAGAAATTTCTCAAAAGTTATACCTGGAGTGTACTATTGTACAGATGTAAAGGATTGACACTTTTATTAACAGACAGTTTGGAAGCTTGTTGTAAAAAATATTGAAGGTTTCCTGGACAGAAAAAATTTCTCATAATGCAATTTTAGATAAAGTGAGAAGCGGAGATCCCTACTAAAAACCAATTGGAACAGGAAAGCAAAATTCTTTGGACACATTTTTCAACATAACAAATTCTTAAGGACAATTTTGGACTACAAAATTGTTGCAAAAGAGGAAGAGGGAGGCCTAGAATGCAAACTTTAGAACAACTTTAATAAAATCTACATTTTAGAAACCACGCAGAGATGAAAAGGACACTGGGAGACAGATTGTCATGGCAGCAGTTACATGGCACTCTTTGCCTTTAGGATGATGACACTTTGAGTACAAATTTTCAGTACATTTTTTCTCAACTTGAGGCAGTGGAGGAGGAGTAACTGCTTACCCTTGGCCCCCCTCCTATCCTGTATTTCAACACTGCCTAAGAACATTATTTTATAAGACAGAATTTTACATAAAAATGTGTAATTATATTGAAAAATTGAAAACTATTGCTAAAATTAACTGAATAAAATAGAATCCTTTTTTCTTTCTTGTTCTTTATAATATTTACTGACCAATATTAACTAGGACTGTCATATATTGTTACAAGATAATATATAATTATTCTTATTTGCAAGATTTATTTCGCTTTTCAAAAGAATGCATTTGCTAATGAAGAAAAAAATGGTGAGCCTATGCTAAGTTATCAACGATATCTTCAATATCAGAACGGTTTTTAATTAACGGCGATAATTACAGTGAGATATCATCTTTAAAATTCATAAATCAACCGAGTAGAATAACATAAACATGCCTCACAAAATGTGTCACACGCGTCAAAACAGAGAACTTAATTCCTTAAACAAATTACAGATGACTAAATTATCACTATGGTATTTCGTAAATAATTATTTCGGCTTAACTACGAAACATAATAAAGAAACAGTGAAGTATACAATTATCATTCTTTTCACGTTTGTGGCGATACTGAAATTTGTTCACCAACATATGAAAACTAAAATCACGTCCCTCCGTTTTTAAAAGCATAAATTTAATATTTGAAGATTTTACAGAATTGTGGGTTAATCTTACACTTCTTTAACTTGAAGAAATTCAAAATGAAAGTGATAATTGTTATTTTACGCCGTACTTAGTGAAAAAATAGAAACGAGAATCTGCATCAAACTTTCTTCACTTTTCCAGAGTTGGTATATAGCATGGCGCCTCTTTCTTGCCAATATTTGCGAATACTGGAAAATCACTATACCTCGAATATATACACCTTTCTGTGCTTAGTTCATTGGAACTGAATTGTTTTGATTATTTCCAATTTTAACACCATAGGCTGTACGTGTAGGACACTTAAGTGAACTCTCGGAGGAACCGACGTTCCACTTTCCTTGAATTTCACGCGAAATAGACGTATTTTCCGAGCAGCCGAGAGTGTGTGTTTATGTGCGTGGAACTTTCATGGCGTTTGTAGTGTAGACCCCTTCAACACGGGGCCAACAAATGTCTAGCAAAGGAATTCTTCCTCAAACCCGAAATGGTAGCGGGCAAATTGAAGACGTGTGTAAAAAGGAACTGTCCGATTCACTGGGCTTTCTCAAGAATGGAGAATACGGTCTTGTTGCAGCGGAGTCAATTTTGCCGGACAATAATCAAGATGTCGCAGAGGACTGTAGTAATGGCGAGAATATTGCGTCTAGTGTATTGGAAATCGCTTCTTCGGCAAATTTCATTCTCTCTTCTTCAGAGGTAACCTCTGATGTTGTCGGTGTGAATGTTGATGACTGGTTTAAACATAAAAGTGATGGAAGCATGGATTTAGATACAGTATTAACTGCGGATGGTATTGTGAACGATTTGGAAGCATATCATTTTGCAAGTGCGAAGGATAATGTGGATATGTGCATAGTGACTAATATTTGCGATATGGGATTAGGATTTGATTTACCTGTTAATATATGCGACAAATGCAATCATAGTATAGGCGAGTGTGATTGTGATGAAAGAGCTGTGAATGAATTTGATCAAACTTCATTTCTAGATGATTTTAGTAAATGTGATAGTGAAAAAGGTATGTTGATTAAAGTGAATAATCCAAAGTTAAGTGAAAAATGTGACTTATTGAGTGTGAAAGATAAGATATTGCTGATAGTTTATTCTTAGTTCCAAGACAAAGATGTTAAAGAGTTAAAAGATGGTGACTGGAACCAAAGTGATGATGTGTATGGTAATACACACCCAATTGTTCTAAATGGAGAAAAAGTTAGTTGGGAAGCTTTATCTAGTGTTAGTCAGCATAGCACTGACTATGAGTCAGAAAAAGAAGTGGATTTTCCAGAGTTTAGTTTATTAACATTTCAAGTAGAAAATAGTGAAGCAATTAATGTAATTAATACATTGCCCCATATAGATTCTGCAAGTGATAATGATTGTGTACCTGGTAATGTAATAGTTTCTGAAGATGGTGCCCTTCCTGAAACCATTTCATTAGTAGAACCGTGCAGTTCAGAAGAGCAGTATATTGGCACTTCTACAACACCAACTGTAGCAGCTAGTGAAGAGTCATCTGTCAGTTCTAAAACTGAAACTCAAATTTTAGAAAATGACATTCAAACAGACATTCTTGACATTCAAGCAGATCAGCCAGTGGGAGTGGAAACTCCACAGCCCAGTAAAACCGAAAACAAAATAAACAGTGTTAGTGCAAATAAAGCTGCAACTACCACACCCACCTCTTCAGCACATCCACGAAGTTTACTTCGACCATCACAAAAGGTCTCTTCATCAAAAGCCAATTCAGGGCAGACATCTTTGCTGGAAAATCTTCCTAAGTCAAATAATAACAGTATTCCTACTCGTACACCTGTGCGCAGTGAACAGGAAAATAATGGTAACCAAAGTGGTACAAAGAAAGCTCCAGCAATGACCATTATTGCTATCTCTACTGACAAGTCCAAAAACACAACAGAAATAGTAATTAATACTTCTCAGGGTGAACAAAAGTTCAAAGGAAAAACTACAGACTTCATTAAGGCAACATCCAAACTCATGATTAGCCAGTCTGTTAAGGCTAAAATTGGCCAGAGTCTGAACTTGCCTAACGTGGAGTCAACTAAAGAAGACTCTTCCGCTTCACCAACTGAGAATGAAGAATGGTTGAGATATGAAAGAAATAGGGCTGCAGGTAAGAAATCTTCTTGTATATTATTTCAGTATTGTCTGAATAATATTTCTGTCAACTTGACAGCTGGGGGGTGGGGTAGAGCAATGTTGCCACTTACTCTGACCATAGACTTGTCATTGTGGTGTTCTTGCATTGGGTCAGGATTGGACATGCACGTCTAGCTCATTGTATTAATAGTAGAATAACTAATCATAATAATGTCACTTGTTTATTTAATAAAGTACTTTACCGTGTTCCCTTACTCTGATCTCGCCAATGAAGGGAATAATGAAACATTTTAGTATAATACGCACAAAACAGATGAAAAGTAAGTACAGCAAGATGTGTTTTTATAAGAAAATGCATAAAGTGCAAATGCAATTTAAAAGAAAAACTTCAATTTTCATTATTTTCGCATGGTAATATTTGATTTTTTTTATAAACATTGGCAACTGCAGTGACATCACAATTAAAAGCTGCTGATTGAATAATGAAACCCCCTCTACCTGCTAGGTGTCATGTAGGCAGAAATATTATTTGAATAATCACGTAGATGAGTTTTGCAACTCTCACTTGCAACCAATCTTTATAAACAAGGTTTCTAATGAAAGAGAATTTCATGTCGGCTTAACAAATTGCACTTCAACTGTAAAATTGAGAAGGATTTGCTGAAGAAATGCACCTACATATTCATGTCAAATGCAATGCCTGATCCTGTATTTTCATGTGGACAATTTTACATAGCTATCTCAAGAGTTAACATCAAGCGAAAAGCAAAAGATGGTGTAATTACTTTTCAGATAATTTTAAGGAAGTGATGTGAATTGTTCCAAGAACATCTGTCTCCATTACTGAAGAAACCTCTATTAAAAATTGGGGTTGAAGTCTAGAACACAGTACAACCTAAGGAAGTCGTTTAAACCGGCACTTCGTGCCGGTCCGGCGAGGGGGATTCCATGGTGGAGGGGAGAGGGGAGGCAATTTCACCCGAGTATCTTGCCGGAGCTCTATTACTACATAGTACTGCGATGGGGTTGGTGTGCTTGTGTGATAAACCTTGTAGTGTTCTTTCTTCAAAACGTGTTTGCAACTATGCTGTTTGAATTCGCAATGTTTTCTTATAAATTGCTTACTGAAGTGCTTTCTTATAAGAGTGAATTGGTAATTATGCGGTGGATAGATGCAAGGATGTCTATAGTGATCACAAGGGTGTAGTCTGAACCTCGCCATGACTTGGATCCCGGTGAGAGAAGCGAGAAAACTTGCCTTTGGAAGTAATTTGGCATTAAAATGCGCTGGGGACAAAGTGTATTGAGGGAGAGCCATGCAAATTGCCTCTTGGTAAGTTTTATTCATTTCTATCAGGGCGCATAGCTTAATTTGAGGGAGGGCTTAAGGAGTCTTGAGACTTCCCTCCTTTGCCCCACACACACACACACACACACACACGCACACACCATACTTCTTAAAGGGTGTACTGTGTTCCCTACTTTAACCAAAATTTGTTTCAAATATCAGTTGCGTTGTTTTTTTTTTTTTTTTAATTTTTTTATTTATTTATTTTTTTTTTATTTATTTGGTATTCTATAAGTACATTGGAAGTTACCTTTATACATTTTTAAACAAATAAACATGTTTGTTAATAACTTTCACTCTTAATATGGAAATGGAAGAATAGGGAAGAGGGTGGGGCTGAACATGCGAGAGTTCTTTCTTGGGTATGTTTGTAGTAACAATATATTTTTCAGTTTTAATAGTGCCATTCATATATATGCATAAATTGAACCTCACGTATTTATTGGAACCTTATAAATTTTATGTATAGTAAAATTTATATATTTAATTAGGGAATAAAAACATTGGTTATATACTCCTTTCAGTTATGTGAGCGATTAGTTTGACTTGTACTCTAATTTCTGCCAAATCATATGAGGGGGAGGGGCGTGGTTAGAAAGTGACACACAGAAATTTCATTCTTTTTATAAATTTTTTGGCCCACTCATACTTGAGATAAGTTTTCACTACTTTTGAGCTGCCAACTGAAGAATGTTTGGATGAAAACTATTTATTTAAGATCCTACAATTGAAGAAACATGCATGTCAAAACTTCCATTTAAATAAATACTACTTGTGTAAATTATATCTATACTACGATTTTTCTATAGTGGCCGGTAGCCGGCCATTAAATCAGTATTGCATCTCCTGCCTTATAAAATGAATTATTTTTAACAGTGGTAAGCACATTTCTGAGGCCACAAGACCCGTTGAGAGGAAAGTTTGCAAATTAATTAAAGAGATTCATTTTATAAGGCAGGAGGTGAAAAAATTACCTAATGTCATTGGCCACTTTACAAAAATTGAAGTATAGATTAAAAGTTCGTCTATAGTTAGATTTACCCTCCAAGGAGCAGAATTATTTTTCTTCAAAAATGTTGAATTTCTTTACATCTTTTGATCCAACTACTGTAATTTAAGCCCCCAAAAATGTTTAAAAAAAAACGGATTTCACGGATCAGTGAGGAGAGGGAGGTTGTGACCTATTGGTCACATTAGTATTTCTTTTCAACTAAGAATTATGAATCATATTCAGAAATGCAAAAGTAAATAATGCAGATAGCTAAAGATGTTGTTCAAAATAATTATGTCAAAAAACTAATATTCGAACATTAACCCAACAACGATAAGGATTTACAGGTAATTCTCAGGATTTATATTTTTGTGTAAAAACGCAAACTGGGCAGCCAGTTCCTAAACAAGGCATTCAAAGTGAATCGTTTTCTGTCTCAGGAGAAGTGGGGAGATTGCTTTGTCACATCTAAGTGAAGCCATTGCGTGTTAGTATGCATACGAGCTGGCTATGATTAAGCAATGCCCTATGATTATTATATTATTTTTTCTATTTCTTGCACACATCTTGCACTTTTTTGTTGTACAAACAAAGTGTATGGCGTCTTTCTTTAGAATAGTTTTTAAAAACACTTTCTCCTTGACTCTACATTATTAAGATTTAACTATTCGTCATCATTCGTCAATGGTTTAAATCAATTGTTTTTCTTTCTTCAAAAAAAGCATGAGTTTTATTAACAGCAATGGCATGCCGAAAGCTCCGTAAGCTGTCAGCAAAGAGTGCTGAAGACCTCATCACCAGACCTCATACCTTTGAGAGACTCAGGAATACCGGTTTTCTGTCTTCTAAATATCACTGCAGACAATATTTACAACTTAGTAAAATAAAAATGTTAGTTTTTGTGTTTAGTTATGTAATAAATAAATTCAACTTAGAGCGGATGTTTTTTCACCTAATAATTAATGATTATCTTTAAAAACACGTTAGAGCAAGATATTCAAGCTTTGTAAATAACTGGAGATGTGAGTGTATCTTAAAACATGTATGGCGAATAAAAAGAGACCGCTTGTGTATAATAATACTCCGGAACACTTAAAAGTAACCAAGATTTAAGACACATGTTGATTTAAATTTAAAAAATCTGATTTAAAAACAAAAAAAATCATGATTTTTAGAAACCCTAATATTAACTAATAACAACAATGCTTTTGAGTCGAAATGATACAATAAGTTTATTAATTGAATCGTTTATTTCAGAAACCCATCAAATGCCAAATTTCTCATTATGAGAAAACTGAGAAAAAGTGTCCCAGTTTTTCTGATTTCAAAATACTTTTTAATATTAAAGCAGTTAATAAATGAATATTTTTCAGATAAATATGCTCAAACGATGTGTCTATCCTCATGGAACAATATTCCTCCGCTAAAGCGCTTTTTAGATTTTGGCGTTTGACGGGTTTCTGAAATAAACAATTCAATTGTTACAATCACTCCTGTTGTAACTGTCAAAATTAGATTTTACTTTAAATAATGCATTTTTTGGAATGTCAGAAAATAATCTGTGCCAAAGGCCTAGATAAGATGGTAAAAACAAACCTAAAACCCCTAAAACAGAATGACATACGAGTAGTTAAACTATGACTGAAATTAAAATAAGATTTTTGAAAGGTTTCTTAGCCTTCCTTTCTCCACCTCCCACCTCTCTCTACAGCCAAAAACAGCATGTTTTAATCTTAATTTTTTTCATCAACTTAACTTTATCTTTCCTGATTGAAAAAAAAAGGGGGGGAATATTATCAGAAACACATTTTTTAATATTTTCATATCTGAAAATTTAAATGAAAAAAAAAAAGTTGAAAAAATAAGAAAAAAAAATTTACTCTAACTTACGTCTATGGAACAGGCTCAAAAAATATCTCAAAACAGATTGTTGTATTTTTTTTATATAGATTTTTTCAATTGCTTGGCTATAGTAAAAAAATGTAAAAACTATTTTCATCCTTTTTGTGCCTTTAAATCATGTATGACTTTAAATTCACCTTGAAAATGTCTGTAACAGTTCTGGATGTTTAATTGAGTGTTCATATATATTTGGGTCTATTATTGTATCACCCAATATTTTTTAGATCTTCACATTTAGTTAAAAATGTTCATGATATTAAAGCTTTGTAATCTTTAGTATACGTCTGCAAGAAACTATTGCACTAATGAGACAATGAATCATATTTGTGCTTTGGCGAATAGCTCGGCACTGATTATGATACTTTGACAACTGGAAATAATGCCTTTCAAGGTTTTTTGAATAGACATCGTAATTGCTGTATGTGAAATTTTAAATTGGTAAGTTTGTAAGTACTTTTATTTTCATTCTTTAAACTACGTTCCACCTATGTATTTGTATTTCTACTATGTAAAGGGTATCGCCTGTAAATTTGATTAAATAAATAAATATCACTAAGGAAATATTTACACTAAGGAAAGATTATAGTGTTTGGTAATTCATTAGAAACCATCCACACAAATCCTGCAAGTGTGCGTGTGGAAGTTTCCACCCGTCTTACATTGATCAGATCTCAGATGCAAAAATAGAAGTTTGCAGAATATGGCATACAAAACATCATTGCAATTCACATTATAATCATGCATAACTCGAAAGTGATGTGTCCTAGCCCAGGTTTGCCAGTCCCTCAGGACACAAGATTTTTGAGGACAGGTGATTTTTTGATTGAACACGTGGTTCGGAGGACTGGTAGGGAACATATAGGGACTGATGGGGAAATGAAGGACAATTCAGAGATAGATGAAGGATTAATGGCCAAGAGAATATCATAAGGAAAAGGGGGGCTGAAAGAAATTTTAGAAGAATCTTTGTTGTCAGAAATATTTTTTAGACAATTTGTAACCAGGAAGTATTCTTTAATCAGTACATTTTTGGTGTTTTGTTCAGTTTTTAAGCAAATCTTTTTAATTTCCTCAGTTTATGGTGAAATTAGAGCCACTAACTTTGAATTTTATTTACAATTTTGTTTAAGTGATGTGAAAATCTATAAATTTCATCCGGAAAATTAGAAAAAATATGTAGTGAAGTCTAGGAAAAATGTTCCTGGAAATACAAGAACTCTGTTTTGAGATTTTTGTGTGTTAAACAGCCATTTTAGAGGTCAAAGGCACACTACTTTAAAACTTCTGCTGTATATTAAGGAAAAATTTGATTGTTGATAATTGAAATTTGATTTTGTGGTTTTGCAGATGAGCAACCAATCATGGAAGCCCTGGCAGCATTAGGAATAGATACTAATGCCTTCACTTGTGTGACAACTGGAGGACCCAATGGTTTTAAATTGTGGGCGTGTCCTATTCCAGATTGCAACAAGTTATATCCTCGCCTCAGTCTCTTGAAAGTGCATATCTTAACTCATTATGGGGTGCGCCCATACCGGGTGAGTGAGCTCTACCTCTAACATAAATGATGTTCATCGTTTTGAGGATGATAAATCAGAGGAAGCAATGAAATTATGCTTTTAATATTGGGAAAGAAGAACTGGTTCAAAAGTTAATTTGAAATTTCAAAATTTTCTAAATTTTATAGTCTTGATGAAAATTGGAACTAAACTATATTTATAAGTGTACTTTCTTCTGTTCAAGCAAAAAATTCAAGAAAAATTGTCTATTAATTTCTGAAAAAATTGTAATTTTTAGAAAATTTTGAAAATGTCACTTGGAGCTTCATGTACTAAAGTACCCCAAGAATTAATATGTTAATCTGAGAACAACACAACTAAAACTTCTCCTTGTGTGTTAACCAAGTGTGTTAAGTTCAAAACCTTCTCCTTGTGTGTTAAGTTCAAAACCTTTGAATCTGACAGTTATGCCTGATACATAAGTCCATCAATCCATTTGTGTCAATTTTTGGGTAAAAAATTGCATGTAACTCTTCACTATCTGCACCATGCTTAACCATCTTTGGAACAACACTAATAGATCTTAATGTAACGTGTGTGCAGAATTGCAGCTGAAATGAACCTTATGATCATAAATGTTGATGGTCTTTAAGGTCGTGACTGTCTGTAAGGTCGTGACTGTCTGTAAGGTCGTGACTGTCTTTAAGGTCGTGACTGTCTTTAAGGTTGTGACTGTTATTAATGTCGTGACTGTCTGTAAGAACCGAATACCGAAAAGCTAGCCCAGATTAAAGAGATTAGGAAACTGACAAGTGCAAGAAAGTCTTTGCCGTTCTGGAGAACCACTACTATTTTCTGTCAAATATAGTGGAGTCCAAACTGAAGAGCGAATAGGATTGAGTTTTTTATGACATAAAGTGGTGAGTCAGACAGGGTTTGGATATTTAGTTTAGTTGTTTCTGAAAGATGTGTGTATTTCAGAAAACATTTTGAAACAAGCAATTCAATATATCTTTATTAAATTTGTTATCTATTTGTGTTTGAATTAAATGGTCATATTAATTAATAATTAAAGATAATCTCTCTCTATTTGTATTTTTAATGGCATTTACAAGTGTTATGTAACTGAGATGTATATTCTATTTATTATAGTGTGATGTGCCGGGTTGCCATTGGACGTTTTATACATTTTTCAAATTGAAACGTCATAAAGAAACTCATCTGAAAAGAAAAGCATTTGAGGTAAGTTGTTTTATTTTAAATATGAAGTATTAAAAATATAAATTATGTCATGTAGAAGTTGCCTATTAACTGTGTTAAGTGTAGTGATGGAAATTAATGGAAAATTATTGACATTTAGTGCAGTATTTGCGAAATGTAACTGTCAGGAATGTAACATCAGTTTGCAGCATCGTAGGATGGTTTCTCTGTTTGAAACTAGGGATGTGTTTAAATTCCACAGTTTGAAATCAATGAAAAGGAATGACCATTGTTTACAGTTCAAAAGAATTAGTTTCACTTCTTTGCAGAATACATTTGTGAGGTAAATTTACTAGATAAAATTCCCACAGTTTACCATTCAAACTTTGAAAGGAAATTATTGAAGGGTTTGAGGCTGCATCAAGATAAAACCTTACCCCATCAGCAACAGCAAACCTCCCACTATTTGTAAATGTTACCAACCTTTATTTTAGTTTTAAAAGTGTGCCTTCTCTTTGTACTGTATGTTACACACAAGATTTCACACATTGTTTGAAATCTTAGAAATAATATCAGAACATATATACGATTAGAAATATTGCCATGAAGAAATAACAGATCTACAAAAATTCTCCTTGCTTGCAATGTTTGCAATCAAAAGATTTGCATTTTCTGGTGTAGTTGTGGTTCAGTTGTGTTATCATTGATAAATGCTGTTGTTGAAAATCACTCCAAGATCCTTGATGTTGTCAACTAACTTAGGGGTTTCACAAAGTATTTGAATGATAGAAAACGCTCTTTCTTGGAAAAGCTCAACCAAAAGCACTTGTCAACATGTTCTTTACAACATTGGTGAAATGGTGAAAAAGTTAATAGATCCAATTGCAGGAGTAGGCCATCTGCAGTCTCCTGCAAATTCACATACATTTCAAATAATTTTACTAATTCCTGTTTATACCGGAACAGCCCTACACGCAAGGTCACACAGCTCTCCTGCTGCTAACATGCGCTCGAACTGTTAAACACGCATTGCCCGGAAAAAAAAAAATTACTCAAAAAAATGTCTCTTTAACATATGGCAATATGTACATTATTGGATTCATCTTTTTACGCTTGTCACAATAGACTTAAAAAATGTATAGTTCCATTTGAAGAAACATTTACCTTAATATCTCGTAAAACAGTGATAAAATCAAATTGAATACATGTATATACTAACTCCATTCCCTCATGTGCTCTGTGAAAACTGCATGGCAATAACTTCAACTGTTCAAAAAGTGCAGGGGTTCTAAAGTTACTTGACTCGTCCTGTATATTGCCTATCAAGTCCTGGTATATATCCTTATTATCAATTCTAAAACAAAAGTTCATTTTCTTTCTTCCAGTGTCCTGTTCCTAGCTGTGGTCATCGATTCACCACAATTTACAATTTGAAAGCTCATCGTAAACTCCATGAAAGACCTGCGAAGCTGCAGTGTCCTGTTGTTGGGTGTGATGCTCATTTCCAAACAAAGCGCGCTGTGGAGATGCATATAAAGAAACATGGTATCTCTTATGCACCGTATCAGTAAGTATTTTGTTATTGTTCGTTATGTAGTTTAAGTCATGTGTACCAAGAGCTCTAAAAATAGAAGGCAAATCATTTTGACCTTAAACTGATGCTGCAACAGCACATTTTTTCTTGTGTTATTTGTAAGTTTCATAATATATAGTAGTATTGAACCCCCAAAACTGTTTCTAACTCTTAAAAATACATGCTTGTGCTGGAATTCGATCTTAAGTGCATCCCTGAGCAATTGTTTTACCAAGAGATTACATGGCTGGTTTTGTATGAACAATACTTCCTCAAAAAGAAAGTTGTTTTTGCCAATATCAAAATTTCAGAGTATTTAATGAAACTATTGACAATTTTTTTTTAAATCCACTCATGTATTTATATCTCAACTGCTCAATTATACTGATCAAAATATTGAGCAAGGGTAAGGGACTTGTTATGATCACCATAATTTTTAATAAGAAGGAATACTCAAGTTTTAAAACTGAAGATGAAATAAAAATTACTATTTCAACTTGCAAAATGTACTCGATTCCATTATGGCTTCATGAATTATTGAGGTTTAATGTAAAAATACCTCCCAAAATCAAAGTATCCATTTTAAATTTGTTGGGTTTGGTTTTCAACTACACTGATGGGGATTATTGAGAAAATTAGGTGGTAGAAGAAGAGCAATTATTGTCCCCTGCTGTTTCATGAACATAGAGGGTAATCCAAAAGAAAGAAGATTTCACTCTTTTGAGTGAAATCTTATCTTATCTATGAAATTAGGTTGATGTGACAAGTTGTTCCTTAAAAAATGAAAGGTGTGTAAGCTAGGAATGTGACGTCAATGTTTTCAAAACATCGATGTTTGTATAAAATCATTAATGTGTTTACGTAGTTGATATTTTTTATTTTTGAATGAAAAGGGTACTGTTGTAATAAAAACTTGTAATACTTATATCCATAAATATCCATAAATTGGGCATTCTTTGGACCAAGGTGAAAAATATTTTAAATGGAGGTTTCATTCAAAAATGAAGTCTGTAATATGTGTGAATTACCCAATCCCCAGATATTAAAACTATTGTTCATTGCCCTGATCATTTCTTGATTTTATTTTGACAGTTAAATCAAATAGTCAGCTACAAAAACTTAAAATCTCATACAATTTCAGTTACATCAGGAGTACCATAAGGTTCTCATTTGGGTCCTTGGTTTTTCTTGATATTTATAAATGACATAATTAATGTGTTTAAAAACAGCTCCTTTAGTTTATTTGCTGATGATTGTAAATTTTGGAGGGTAATTTCTGACAAAAATGATGCTGTACTTTTGCAGAATGACTTGAATAATACAGTGGTGTCAAGGAAATTGTATTTATTTGAATATAAAGAACTGCAAGTTATTTCGTTGTAATCAGAGGCATAATGTTATTTTAACAAGCTATGCTATTGATCGATCAACCTTGGTGTGTGTTTTCTGAAATTAAGGATTTGGGTATTATTGTTGATAGTAAAATTTGTTTTGATCAACAAATTGATTATGTGATTAATAGTTATTTAAAGTTCCTGAGTTTTGTAAAAAGACAAACATCCAAATTTTCTTCATTAAAAGCACTCTCAATATTGTACAACTCTAGTTAAATCTAAACTCGTATTGTTATTCTATTGTTCTTCAGTAAGGCCTCCTAATACTATCAAATTAAAAGGATTGAGTGTTCAGCACATATTTCTCTCATATGCAGCATATGACGCTAATCTTCAAAATTACAGATACAATCATAACTATGTAGAAGTAGCTAAATTATTGAAAATTCCATCATTGGGATCTGCGAGATTGATAAATGATGTACTCTTATTGTATAAACTTCTGACTGGGCTGATTAATTGTGTTACATTGAGGAATCTATTTGCTGAATATACAAATCCATGTAATATTAGAAATGTTAAGTTACTTCAAGAAATTTTATGTAGATCTCAATTTATGTATGCCTCTGCAATTCTCAGACTTGCTAGAATTGCAAATAAGAAGATAACATGTGGAGATTTGTATTGTAATCAAAACTCATTTTCTAAAACTATTAAACATCGTTTGTTTAATTATTGCTAAATGTATTTAATGCTTCTTAATCTCACATTATTATTACTGTTTTGTCTTTTACTTTATATACGTTATTCAGTGCTTATACTGGAGCTTCAAATGTGAACAGTTTTCATATTTGTATTGAGCTACTTAATCTGTTGTATCTTTCTTAAAAATAAAAAGAAATTGGGATGAAAAATAATAAACGCAACCACTGTCAAATTTCTCTGCTCTTTCTCTCTCTTAATGGTTACTAATGCAGTTTCAAAAACATCACTGTTTAAAATTATCAATGGTTTTGAACATCAATGTTTTATTACAACAGTAACATTGATGACTTGTTGGCAATGTTACAACTCTAGTGTAATCGAGGGTATCTTTTTCTACTTGCTTCCTTGTGTTGGACTTTATTGAAACTGTTACAGATGCACCTATGCGGGGTGTGGCAAGCGTTATTATTCCAGCAACACCCTAAATGGTCATGCACGCAGCCACCAACACCGTGAAGAGGAAGTGCATTGCCAATGGCCAGATTGTGGAAAGTGGTTTGATAAACCATGCAGATTGAAAGCTCACATGCGTATCCATACTGGAGATAAACCCTACCTCTGTACTTTTCAGGTTAGTGGATATTTTCATTCTCTAGGGTATTGAAGCCTTTGGGCTAGTGACTTCAAACAGCATTATCCTAGGGGGTCTGACTTTCCACAAGATAGGAAGTAAAGTCATGTAAAGAAATAATGTCAAATTTTCTTATTAATTCATGTGATTTTGGTATAACAAATCAATGTTAAAATATAGTGTGTGATGGAGAAAAGAAAGTTTTGGAAAAGTTCGCCAGATTTAAGTTTGAGATCAAAGAGGAAAACTACTGAATTGCAAGATTCATAATTCCTCTGAAGAACTACTTTTAGACTGCATTATAATAATTACTGTATTCATCAGAATACAAGTCGACTCTGAATATAAGATAACCAGCTAATTTTGAAGAGGCCTCCTGGGAATTTTTAAAATTTTAACTAATTCTTACTATTTAGTCAAAATAAAGTTGCAAATTTCATTTATTTACTAGAAATTTGCTTTGTTGATGAAAATGTTGACTTCTTGCTGAACTATCACTTTCTTGTCAGTTACAATAATTCTAATCATGATATTTGTCACTCCCTCGTCTTCACACATATCAATTTTTCTTTCTTTTTGTTCTCCTTCCATGTTGCGACATATTCAAACTTTTTAGGCGCCCCTGAAAATTTTGGCATTGAATATGTCTTGTTTTTAGTCTTTCATCAGACATTACCTAAGAATATTCCCTTCTTTGTCACTAGATTTTCTATCTGTTCCACACTTGTTGATGACATCTTGTTTTTTTTGTTTTTTTTTGTGTGTTCAAAATGCAAATTTGCACTCACTGGGCATCGAACTGAGATTCTGTGCTGCCTCATTGAACCCAGAGCATGTAACAAAATCTCTGCATTCGTTTTCACGTTACATTTGATACATTGCCATTTGTTTGAGATTCTCTGTTTACCGGTCTGTTGAAAGTGATCGATCTGAATTGCCTGGGAATACGGCTACAAACATAATTATGTATTGTAGATAGGTGTGATATTTTTACTGGTTTGGCATTTTATTGTTACATCAACGTTTACGAGTTTCATGACGTGGAGTGGCATCTAGAGCCACTTGACTGGTCAGTAATCAGCCAAATATAATTTGACTGTCCAACAAAAAAATCCTGATATGATATAAACTCTGTGATTATTTATTATGATTTTTAAGAAAAAAAAAAAATTTTGTTTAAGTTGTATTGTTTGTAAAATGGAATGAGAACATAACATTGAAAATGGAGTTGTAATAAAATACTAATGTGACTTACAAAACTGTTTCCTCGAAGGCATCTGGTGGTGCCCAACTGGGCTGTGTGGAAATATTATATTCTTGGAAGTATATCTTTTAAATTGTAGTAATCTTATTTGATTTCTTTTTAAATTTAAAAAAGCGACGTAAAAATTTTGTAAAGAAAATGTTTTTATATGTTTATATTTTATTAATCATAAGGGAATTGCAGATTTTTCTGAATTGAGCAAAAAAGTTGACCAAAAACTGTAGTTCAACAACATTTGCAGTGACTTAGGCTCAGTGTTTTGAAAATTATTATTTAAAAGGAGAGGATCCCATAAATGGATATATATTAATAGTAAATTCATTTTCTGTAAGTATTGAAGAAAACAAACAAGGGTGAAAGAAAGAGTATTTAAATCAAATCATTGTTCAACTTATGTCAAACTATTGTTCAACTGAATTCAACTCATATTCAGGAAGTTAGCAACTCTGTCATGTGATGTAGTGACATCCAGATTGGAAATATTGTGCTATTTATAAGCATACTATAACAATTCAATGGGTAGCAAATAGCAAAGCAAAGTAGATTGAATGACAGTTACACGAAAACACCTTGAAACCCAAATAAGATGAGAAATAAGATTGTGTGTGATATACTGCTATCGTGTATAGAACGATTTTCCTAAGGATGAGCCAAAGTGGCAGCTAGTGCTGGCAACATAAGTGGAGGTTCTGTAGTTGTAGTGTCAGTTGTCAGTAGTCATTGTGTCAGTTGTCACTAGTCGTTGTGTCGTTTGCAGTTGGCTAACTTGTAAACGGCTTCGACGCTTCCTTTTATGATGTTAACGTCTGACAAAAATATAGTGCGCCACGAAAAATAATTGAAATTAGGAAGTGCAGTGTTATGTGCTCTCCTGTAAAAATTCTTTTTGTCTGTAAACCTCATATTAAATTTACTTTTTCTGTGATAAATATTATGTTTATTTTAAAACCGAGACATGAATGAGAGATGCGTACTGATGCATGTGGTTCCGGGCTTTGTGCTGTTGTGTGGCGCGCTGTGATTGAGTCCTTTCTATTTACATTCGTGGCAGTTTTCTTTTACTGATTGTGAGAGCATGTTAAGAGATTTTCCACATACGAAATTAAATTTAAATATTTTCCGGACTCGCGTACGTGCATATACCTCAGCGAAACTCTTGGACTTCTGTATACTGATGTTTTCAAATACTTTACGAAGGAGCGTGGCTGAACAGCTGTCGCAGCGGAGGCATACTTCTCTCACTTACATGTGATGTTCACTTGTTTTCACGAACTGTCACTTTGGCTCATCCTTAGGAAAATCGTTCTATAATAGCATATGTTGTGATGGCATGACTTCACATGGCCTGTCATATAACATTTGCAGAGAAAGGTTTTTGAAATTTGTATATTGGGATATTTCTTCTTATTTATTCCTTTATCAGTGTGCATCTTCCATTTTGCTAATTTCTTATTAGTCTGAGAATTTTAAAGCACTTGTTCTTACGTTTGCCATTATGTTAGTTCTTTCTGTTTCCAGAATTGCGGCTGGGCATTCTCTAGTGCAAGTAAATTGAAGCGACATCAACAGAAGCACACAAATGAACGCAAATTCCGATGTTCAATTGAGGGATGTGGGAAGTCCTTCATGAGGTCTGAACATTTGAAAGAACATACACAAACTCACATTGGAGAACGTTGCTACCAGTGTACTGTGGAAAGTAAGTGATTTTCTGGATTTGATGCAATGAAACCTGCTCTAAAACAGAAGTACTTTAATAAGAAGAAAGAAGAAAAGAAATCAGGCTAAACCGTTCAGCTGATTTTCTCCGAAATTGATATTCTCCAATCAATCTGGCTGATTTCATGGCCCCTTGAATTTAAAACCAATATTTTAAATTTGGAGGGTACTTTAGGGGGTAGAGACTTAGGGGGTACGGTCCTTGAAACATTTTCAAAATTGAGTTCACCAATGCACTAATACTTAAGCGACCACAGCCTTATGGCTCGGCTCAACCTTATGTTTCTTTTTAGATTGTGGGGTGAAGTTCACGGCGAAGAGCAGCCTCTACGTACATCTTAAGAAACATAAGCAACAGATGAAGGATGCTGGAATTGGCTCTGAGGGCCAGCCTGCATTGCAAGCACCATCCAGCAACGCATCGCAGATCGCACCCCAGAAGTCAAAACAAAAGACCTCAGACCTGTTGGTTCCGAAGTGGGAACCAGTGGAGAACGGTGAGCCTGCGCAGGTCCTTCTCCCAGGGGGGAGTACAGGTTTTCCTTGCCCTGTGGAGTCTTGTCCAAAGAGTTACAGCTGTAAGGCGAGTTTGCGGCAACATTTGTTGAAGCATCATACTCCTGTATTGGGTGAGCTGATAATCATGGCTTTTTTTAACACACATGAAAGTAAATTATTATTTCTGTGTTTTAATAGGCTGTTATACTGATGACACAGGCTAACAAAAAAGTGGTTTCAAAAAACTTTTTAAATCTTGATAGCTGATTTTTATAGTTTTTTGGGTGCTGAATTTGCATGTTAACTCTGTTTGTTTCCATCATTTCCAGTTTAGTCACAATTTAATCTAGTAAGATATTGGAAAATATACTAAATACGCAATAAAAATGAAAAGTAAACTACTTTTAAAATACCTTTGGAACTATATTTAAATATCGAAGATGGCTTTATGTTCTTAACATATTGTACAAAGGCTTTACATGTCAATTGTCATATATTTTCTTTGTCTCATTTCTTTAAAGCTCCTGATTAGCTTTTTCTCCTATGCTCCATTTGCTGACTCTCTCGGTGAAGTGACGAACAGTAATCTTCCATCATGTTGGTATTTCAGCGTCCCTGATAACGTTTTTCCATCGCTTTTAGATGTTGATGAAAACGCATAGGGTTATTAAAACATCCAGCATATTCACATGAATTGCTTGATAGTTTGGGTTTTTTTTTTCTTGCCTAGGAACAACGTGTTTAAATGTGTGTAAAAACTTACAACGTGTTTAAATGCATTACATGCATGTAATGCATTGTCCTGATCACCTCGTTTAACTCCGAAATATGAAAAATACACATTTCTAATGAAGTCTGTTATATTCTGTTGTTGTTATTGTTGTTGTTGTTCTTGTTGGTTGTTTTTTTCCTCCACAAATTCGCCACAAATATAACAAAAACTGTCCAGACTGTACTTACAACCATGACTAATCAAGACTGAACACTAACTGCTAAACTACTGTAGCAACAATGCAAACACATTCACCTCAAATAAAACAAACTTGGTACTGCTTGCTAAATGCAACTTTGACTGTGAAACTGTCACGCCTATCGATGTGCAGTTGTGGAAGGGATCACAATGGAAAAAATATATTACCAAAGCATATATTACTCTCCTTGTCATCTTAATACTTTCTTATTCTAACTTCTTATATCTCATGTGTTTCTAGAGACTCAGAGCTACATTTGCCTATCTATACAGAGAATATGTTAAAATGTAAACAAATGGTAGGTGATAGGGCATTTTTAATGTTATTTTGGGAGTCTGCCCACTTTAAACAATAAAAATTAAGTAAACATATCCAAAAAGTTTGTTGGCCTTTGGCCTGTGTTATGTTTAGTGGTGGAGGTTGTTGCATAAAAAATGCACAGAATCTTTATATTTACTTTCATGCTTATTTTTTGACAATCTCTGTATAGTCCATAAATATTATCTTCCTTCTTCTCAATGAACATTTCCCAATGTTTAGGAAGCTTTACAGTTCCAACTAAAATGCCATCTTTGTTCATCTGATGAATAGCATAGTTGACCACTGGTAGAAAAGCTCTTAAAGAGATAATTAACATTTGTATGTGTCAATAACTTTTAATATTTTGCCAATCCTGTTGTGTTAGAAAATAATATATTTATAATATTTTCTATTTGCATGTAATATTCTCAGTGCAGAACATTTTCAAGAAAGAAGTTCTCACTTTTGATGATTCTAATCTTAGAGAGTTTGATTTTTCTGCACCTAAAGAATAAATGTTTCCTGTGACAACTGCCCCATTATTACCTCTATTATTTTATTCCTACATTTTTCACACAAAAAGGTCAGATGTTTTCAGAGTATGGTGGCAAACATTACACTAAGACATTTCAGGTGACATGCAAATATTAAGCAAAGCCTTAGGTGTAAGTTTCACTCTTCTTGCTCCCAGGGAATTTGTTCATTGTTTCACTGTTCGTGTCAGATTCCAGGGAAATGTTGACAGATCTTTGCATGTGGGCAAAACCAAACTATCTGAACCATAAACCAAAAACAAATTTTTTGGGCTGCTCAAGGATGAAATAATTGTTTTCACTTACAGATCAGCAAGGAGGGACATTCAATAAATAAATAAATAGAGACAAATCGATGTAAAGAAAAAACTATATGTTTACAAAATAAGACTTACTATTTTTCAACATAATACCCATAAATAATTAATACATTTGTCACTCTGATGAACTATTTTGTTATACCTGATATAAAGAAGTTACTGTCTTGTTGTTTGATCCAGTTCCCTCAAATTCTTTGACTTCTTTGTTGCTGAACGTTTTTCCATATAGTGCCTCCTTGAGTGCCATCGAAATGAAATTGAGGGAGCCACATCTGGACTGTAGGAGAATGAAGTGGCCTCCCCCAAACCAACAGTTTCTTGCGTTATCTTGACTCTGTGAGGCCAGTCGTGAGCTTCATTGTTGTGGAGCAATATCACACGTTTTCTTAGAGTTCTGCGATGTTTTCCTCTCATTCCTTGCTTTATTTTGATCATCAGCATTCTGAGGAGTAAGTTTGTTGTACACTTCCAAATAATCACAAAAGACAATTCCTCCAGCATCGCTTAATGGCAGTGTGACTTTTCCAGCTGATGTTAGTGTTCTGAAACACTTTGTGTCTTGTTTCCTTGCATTGCATTAAGTTTGTTACTGATTACTAGGGAATGGATTTTGGATTTTCATGTAAATATATATTTTTACAGGAGCAAGACACATGCAGTCAATAGTAATATTTTTTAGAATTTAACCGTTTTTCTTTTACATGTTTTGTTATAATTACATATTTTTACATCACATTTTACTATATATTTTTTTACATTTTAATATATTTGTACGTCATAACGGAATATTTCTGTTGCGAGTTTGCAATGTATGTTACTGAAATTTTCTTTCTTTCAAAGCAATGCAATACGCTTCTAAGACTACCACACCTTCTTTATGAATTGTCAAACTTGCTCCACACTATGCTTCTTAAATCTGTGTAGGCTCTGCTCGGGATCAAGGATGATCAGTATGTAAAGCATAAGCAAACGACTACGTGCTTATTCATGTTTCATAGACCCCATGCATAACTTGGTCAAAAACTAACAAATATTTTTGCAAATCTTTGTCTTATCGTGTTTTTAGATTAGGCCTGGGGTAGTATGTCCCCCACCCCCACCCCCACCCCCACCCCCACCCCACCTCACCCCCACCTCCAGGGTCTATCACTGACACCACTGTGTTGCTCTTCACTTGAGCACCAGCTCCTTGTAAACATCAATATTATGAACGTATTTTATACAGTGTACAATTATTTCTGTAGAGGAAGAACTTTCTTCCAGTGTCTCCAAATCCATGTTAACATGTGATCGGCAACGCTCCGTGAACGGAAAATGCTTATATAGAAGAATTTTAAAGGATATTATGAATTTTTATATATTTTGTATTTTTTCGTACACGTTTTGGAAAAAATATATACAAATATATGTACATATTTTACCTTTTTTATTACAATATATTCTGTCCTTACTGATGACGTTACGAACTGTACCAACAGTTTATGCAACTCTTTTTGCTGTATGATATAGCAAAAAGAGTTGCACAAACACATAACAAGTCAGTCTTCACAAATAATGCCGTTAGAGTGGGTTTCAAGTGAAGAAGTGGACACTTCAGCTTGCAGGCCACGATGTTGTTCAGGATAGGTCACTGAGGTTTGACCGTTTTTGAACTGTTCTACCCACTTATAAAAATTTCTGTGGTTTATACAGCTTTCACCATACTGTAAAATTATTTGAGGAAAGATTTTAGTCAGTTTTTCTCCTTCGGGTAGCAAAACACCAAGCCATTGAATGGAGTTCTACTAATGTGGAAACTTCAAGCAGACACTCCATCCTTAAATTGAGGTTATAAAACAAAATTATCATTCAGCTGTTCTCAGCTCCTTCCAGTGATGCCATCCTAAGTCATGAATAGAGACCGGTTTTTATGTTATTACTAGGGAACGGATTTCCATGTACTTACATGTTTTTAGACAAACAAGATACCAGCATTCAATTATATTTTTTAGAGTTTACAAGACTTTCTGAATGAATTAGAACTACTTTTATTTTACATATTTTTACATATTTTGGTTTAATTACATATATTTACATATTTTACCAATTACGACATATTTTGCTGTATTTTAATATATTTATAAGACGAAACAGATCGTTTCAGATGCGCGTTTGCAATATATGTTGCAGGATTATCTTTCTTATAAATCAAATGTAATGCTGCTACAGTTCTATGACCACCATATCTTCGCCATGAATTGTGAAACTTACCTCTCCCTCCTGATTACTGCTTATTCGGAGTAAAGGATGGTGGATTTTTGTGAACAAAAGTAATTTTAACTACGTTCTTGCTTATGTTTCAAACAGCACATTCGTTACTCGATCGGAAACTAACGAATATTTTTACAGTAAATTGTCTTATTGCGTTGTTCAATTTGGAGGGATGGGTGTCTACTCTTGAACCCCCTCTACTGGGATTCATCACTCGCTACATGGTTCTATCATTCACTTGTACACCGGCTCCTCGTAAATATTGTAATATATACTATACATGTATTTTATATTTTGAATACAATTCTTATACGTGGGGAAGTCTACTGTACATTTACTTCAGTAGAAATATAACCTACTTTCAGCCACTCTGAATCCTTGTTAAGGACTTATCGTCGACGTTTTATGGTCGGAGAATGGTTGTAGAAAACGTTTTTAAACACAATAATGAACTTTTATTTTACATATTTTCTATTTTTTCTTACATGTTTTGGAAAAAATAAGCACATACATATGTACATATTTTGTATTTTTTATTACAATAAAATCCGTTCCCTAGTTATTACATATATTTTGTCTTTCTACTTACCACTCTCAAAATTTTAATCTTAGCAAATTGTGGCTGTCTTAACACAATAACCAATTGTTTTATGACATGTTTTTACATATTTGGTACTATTTTACATATTTCACTATTTTCACATTTTTTTTTTATTCTATAAATTTTCTTACATATTTTTATGAGAAGAGACATATTTTCAAGAAATTCAGCAATTTTCCATGTATTATTACTGCGTACTCTACTTGAGGTACGTTACATGAAGACACGATCAGATATTCTCACAGTCCGGCGCACCTGCTTCAGTTATCTTAGTGACGGGAAGTGCGTGGCAGCGACAGATCACCTTTAGATGTGAAAAGTGTCATTGACGCTGCGTTTGGCGACCTTTAAATTTAATTTTCAAGGAACTTGGTGATCGCTGTCGTTCAATGCTTCGAAGAGAATATTCCATGCTGCAGTGATAGTTTGTTGGTTCTAAATATCGCCATTGTGTACAATGGCTTCTGTTGCGTCTGGTCTGTCTGCTAAACAACATTCCTGGATAACAATTTCTTAAGGTACCAAAGTTTTTCTACTGATGGGGAAAGTTGTATGATGCAAGTGCGCATCAACTTATGCTTTCCAAATGAAATTTAAAATGCTTGCATTGTTTTTAAAATTTGTATAGGAAACTTTTTATAAAAGTAAGTTCGTATTATGTACAAAAGTTCCATAATTAGACAATTTTAATATTACATCTTATATCCGATTTTACTAATTTATTACATATTCTTACTTTTTTGGATTGAGTACCAAACTCCTAAATTTTATTTCTACATCAATTTGTCTCTTTAATTATTGAACGTCCCTCACATGTCTTTATAAAATCAGGACTTTTATTATGGTTGTGTATATATGAAAAACAAACAAACATAAAACATGTATCTGAAATAATTTAACATGGTAAATATGGGAATTTAGCTGGGTATTGTAAACAACAATGAATACACGTGAAAATCATCTAAGTGCAAAAAGTATAAATAGAGTTTTACTGTAGGTGTTGAATTACAAATTCTATTAGGAATAAAATTGACCATTTGAGCATAGGGAGGGGTGGGGTATTGAAGATGTATGGACGACACATACAGTTGTATAAATTTTATGAGTTCTCTATAGAAAGAAAAATAATTCAGTGTATTATAAATAACTATAAATCAACCATTAAAAATAAATTTTAAATTCAGCCTATTTAAAAACTTATAAGGAAACAAGTTGGCTGGACACTAAACCTATAGCCCTCCTCCAAAATATCCTGGTTTCATCAATGAAAGAGACTTTTTGATGTTGTATGATTTAATTGCAAAGATCTTAGTCTCTCTATTTGTTGATAAACTCTTGGAAATATTCACATTTTTACTGCAAACTACTAGGCCTAGTGAATCTCAGTGCCCAGCGTCTCAGGCTTGAGTGAAACTTGAGCGTTTCCTAGTCTGTATGTGATGTTTAAGATTTTCAATGAAGGTATGTTATCATACAGAAAACCCTTCCAGCCAGTCGAGAGCTTGTGTTTGGTAACACTGTGCCATGTGCTTTCTAGCTGTCAGTACTATAAAGAAAGACTTCCCAAAGAGTATTTTGATGGCTTTGTGCACAAACATTGTGTGTCTGCTCATGGTCATTTTTTAAGAACTCTCATTCACATCTAGGTAGTGTAAAAAGATTTCATATCCATCATGCTTTTTCCTAGAAAGCAAACATTATCCCTTAATAAGTAACTGTACTTTTACACTATTTCAAGCTTTGTTTTCTCAAAACAGGAATTCTGGACATGCAATGTATGTGCATTAAGACATCAATGTATTATCAGAATTATGTGATGATTATCAGAACTATCGTTAAGAATTTAATTTGATTACCAATGCTATGACAAAACAGTATTGTTAAAAATTTGTATTTTTAATGAAATGTTGTTTTTTTCAGCATCGGATGCAAATCATTTAGATTTTGTTACTTCATTGTTACTATCTGGAGGAGCAAATCAGCAGATTCTAGTTAGCACTTCAGAGGATCAGCCAGTGGTGACATCTGATGGTTTAGCGACTGTTGCTCTTCAGGGACCTGTGTGTACGGTTGCAGTTGCAGGTGAGTTCACTTTAGATTTTAGAGAAGAGCAGTAAATTTTATATAATTTAATAAATGAATAGGCAAATAGACCCATTTACAAGTACATAACTCAAATTAATGAACAATCATAAACAAGTTACAATACTAAACTCATTACTGCAAGGAACATACCCAATTAAGGCTCTTTTCTACAAAACAATTCAAAATGTGCAACTCGCATTGATAGAAGTAATTCTGAATAATACAGAACTCATATTACTACTTCTTTTAAGGGTTTTTGCGGATTCGGTGGTATAATGGTCAGTGTACCGGACTGTTGTACCAGAGTTTGCGGGATTTTTAAGGGCAAAAAATCCTTCGGAGGGGAAGTAAAAGCTGGCTGTCCCATGTTAGTAGATTTACTGCATGTAAAAGATCCTCAAGCCTAAAAGAAGCCTCTGAGCAAAATTGAAATCCACCTGTTTCATCGCCCAAGATACCTCCTTTCTCTGCTAGGTGGTGAAAGGAGCATAACGAAATTTGCGTGGTTAGACAGAAGAGCATGTCTGATGGCCCGAGTCTCGTTACGTAAAATAAGGCATTAACTAACTAACTCAATAGCACTGAGAGTCTTGCCTTGGTCCATCTCTTATATACTGTAACACAAAGTAACACTTACACGTTTTTCAGGGGACTGAAAGGAAAAAATGTGTAAGTGAGAAAAACGCATAACTGAAATGGATTATTATGAACAAAATAAAAACTCAGTATTTTTGCACTATCATATTACCAGTCTTCCCACACCTATAGCTATATCTACTCCTTTTTTATTGCCACTCACCCTAACAACTTTTAAAATTTTTATCATATCTAATATTGAAAGGGATTGCCTTTTCCTAACACTCTTTTTTGTTAGAACGGACACTCGATGGGGAACTTACTAATGACCTTATGCGACTCTGTTTCACTGCGGAAACGAAGGCTGTGTCCTGCATAGACTACTACTGGCGGCTGGCTACTTTGGTTTCAGGCTTGATGTTACTTGAGATTCCGTGGGTCAAAGCATGGTGTTCTACGTGGGTGACAGGAAGCGAAAATACTGCCATACCCCCACAGCCCAGTGACACCTGCCATGCGTCATGGAAAAGTGATCAGTTTCATTAGCTGCTTGTGCCATACCTCTCTGAAAAGGAGCTATTATGTTGTTATGGCAAGCAAAAAGGCCTTTGGAGAGTGGGACAGTTAGTGCACAAACTTTCTCACTTATTAGTCATCTACGTCGTTACTCTTTCCCAGGGACACTTTTGTCCTATCCTCGGAGCTAGCCATCACCTTCTGAGATCCTCGGAGAGCTCCCATCCTGTTGAAATTTTTCGAAGTTCCGGTGCCAGAGGTGGCCTGGGAGCCAACTTTGCCCTACCATAGTTTTGGCCCCTTAGGCTGTCGAGCTTTTATATTACAAGTTTCATAGTCGGACTGTCACCTTGGAGGTTGAGCGACTGGTTGCTCCACTGGAGGGCTCTGTAGCGTGCCAACTTGAGTAACGTACAAGTTCCAGGCTCACAGTGCTGGTCGCCCCCCTCCTCACCCAGATCATTTGAATGTTATGTGGTCTCAAAGGGACTATTATTATGAACATATAAGTGTGGGAAAATGGATGGGAATGGGATTTTTGTTTCTACAAGTTTTAGTTTCGGTATCAAAACGGGATGAATGAAATCTAGGATTTTAACGGTCGTTTTGTGCTTATAATCGTGATGAAAATATTTTCTCTGAATGGTTTGAAAAGAGCTGATAATCAAACAGATGAACATCAGAGCTGTGGATGCCAATTAAGGTTCGTTATTTTAGGACTGAGCACAGAATGAGGCAACATTAAAACCAACCATTTCATTTCTCTCCACACTAATTACTTCAATTTGAATTCAACACATGCTCACACATGCAGCTCCCAAATCTACACAAAGAAATAAATTGCTCCACACATATTGCAAATGAGGAAAAGTTCCTAAAAGTGATGCGAGGGGCATGGTAATCAAACTGGATGGAATCTGTACTGGGAAATGAAGCTTGCATCTTTTTTCTGTACTATCCCATCTGGTCCGATTTTCTGTACCGTTGAAAATATGAATACTGCTAAAATCGAGCCATAAGGCTTTGCCTTAAAGCTCATTGCCATTGCTTCTCAACAAAGTTTCAGAAATTAGTATTACACTAATATACAAACATACTGACTTATGTTCAGTTATACATTACAAACATGAACAAAATTATATAAATATTTATTAAACAATCTCTGTCAGTCTGGATAGCCAAGGTTGCTAAGGCTGAAGAACCTTAGCCTTGGACTTGAAGGGTTGTGGGTTTGGATCCCATCCAGGGCATGGATGTTTATATGTATCCATACAGGACTATGCAAATTCTGCTAGTTATTACCCCCGAAGATACAAAACCAGTTTTACTGCAGTGGTTGCTGTGAAATTTATCAATGTTCGTTACAGTGATTGAAAAGCGATCTTAAATAAAATTTAAAAAAAAGTACAATTTTGCTCATATTTTAATAATTTTAACTAGCTTCGTTATCATATTTATTTGCATTTAAGTCAATCCATCACAGGAATTATTAACCAATTGTCACTTTCCAGATGTGAAATTGGTATCTGTGTTAGTTGAAAATGAAGGATAATAAGTAAGAAAGAAAGAAAGAAAGAATGAATGAATGAATGCTTGCATGAATGAATGAATGCTTGCATGAATGAATGAATGCTTGCATGAATGAATGAATGAATGAATGAATGCTTGCATGCATGAATGAATGAATGAATGCTTGCATGAATGAATGAATGAATGCTTGCATGAATGAATGAATGAATGAATGCTTGCATGAATGAATGCTTGCATGAATGAATGAATGAATGCTTGCATGAATGAATGAATGAATGCTTGCATGAATGAATGAATGAATGAATGAATGTGCTTGCATGAATGAATGAATGCTTGCATGAATGAATGAATGCTTGCATGAATGAATGAATGAATGAATGCTTGCATGAATGAATGAATTCCTTATTTTACGTGGCAAGACTTATGTCATGAGGCCTGCTCTTCAGTCTGACCATGCAAATTTTGTTACACTCCTTTCACCTACTAACGGAGAAAGAAGGTATTACTTGGGCAACAAAGCAGGCAATTTGAATTAAGCTCAGAGGCTTCATTTAGGCTTGAGGATCTTTTACATGCAGTAAATCTACTAAAATGGGACAGCCGGTTTTACTTCCCCTCCGAAGGATGGCATACAAAGGATTTTTTCATCTTTAAAAATCCACAGCTTGGATGGGGTTTGAACCAGCGAACTCTATAAAAAATATATTGGAATTTATTAAAATAAGAAGTCATAATGTAGTGTATGAACAGAAGAGAATATTTGCTCTAAAATGCGTTCTGACAAAATTGCTTTCACAGTTTTGCTTCTTGAATAATATTTTAAGTATTAAATTTTATCACACACAAATTTGTACATAAAAGTAGCTTCTTTTTTTAAAATTTGTTTTAGGAACAGGAGATATCAATTCTACTGGATTACTGACAACCAGTTCTTTATTTGATCCAGTTACAACTTACAGTTCAGAGTTTATTAACTCAGGTGAGTTCATATACTTTAATTTTTACCTTAAACCTTTTTTGTTGTAATTAATTTGTGACCCGGGAGACCGTGTGGCGTTGTCTCTCGGTGTCATGTTACAAAATCTCAGCAAGTATTTTTTTTAATTTTAATGTTTCACTTGATGGAATGCCATTTGTTTGAGATGGTCTCTTTACCGGCCTTTTCAAAAACATTGGACTGAATCAAGAGATTTCGCAGCGAAAGCACGGTGGTCGAGAGAATATGTCTGCTGATATATTTTTATAGAAATGATTAATAATGCATTATAGACAGGCTTGGTATTTTATTGTCCACCACGTTTTGTTAGGTCAACAATCTGTGAATATGACTCTGTACGTTTTGAATGAGGTTGTTGAGAAAAAAGAGAAAACTTGTCTTATGCTTGGATGAATACAGTACATTCTTTTAAAATTCAGGGTGACCAGTTTTTGAGCAAATGGGAAACCTGGGAAAAAAGGAAATCAAAGCACGAAACATATGTATGGTGAAAACATAGCAGGGTGGCCAGCGAACCTGGAATCCTTGAAAACTGGCAAAAAAAACTGGAATTTGAAAGAGCCTGGAAGAACCGGGGAAAAAAAACACGAATTTGTTTTAAAAACTGGGATTTTTCCTTGTTTTTAGATTTATCCCCAACTTTTAGCACAAATTCACTCATGGCATCGTATTGAGTCAAATGCATGATTCAACGCGGTACATGATAATGGCGGATGGTAAAATCGAAATATGATTTAAAAAAAAAAAGCCACATGTACGCTTGAGGATTGCAAAGTCCTTGACTCCTGAGTCACCTGGGTAGAGTAGGCAGCATCGCAGAGCACTTGTATGGTTGTCTATGTATAGCACGGTATGGACGAGATATTTGCGGAAGAAACGTCAGGAACTCGGTAGCTGAGTTTTCATCAGTTGCGCCTCTTATTTGGTGACATCGGCAGTACCACTTTGCTATTTTTCTGATTGAAAACACCACGTTACCATGTCTGTGATATTCTGGAATTTTGTCCTTATTTGGAAGAAGAGTGCAGTGGAAGCCTTCTTTGCTTATAGTCTACCTGGAGATCGAGCAACGGAGTCCGAATTGACAGGGATCACGAAGAAAATTAACATGCAGAGATCTGATGGGGTTGCTTACCAGGAAACTCGAGTACACCCTATTCTCAGACCCCGATTTGGGAGGTAGTGACACTAACATTGAACGACATTGGCTCACTATGCCTTTGTGACATTGACACATCAGCTGAATTGAATTGAATTTGCCTTATTTTACGTCTGGGATGATGTCAGTCTGGGATGATGTCAGTCTGGGATGATGTCAGTCTGGGATGATGTTCAGTCTGGGATGATGTTCAGTCTGGGATGATGTTCAGTCTGGGATGATGTTCAGTCTGGGATGATGTTCAGTCTGGGATGATGTTCAGTCTGGGATGATGTTCAGTCTGGGATGATGTCAGTCTGGGATGATGTTCAGTCTGGAATGAGTTCCAGTATTACCGCCGTTTTTCACCAACTTTTGTCAAATCAGTCTTGACAATCTTCATTTTCATGAATATCAAGTATGCGATGCCTCATTACGTTTCACTGGCACCTTTTGGAGTAGAAATTAAGCTCTGGCAGCTTTGACTTTTAAAAATTATTTTATTGCAACGTTGATTATGTGATTTTCAAAATTCCATAAATTAAGAAATCTGGGATGATTCAACCAAATATGAAGATTCATTAATTCCGAAAATTCCAAAGTATTATTAAATATGGAAATCTTACAATTTTATGAAGTGTACTTTTTTTTAATTAAAAAAAAATTTTAAAATTGGAAAGGAAAAAAAAACTCGTAATATGATACAAAAACATACTTTCTTAAATATTTCAGAACTCTGAATAGTAGCATATGTTTCATAGAAATAATCCGAGATTTCTTTAATGCTCATTTTTGTACAAAATTCCACACTCTAGTACTGCGATGTGAGAAAAATGTGCATGAGCAACGTTGTTCGGTTAAGAAATGCTCAGAAAAAGGTTTTGTAATGTGTGAAGCAGAACCTGAAAAATGTATATACTCGGACATGGAAAACCAGGAAAAGAACCTTGAATTCCAAAAACCCAGATCCCTGACCATCCTGCATAGGGAAATTGCTTGCCTTGTCAAAATCTACACTTTTGACAAGTAACGTTAGTGTGATGTTAAATCTCTTCAGCAATGTGAGTCGTTTAATCAGGAGAAACAGTTCTCCTGATCTTATTCCAATCACTAAATGACGTATGTATTCAGCTCGTAAAGTGTTAAAATTCAAAATTTGTTTCATTATTACACTGCATAGGTGCCTATTATTAGGGCTTGAAATAATGATGACTAAGACCCAGATAATTTTGTAATAACATTTTCTAACGTAATTCTGTCATAGCAACGATATATTCACATTTCATTTCGGTTTGTCCCAACAAACGTTGACTTTTTAGTACATATTTTTACATATTTTACCTGAAAGACTATATATTTATATATTTTACCGAAAAGAACATATTTTTGTATATTACTGCAATTTTTTAATTTAATTATTCATTTTTCCTATATGTTTTTGATAAGGGATATCCCATACAAACAATTCAGCATTGTCGAACCTTTTTCTGTTGCCTCCTCTCGAAAATGCCCCTATTGCCTCGCAATGAAATAAGTCAGTCCATAAATACCAACGGTATTGCAAATAAACGGGCAAGGCAGTGATGCAATTCATAGCTTCTGGTGTGTTAGTTTTCAGCGCAAGTAAAGCAGAGAACAGAAAGAAAATTTGGTTTGTGAAAATGATGCATTTAGCATTTGATATCACGCAGCCACTTTGCATCCTTCAGGGGTCTCCCTTCACCTTGATATCCTTTACCAGAAACTAGGGTGGGGGTGGGGGGGTGCGCATGTTTCATTCTGACTGATTGGATGTACCAGTCATAGGACTTCTCAGAAGGTGAATTTTTGAATGAATGTGTGAACACTGATTTGCATAAGGGTAGGGGAATTCAGCAGTGATTTTTATCCATTTTCATGTTGTGTTTGACATACTACAGAACGATTCTTTTTTGAATTTCTGTTTATCTGGCCATTCAAAATATCAATCTAAATTGCCCAGCAAATCCACAGTGGATGCCAAAACTACATCAGCGAAAATAATTAGGTATGCCGGGTTTGCGAGGTATTTAACACCTTTGCACATTAATGTTCATCAACATTTCAAACAACGTTCAACATTTCAAATTCAAATGTTCGTCAACCTTTGAATTTCTTGACATGGATAGCCAATTTAAAAACAAAGACCTCCAACTTGGTCTGGGGAAAACCTAGTCTTAAATTCGGGGGATACATATTAAGGTTCAAGAAAAACTATTTCGGTCTGCAGTTTTCTTCTAATTTAAAATATTAAAGAAATTTATGACATTTGACTGTTCTTGTAATATAAAACATAAAATGTGTTATTTGAGTTCATTACTTTTTATTTATTTATAAAGAAGCAGTTGCTTAATAATACATAATATGTACCTACTAAATGTATTGCCGAGAAGCTGTTACTCGTAGAAAACTTAATTCAGGAAATCAGTGGATGCTCGGAAATTTCACAGAAATTGATCTCTTTGTCCTTTTTGTACTTTGATGAATGTTTTTGCCTTTTGAAGGAGATACATTTTATTTTTCTTCTGTTTTTGCAGAACTCTTGACAGCACCTCAAGTCGGCAACATGTTGGTTGTGACTCAACAGGAAGCAGAAGAGGTAAAAATGAATCTTAGATAAAGAGGTGTATGAAGTTTTAACTCTCAGATTGCAGAACAGTTTTTAATAAAACCTTCCTGTCCAATTTTTTCTTTGAAGTACTACAAATATAATAGATTCATGAAATTCCAATGATCATTCGCTTGGCTTACATTCAGAATTTATTTTTGATTACATTCAGAGTTTTTATAATTACAACCGAACCAGTGATTTATTCAGTACAATTGCTGCTAGTTTCCACATGCCTTAACAAGTCCTCCTTGCTCCTGTCATTTTTGCCATATGTCACAACTTACAATACTGGCGTCCAAGCTTAGCATAGCACTTCACTTATTTTTTTTATTTGTCTGAGTCTCAGAAGAGTGTACAGAAACTGACAGTACAGAAATCTGACATGATAGCAGTAAACCCTGGGCAAGGTCCCTTTGTAGCCCCAGTCCCAAATAGAATCCGGCGGCGCTAGCCGAATTCGTTTACTACGCTCCGTGAAGTCACGAAGGTTAAGCGAATTCGAGACTCGCGGGTTCGTGGTTGGGTGACCGGCCAGGAACCCCGCGATCAAACGTCATCGAGCCCCTGGCCGAAGGGATAAAAGGCACTGACTGACTGCGACGTGACGAGACTTGACTTAGTAATAACGGAGGATTACTCCAAAGAATGCGCTCAACGCCCCTTAAGGGGCTTGGAGACGCGTTGCGTCAAGATGTGGACGCAACAAATTAAAAAAAAAAAAAAAAAAAAAAAGAATCTATTAGATCCTTAAACAAGCAAGAACACAAAAGAATGAACTGTGCTTGGACGTGGGTCACTAGACAATGTAGACACCACAATAAAATTTAAAAAAAGTTAAGCTCGGTCTTGAAATCATGACCTCAAATTTCTGGTTAGAATCCAAAACTTTTCATTTATACCCTATATAGAAGAGGAAAAGTAATAAAGAAAAGTACTGGGAGAGAGAGTGAAAAGTTGGGGAAAGTATGTTTGTTTCAGGAAAAGTATGACCACCCTATCCTGTTAGTTGCTAAAGAAGATTTGTGTTAAAGTATTTATGAAGAACTGTTTTGTTGTAGGGAGAGGCTTGTTTGCAAGATGATACAACCGCAAGAACCAGGGTACTGTTGACTTCCAGCACTTCAACCAATGCAACAGCACCGGATCCAGATAGAGAGCTGCATCTTGCTACAGAGTCCATTAGTGACCCTCTTCTTGCAGTAAGTTCATTTAATTTCTTTAGTGAAAATGTATTTACTGGATAATTCCTTTTGTAAGGAAGTAGATTGTGCTGGAACATACATTTTGGGTATTGTGAGTCACTTAATCAGTTATCTGCCAATGTTCCCATTTGGGGACAGATATTGAAGATAAAATTTTTAATTTCTTTTATATTCAAGGACTTTTCACTTCAAAAGTTTAAATCAAACTCGGCAATATTATTTAAGATTACTCAAGAGCGCAGAAATATATCTGCGTCAGAAATCAACGTTTTTTATTTGAAAAAAACAAATAAAATTAAAAAATTCTTCTATGTGAGTTGTGATTCAGAAAATACTACTTCGAAAATTGAAGATCTTTAAAAAATCAAATGAAATATTGATGAAATAGCTCAAAGAATTAAGCAAGTCATATGAACTGCCTCCTGTTTCAAAGTCTCCAACTTTTCAAATACAATCGCTTTGTTCTTAAGTTGTTGAATGAAACACAAATCGAAATATATGTTTGAGAAAACCTTTGTTTATCAACAAAAGACTCTTTGACAAACTATACTGCAGGAGATAGAACTTCGAGCTCAACAGCTACTGAACATAGGGTGCACTGTTGCTAAACTGTAATTCAATATAAATAAGTGAGCTTATCTTTAATTTATTTGCAATTTCATTGCAACATTTCTATATGCAGTTCATACAGGATATATATATATATATATATATATATATATATATATATATATATATATATATATATATATATATATATATATATATATATATATATATATATATATATATATTTTGATTGATTGATTTATCGATTTATGGATATATTCATTTATTTATCTATTTATCGATTCATTCAATATTATATCCTGATTAAAACAGCTTGAAAATCATGAACATCTTGTTTCTATCTGCTTTGTACCTCTTCATGTGCACCCAAGTATTTTCATTAAAGGGAGAATGATTTGGAGATAAACTTCAAAATATATAAACCACAGAAGAAAGAGTGCAAGAATTTACTTGAACAAAAATATTTCAGCTCTTACTGTAACTTTGAAAAACAGGGTACCCATGCACATTACTGAAGAGTATGAACTGAGCTCTTGTCAAGCTGTATGGTTGAACGAGTTCCATGTTAGAAAAGAAATGCATCATTGGGCATCATAATCGTTGTTTATAATCTATCAGGGCTCATGTGTTGGCTGATGCTGACATGACCGACGCCACTAAACTGTCAGTACCAAACTCTCATCTCCCACGATATAGTAGTCGAATCAATATTTTCCAAAATTACTAATACAAATAATGATGACATTAAAATGAAAAAATTAGGAAACTCACAAAATCAAAAAAATCATGAAATCCAGACACATAAGTCATATTTTCTGACTCAGAATAAGCTCTTGAATCAATAATAAAAAAAAATTTCACATAATTAGAACCGTTATGTAATATAATATTGCGATTTCTGTCCTACTAACTCTTAAGCAATCACTTGAAAAAGTTCAAATGAAGCACCTGCCGTACATATCTGCAATTATTTTCATAGTTTGGAACAGTAGTCTTTTCTTACTTGTGCAAGGAATATTTCACTCAAACATGATTGAATCAAAATTGGCTTTCAATTTTTGAACACCCTAATCAGCAGTCAAACCTCTTTAAAGTAAAAGAAATGTATAAATTAAACATCCAGATCTGATACCATCCAATAAATCACCTTATGAATGCATAAAAATAAAGTTACAAACTATATTGTTTTATATTTTGAATGTTATTTCTGTAACACAATGAAAACGTTTGAGCATAATCTCACTGTGGGTGGTGTGTGAAATATATTCAAACTGTGTACATAACTTAGGGGTTATTATTTTATGTCCATCTTATGTGTATATGTTCTGTAATATCTGTATATATATTCTTTTGGACTATAATATAATTGAATTTAACACACAAACAAAGACGAACAACAGCTCATTCAAATCCTCGCAACAAGATTGATTCCTGTTGATTTGATTAGCATTATTTCCAACTGGATCCTTCTGGAATATTCTAGAAGGGGGAGAAAAATTGTGTATTAGTGTACATTAAAGACTCATACAATGTTATAGCTTAATGTGAATCATTAGGGCACGATTTATGTGATGATGTTAGTTAAACCTAATTTTGTTATTAATCCTTCCAATTTTTAAAAAAGTACTTAATTTTATGCTTTTGTCATGAAACACTCTGTGCCCATGGGAAGACAAACCAGGCTACTGTTTTGTGTTTAAAATTTCATTTTATTGTGAATGTGCCAAAGAAGTGCACAAATAAAAAATTCTGACATAAAAGTACCTACCAGAGGTCCCACACTAAGCTAGTGTTTAAGTATTTGTTCATTCAGCCTTTTTCATTTCCCTTTTAAATAAGGTAATGTAGTCACCTTGAACAATGTTGTTTAAAGTATTTGATGCACCTGCATTTATTTGAAATTTTTTTTTTTTTCCACATTTCCACATTTCCCCGGAAATGTTCATGATACTGTAGAGTTCTGTAGACTCTTGAATGGCTATTGCTTTTATCAATTGATTGAGTCTGGATTTCTTATACACCCTGAGAAAAACATTGGTTCATGTATCTTAATTTTCTTTTTTTCTCATTTCAGGATAATTATGGGCAGTCTCGAGTGATTTCCTTCAACCTTGATCATTTAAGTGATACTGAAGTTGATGAAATCGCCGATGACCCTACATGCCAAGCTGCCCGCACGCATTTAACTTACCAGGATGTGGTCCAGAGGAAACGACAGCAGTACACTAATAGTGATTCTGCTGTGTGTACTGATAACAAAGTTATTAGTAGTGGCTGTGATAATAATGTTGCTACAATTGGAAGTAGCAATGTAGGTACATGTGGAACAGAATCTGCACTCACAGACGCCATAGTGGGGCTGCGAGATCCTGTGACTGCCCTGTGTATTCCTCCAGAAATGGCTGGACTGGTGGCGCCTACTACTGATCTCAATTTGCTATTGCAGGTATGTTTAATATTGTTGTATATAATTTACAAGAATGATGAAAGTGAAGCAACCAGATCTTTGAAATGCGTTATGTAGGGCCTGCCCCCTTACATCTGATTGCTGTTTTAATTCACACACGCACATACACAGTCTGTTCAAAAAATTTGCGGGATGTTTGAATTGCGTGGGATATCCGGGGGAATAGGGGAATCCGCTTGATGTCGCTAGGTTTGCACAGATCTGAGTGTGATGCCATTTCCCAATTGTTGATATCTTCATTTGTTTATTAGCTATATGATTTTTTTGTCTGGCGGATTTTAAAATGAATGACCAGAAGAGCAACGAATTGCTGTGAAATTTTGTGTTAAACTTGAAAAATCTGCCATAGAAAACTTTCGCTGTGCTTAACACGGCTTACAGTGATGTTGCTATGAAGCGTACAGCATGTTTCAAGTGGCATGAATTAAGTAAAGGTGGTTGAGAATCCATTGAATATGATGAAGTTCAGGACGTCCCTTCACATCAACTGACGACCATATGTTGCCAAAATCATTTCCCTGGTGTGAGCAAATCGACATCTGACTGTCAGGTAGTTTGAAGCATGTGGGATGTCAGTTGTATCTTGTCACGAGATTTTGCCTGAAAACATGGAAATGCACCTCGTTGCTGCGAAATTTGTGCCATGCCTAATGATAGAGGAATAAAAAGCCCTTTGTGTCCAGCTTTGACATGAACTGCTTCATCATTCAGAAGAAGATAAAAACTTCTTGTCAAGGATCATAACAGTTGATCATTAGTTTATAGTTATGACATTGAAACAAAGGTCTGATTGTCCCAGTGGATGGATGGTCCCCAAACTCATAAGACCCTTGAATGAAAGAATATTTGAGTTGATTCCTGAGATTATGGCAAATGCAAAGAAGGAGCTGAAGGACATAACAAAAGAAGGGTACTAGGACTGTTGCACCAAGTGGAAACACTGTTGGGATAAGTGTGCCTTGGGAAGGAAAGTACTTTGAAGGAGACCCAGATATCTAACTAATAGAGTACATTTTTTTTCATAATGTCAGCCTGTGTATTTTTTTTAACAGCCCTCATATTCTCAAAATTCTCAATATTATATCCAGCTCATATAGTTGGTAGAAGGCTACATTTTAAAGTATAATGCAGTCTTTGGTGATGTTCAATTTTTCCGAACCTGTCAAAAGTTGACTTCTGGCCTTGGCGTGACCAGACCATTAGTTTCCTCTTGTCAGAAGTCCAAGAGTACATACATAAAAAAAACCAAGAGTACATACTTAAATGAAATATTTCTTTTATAGCAAGCTATATTTTATTTATTGTTTGTTTACAAATGTGTGTTTGTATTTCCTGTTAAAAATTGCTGACACAGTTTGAACACATCCAAAATTGTTGAAATAATACTTATCAAAGTTTCTTCTTACTTTTCAATTATAGCACAAATAAATAATACCATTTAGAAATAAATTTGAGCTTTCTACTCAAAAAAATTTTGTATTTCTACCTTTAAATAAAAGGTAGAGTTTTAGCATGCTCTTATGAACCGTGTTTATAGTATACATTTTAGCCACATTTTAACCATTACATCTTAAAACGAATAAAATAAATGCTTATCTGCTATCATTTGTTCATGAGGTTGGTTTGTGATGTAATTTGCTATGGAGGAACAAGCAGTTGACTTTTGTCATCTAGGCAAGCAAGCTGGAGGGTGTCAGGTTATTGTTATTCTTCGTTCGCCCTTAGAAAAAGTTGATGTAAACAAACCTGAGGTATTCATCCGTCTTGCTCTGATTCTCAATCACTGACTCTGCACGCACTACTTTCGGTCACGCGCGCTCAGTATAGTTTGCGGTCGCTCAAAAAGAGAACCTGACATCTGCAGATCACCAGACGAATATTAACATTTCTAATATCTCCGCAAATGCATGTTTACAAACATTAACAGAAACTATACGTAATAGTAAAACCAATTAAATCATCCTTAACATTCAGTTTAAAAAAATTTAAAAAAAAAAACAACATCCAGAAATCATTATTTCGACTGTATTTCTAATGTTCACCCTTTAATCTCGTGCAAATAATTTACTTACGATCACTCTGCTTCAGAAAGAGGTTAAATTCCTTCCATGTCTGAAGCAGATGATTTGATGTTGGAAGAGGAACCTTGGGTGATGACTATCTTGTCCATGACACTGTCACTTAAGCCATCTATCTCCCACATCCTTCTGTGCACTACACCAGCGTTCTGGCGTCACTTTAGAAATATCTTGCTCGAGAAGTGCTGAAAAGTGCTAAAAATGTATTTAAAACGTTTGTTACTACACGTTTTTAACCACTCTGTAATAGTTTACCAATGAAGTGTTTCACTGTGGAAGGACCTGCACTGCTCTCGGACATCTTTAAGCGAATGTTTCGAACTGCTTGACAAAAATCTCTAAACTCATTCGCTTTGCACGAGTATACCGCCTCCCTCCGTGCATGACCGAACGTGTGCCTGTCATCAGTTCTTATGAAATCAACAGCTCGTTACTTCTATGCGTGCGTAGGGTACAGTTTGCTTCTTGACTCTCCTGATTCATTTTTTCCACTAGACTCCAGGCCATTAGGCCGCACTAAATTCGCAATATGGCAGCTTGAAAGATTTCCTGTCGGAATAGCCAACGTATGAAACTATAACTCTGATCAAGTCTCTCGCTTTTGTTTTGTTTGTTGTCTCATTCACAATCCTCGCGCGGTCTCGAGCCTTGTCCACTGTTCAATAATACATGTTTCGTTTTTTGGTAGAATTAAAAAGAGATGTTCATCTATAAACGAATATTAACTCTGTGAATAATTAATAAGTTAATTAAGAATTATCATTATCAACTATTGCGAGCTTAAGAAGTGTTAAAAAGTGACAAGTGCAAATGAAAAATACAACCTCAAAAGTTATCTGTGGTCATACTTCAATGTTATTAATGCTTTTAAGATGTGTGTCAACAGTTCCTTCATGTTTTGAACTGATAGTAAGGAGTTTTATTGAACGCAAATAAATACCACAATTATGGAAGTTAATTAACGTGATATACGTGGTAGTTTTTAAGTGATCTAATGAATTGTTCCTAACAGTCCAGTTATGTCAATATCAATGCAAATGCATTCATTTAATTTATCTGTTCAATTATTCATTAGCTTTTAAAAGTAAGTTCAAAAAAATAATGAAAATCATCGTTAGTGTAAGTAAGTCTTCAATAATTTATCCATTGTTACCAGAGACAGTCTTTGAATATGTGTTATCTTCAAAGGTTTAATATTAAGTATAGACCCAGATGTTGTTGGGGTATCCATTATTTTCCAGTTATAATTAAAATGAATTCAGAAAAAATAATAATAAATATAATATAATTAATTTAAAACAAATACTAAAGGGACACTTGAGAACAACAAATAATGAACTACTATAGCTATTTCAATTAACTTTATTATTATTACTAAAGAAAACAATTGGAAAATAATAAATAAAACTCAAAAACGCCTAGTACTACTAAATAAATAAATTGAATGATAAAACGCAAAGAACGAAGAGCACCAAAACCGCAAAATGCAAATCTTTAGCAACACTCGTAAACTAACACAACTTCACTTGGATGACTTGGCTTTGAATGTTGGCGGAATCTACGGAAGTAGTCATTGTTTCATTGCAAACTTAAATTTTAAAAAATGTCCCTACTGCTTGAAGGTAATATATATATAGGGTATTTGTGTGACGGTTGGCAACAACTTTTGCCAACATAAAACGAAACGAAACTACCCTAAATCTAGTAAATGTATGTTCTCATCCGACATTTTTCAAAAGTTGTTCCGTTAGTTCGGCTTTTTAGCTGGCCAGCAGTCTAGAGCTGATACCAAGTACACATAACTGTCATCGACATTGATATCTCCTCTTCCAGAAAGGCAGTTGTGGGAACAATGGTCTTCTTATTTTAGAGTCTGAGTTATAGATTATAAGTTTCATCTGGAATTTTAACATTGTGAGAGATATGAGCCACTACGTTTAAAACTATTTTCTTCTGCACATGAATACGCCTGAGGCATCAACTAACCAATGGCAAGCATCCCTAAGCACGTTCTATTGTTTACATCCACTTTTTTCTTAGGGTAAACGGAGAATAATGAAGACAGCAAGGTTTTAAAGTTCCAAGTTTGAATGTTTTTAAATGCAGAGATTAGAAAGTGGCTAAAATTCCAGTAATTGTTTGACAAGTGTCTCTTTACAAAAAAATTTCAATGATTGTAGTGATCCTTTAGTGTAAAATTAAGCACTTGACACTACACATATTTTTTATTCATTCAGTTTAGTGACTCTTGACACTAAACCTTTTGACATGACACTAAAACTAATTTTTATCATAAATTTAAACTGGTAAGGAAACAAAAGATATATTTATATTTTGTCGCCCCTCAACTTCTGACAAGAACATTAATACAAGTTTGTTTAGTGAATTACTGATGAAAACATTATTTCAGTATGTGCAAAATTCCTAACACTGATCCCATTATTTCAGTATAAGAGAAACTGTGTAAACTTATATTAAATATCTTGAAGATTGTGGAAAATCAATATGCACATACTCTTTAGTCTTGGTGTTCAAGTATAGAGTCCTATTGAAACACACAGTGAATGGTTTGATTCATTTGATGATGCTTTGATCCTGCTTTGATCCTCACATCTTCTGGTTGTTGAAATTGTATCGCAGTAGAGTGTGTGTGGGGGTTATGGGTGTGCGCGACCGTGTGCGTGCACGTTTGTGTGTGTTTGTATTCCCGTTTTATTTTTAATTGGGTACTTTTGTTGAACTTTTGCATAATTCAATCAATGTAAATGCATCTTTCTGTTATTGCAATTTAAATTATGGAGCAGTGAGGCATGACAAAGGTATACATTTAGTGAAATTTTTAAAAACCTTTTCTTCCGAGATAACAATACCAGGACACACATTTAGATACACAATAATTTTCATTTACTGTAAAGATTTGTTATTGCTCGAGACTTTTGTATTGAATAGGTCCTTGAAAAATATATATTTCTTTGTTCCAGGAGGAGTCCGGCTTGCAAGTTTTATTGCTAGACGGAGGTGATTCGCAATTCTACACAGAATCTACAATCAATCTTAGGGATCTTGAGTGATGATTGGAAACAGAATCGAAAATAACTCCTGTGCAATCAACTCTTTTTCAAATGCATTTGATCAATTAGTGAATTTGTTGATAACAGTTGTACATTTTGTGTTGTGCTGTGGCTATTTCATTATTTATGTTCGATTATTGTTCTTGATAGAGAAAGAAGACCAGAAATATATAATTTTTTTTAAATATATCTGCATCTCCTTTTACCATTCTATTTTTCCTTTCCTAGTTCTTTTTTTGCAAGTGGTATTACTTTCTTTAGTTATATCCACACATCACAATATCTTCACCAAGAAGAATCTACATTGGTGAGGTTGACAGAAAAGATGTTAATGGTAAGGATTGTATCTCAGTTGTCGAGTAAGTGTAAGGTAGTTTTGTTTTATATTTCTCATATTATTTATTTATATACATTATATATTTTGATCTAGAGACAAGCTACTGAACTATTGACATTTGACTCCACAAGAATTGTTTGAAAGAACAGGAGGGTTGCAAAGCCCAGGGTGCACTCTCATTACCCAGTTGGTCTGATGTGACTCGTCTGAATTCAGTTCTTAGCAAGTAGTGTTTTACATAAAATTGAAGTACATATTTGTAATTATAAGGAATGAAAGATCCATATTTAATATTTAAAGGAAGGTAAGTAAAAATTTTAAAATTTTTTTTATAATTAATGTCATAATAGGCAACAAAAGTTATTATTTACATTTCTATAAAAATATTATAAATAAGTCAAAAATGTAATAAATATTACTCATGGTCATACACTGCAGGATGAAAGACCAGGAGGGGCCTGCTGCTGGTTAAGCAGTAGACCTGAAATACTTGAGTCTTCCTAGTGTTTCTGTGTGATCCACTTCTCAATTGGTCTTCACATATCTCTCGGTCCAAGTGGCTTACATTTTAGGGCAGCCTTAGGGAATCTTTCTTCTTTCATTCTTTTAATCTGTTCAAGCAATTTTTTTTCTTATTTTTTTTTAACCTTCTCTGTTATGTTTGTTGTCTTCGTTCTTTATGTTCTTATGTCAACTGTATGTCTTTATTTCTCTGTCGATCCAGTATAGTATAACGAAGTCTTAGGAACCTCATTTCAGCTGCTTCTAGTCTCTAGTTTTCTCTTTGTTTTAGGATCCAGGTTTCTGATTCACATAGAACCGATTTCACCAACAGTCGAGTAAAGTTACAAGTAGAGATTGTGGATTTACTCTTCGATAGTTACTTTCAAGTAGAATAGAAGTGTTTTACCACTTTTCTGGAGGGTCATTTGACTAGAGTACATACTCCCCGATTTACTCCACAAACCCGCTGAACGAGCAATTTTTCATAAACAGTAGAAAGTGATTCAAAAGGCTGTGAGGGAGTGTGTTGCAGTGAACCAATTCGAACCAACACAAACCTCTGGTTATTTCCTTGTTCCATCATTCATTTCATTTTCGGAGTTCTTGGTCGTGTCGTGTGTGCTTGTATTAGTCTTGTGTGGTGTTTAGTTTTGTGTGGTTGTTTTAGTCCTGTGTGGAGTTTGTTTTGTGTAGTGTTTTTGTCTTAGGTGGTGTGGTAATTTGAGTTAGCATAGCTTCTTTTTTAGTTTTTGTTTTATTATTTCTTAGTACTAAGTAGTATTTGTTGTTTTTCCTGTCTTTATTTTGTAGTATTTACTTGAGTTTGTCATAGTCTATGCATATTATATTTTTTTCTTTTTTATTCCTTAATTGTTAGCAAATAATTTTGAGGTGGTTGGCAGTAGCATTATTCCTCTGTTGTTGTTGTAGTCCATTTTAGTTTCTTCCTTATGTATATGTGTTTCCAAACCTGTTCGCCATTCTGTTGAGGTAAGAGTTCATAGTTTGTTAAATAGTTCAATCATCACTTTTAGTTCTTTACCTCCACATTTGATAAGTTTGGTGTTAATTTCATCTATTCCAGGAATTTTTCTGCTTTTAGCTTTTTTAAATATATTACTATAAACAATGCTATGAAACAAATTAGTGGAGACCTAGGTAAATATTTTGTTACAATGAAATTTCGCTGAATTGAAATAAGTTGAATTCTTAAAAATCTATTCTAATCTAATCTACAGTAAATTCCATTATCCTATGGGAAATATTGTGGTATCCATAATGATAATATTCCAGGATGTATCCACAAATTTTTTAAAATTTTTAATATTAAAAAAATTTTTTGGAAATTTTTTTGGAAAAAAATTAAATTAAGTATAAAAATAAATTAAAAATATATATGATATGATATAAATTAAACACTAGTTCAGTACATATCCAGATGTCTATAGATTTTTTTTTTTTTTAATGGTATGTTATGTGGTTTTTACTTTGTCATTTACGTAGGTATATTCCAAGTAATGTACGTGGTACAGAGAATGTTAAGTAATACTGCGGATAATCAATTTCAGCTGAAATACACGTTTACAGATCCCTTGATACCGAGAAAGTTTTTGTTTTCTTTCTCCTTCCAGAGCGTCTGCCCGCCCGTCTGTTAGAAGATTTTTTTTCAAAATGAATAAACTCCTGCTGATCTGGCCTCACTCGAAGATCTGCCATTTTGAAAAACATTCATTCATTTTTGGGCTAGGCAAAAAAATTTAGTATTTTCGACAAAATTCGTGGGCAACAAAATTTAATTTTACAATGACCGTGGTTATTAAGTAATAAATGAATGTTAAACTGAAAACAAACTAAAAATAATAAGAACCAATAAAAATACTCAGCCTGAAAGCCTGAGCGCCCACAGTCTCTCCAGAGATCATAACTTCCTGAGTGTTGGCTGAAGATGGGTATGGGAAGAAGGGGGGAAGCCTTACGCCCACGGTGCCCATGCGTACGCTTGAGCGTAACAGGAGGGCATCGGGTTATCCTGAGCGCGAGATGAAGTCTGCTCAATGAAGATACTATGATTAGTGCACTCTATCATCACAGAACGTGAACTACTGTGCCAATTCGATTCTGGCGCCGTCTCGTCCATAAAAGAAGCATTTATACATCTTTATACATTGGCTCAGAGGTGGAGGAGGAGGTCGACAGATGCCATTGCGCTCTGTGCGTTTGAAGAGAGTTTTGATAGTAAGCGCTCGTTCAAACGAATTATTATAAAGAACATATTTCGAATAAATGATATTTTATACACACAATTGTGAATGTATTTCTTCCCTTTTTGTTGGTGTTGCCATGGCACACTGGCACTACCCTATAAGCTGCCACTGTTTCAATGTTAATTATATTTGTTTACTATTTTTCTTCTCTGTAGAGTAACCGATGATGGGATATAATTCCCGAAATGTGTATGGCTAATAATTTTTAATATTAAATATATTTTAAATCAACTTTGTGGTTGATACATCCTGAATCCTTAATCATTTATTATACGAGTAGAATCAAGATCTAGATGGGTTCAACAGGAACGTACAAATGAAAAAAAAAGTAAGTGGAAGAAATATGAAGTTATAGAAATAATTGCACAATATTTTCAATACTTTTTATTCTCCAATTTCATTACAATGACTTGACATTCGAATAGCTGAGACAATTCTTGGCGAGCTTGAACGAATACCAAAAATGTATACATAACAAAGCTCTCAATTAGATAACTGCATCCAGCTCAAGTGCCAGAAGTCTCTAATTAAATTGGATTATAGCAACTTGTTGATTCCAATTTTCCGAATTGAATTTAAAAATGTGTTTTTACTTTCTCATATACATACGTATATATGGAGTAATATACATAGTATAGAGAAAGTTACGTAATGCTGTGTGCGTTATGTAATACTTTTTTTTTTTTTTTTCGTAGAGCTGTAGTTAGTTTCCTTATCTTTTTAGTCTGGATCTGAGATAGCTTTTTGGTTTTGCCCATAATCTTGTGCACGGGGGGGGGGCGGATGCCCCCCTCCTTTCTCCATGAAAAGAATCGGAAGGTGCCCAGGCTCTACATAATAAAACATTTTGGTCTATACAACTTTTCGGTTAACCCCATTCTGTTTCCAGCTCCTCTCTAAAGAGTTCCGGTGCCAAATTTATTTAATGGGGCAGTGGCGGCCGGAGAGTGCGGCATGTATGTCCGAACTATCACATACATTTTTTCTCTTCAAACTATTTCTTGACCGAGAAAAACTATGACTTGTAATGTACAACCGATTTGCAATTATCGTGATTTTAATCCTTGTCTAAGACAACTTTTATGTTAATAACGGAAGATACAATGGTGCTCACGCGAAAAAGAGATTTTAAAAATATTGCCAAGAAACAAAACAGTAAATCATGAAATCAGATGAAAGAATCGCTATTCTTAGCTTAGGTAATAGCCGCAGACTCTGCAGAACAAAACCCTAATAGGAGCACGCTGCCTCCACCAAACTGATGAAACCCCCACTCTTCCTCAAGCTTCCATTGCCTCACATGCACCAGCTACGGACGGACTCTCGGTACTCTACGATGCGATCCATTCCAAAAAATTATCTTTCGCTTAATTGGACTCTTAAAAACTAAATTCGTCCTCAAAAATTGCGCTGTGGTATGCACACATTAAACAAGTGAATTTGTTGCAAGTTTAACCACTTTCTGCAACTTTTCCCGGGGTTGGTTTTGCTGGGGTGAGCTTCGCCGTAGAACCAGAGCCAGTAGCTGCCACTGCTAGAGGGTTGACCTTTTTGTTCCGATGGCAGCTTCCAAGCCCGACGGGTTGGAAGTCCTCTGAGGGTCAAAAGAAACGCTCGTGGTGCATGCAAAACTTCATTCGTTGCTGAACCAAACGAGAATTCAAAACACATTGTGTGTGCGTGATCCTTTTTGAAAACCGATTTTGGCTGGTTTTCTTCATCAATGTCACGATGTTTTTTGCGTTTAAAAATTGGAAGATAATGATGCAATTCTGACTATTCGACTATTGCTTAATCGTTGATGGATTGATTTGTTCGTACATAATGAAAGACTATTGTGGAGTTCCTGCGGAAAAGCTCAAAAAGCTACGGACAGTGGTTTCCATTAAAATCTCGAGAAATAAATGAAAATGTTTATGGAGTATTTGGAAGTTATACAACAGAATGAATATCGGTGTGAATTGGGACGATGAAATGGTACTTTAAGGTTATTTGCCTCTATTGCCAAAAGTAATTTAGAATATTTCATAACATCAAAAAATAGCTTTGTGATGATGTTAGCCAATGTGCCTTATACATCTTATTAATACGAGTAGTACTGTTACTCCAAGAGAATGTGAATCTGTAAAACAATGTAATTCGTAACAGTGAAGTATGATGGCAATTATAAATTCTCAGGAACATTCCAAATTTGTTGTGTTGGTATTAGAGCGCCATAAAGCATTGAAATGGTCCGCGCGGGCAAAAAGATTCAGAAAGGCTTTGTTTATTAACAATTTGTGTATTAACAATACCGTTGAGTGTTTTGTTTTGTGTCCGTAAACACACAGCAATGAACTAGTAAAACATAAAATATTATGATTTTTAAGAGAACATGACATTTACTTAAAACTGACAATGCGTTAGTACGTACATCTGCACTATTTATTGTGATTATGTGCGTTAATTATTGTGATTATGTTATGAATGGGTATTGTTTATACATATACGAAAAGAAAAGTAGATGTAGATATGATATTATATGTTTAATCCGTTACCTTCGTGTTCTGGTACCTCGGGAATAATTATTAAATTATATTATAAATATATAATTATTCATATTAAATTCATAGTTAATTTAGGGCGCGTTCCAGAACCTAAAATTTTAGAAATTTACCATTGATTAGGCTTATGTGCTTTGTCACATTGTCCATATTTTTGTGTTTGTTTTGAATATAGTATATTATACGATTGTCTATTTAGCCGTATTAAAAGTATTACATAACCGAAACTTTGACATAAATAAATATTTTAAAAAAATAAATGATATATTGTTAGGACATTCCAACATAATTATTAAATCACATTAAAAAAATTCTGTTTACTTCGCCGATTTTGTAATTGTTGTTATTATTATTATTATTAAAAATTAAAAACTATAAAAACTACATATGAGGTTTGGGAGTGAGAAAACTTTGAACTGGTCTTACGAAACAAAATAAGGGTCATCTCAGCATTCGTTCAATAGAACAGAGAAGACAAGAAACTTTTTCGAGATGGGAATTATCGATCCAGCGATTATAACACTTGTTACAGACACAACCAATCTCTTAGAATTATAGTTCAATACAAAATTAACAAATGCATTGATATCACTGTAAAATAACTTATTTTCGAATTTAATATCTAGTGTTACAAAACAACGAAAGGTTGAAATAATTGCAGTATAATTTCAAGAGAGCGCCAATAGTGCAACAATACACAAAAGTAATATTGTCTTTCGGAACACGATTCATTTAGTTTATGAGCTCATCGACAAATAAAAAATAATTTTCTCACATTTAAGCCTTCACAAATACGTGTTCGCTACACTTTCTTGCGCGCAAAAATTTTCGATGGAGAATTAAAGCGAATTAAACATGGATGCGAAACAATGTACACCTATGAAAGTGAAAGCGTATTTATTTAAATATTTATCGTTCTTAATTATTACTCTTAATTATTACAAAATCTTAATTAGCTCTTAATTATTACAAAAACACTCGTGTTAAAAATATTGTTTTTTTAAAAATGTTTATATGTAGTATATTTCGGGTTCCGTCCCTTTAACTTGCGCATGCGCCGTGATGTTTATTGTTGGTTTTGCATTGTTCGATAAAACTCCTCTGTTGTGAAGAAGTCTTGTTTCAGCTCCTATCCGTACGTGAAGCAGTTTTTACAGGTAAATTACAAAAATATTATAACAATAAAATTTAGTATATTGAAAACCGCTATTTTTTCTTTATTATTATATAATTTTTTACATTCAAGTATGTTGTGTTAACGTTGCAATATTCTAGCTTTTCCGAAATATATTTCAGTATGATACTATCTTTGCAATCGATAATAATCCGTTTCAAATATTTGTACATTTTTGCATGCTGCGGAGAAATATTGCTTCTTCGTTTTAATCCAGTATTTTATCGGTGAAAACGTTACTCGCATTTTGAAGTATTCATAACAATATTATTGAAAGGAATTATTCATGTCACATTCAGATATTGTCTTGATTCCTTGGTTTATTCACAAAATAATTGTGTGTGAGAAAATCAATAAATTTAAGCTGAAAGTAGATAATACAAAGTAAAAGATGTTAAAAAAATTTTCAATAATAAAGAACATAAATTATAATGCGAATATTTTTCAAAAGATGTAAGCATGTTCGGGTTAAAACAACACGATGTTCATTTGGCATTTTATTGTTATCCGTTTCCATAAAGAATGTAACATTGTATTGTCTCGAGAAAACACATTTTTCATATTAGTAGTCGCGTGTTATTTTTTTCAAAAGTTCACATATTTTATGTGTAGAAAACTTAAAAAGAAAAACTTCCGTTTTAATGTTAAACGATATTTACATATTTGATTTCAAAAGCATTGTTGGTTTACATAGAATTTGTAAAGCGATAGATATTTTTGATACGGGTGGTAAAATTGGCATTTTATTTTACGATGTGTCGCGAGGCCCAGTGGTGCAATCCTGCGAGCAAAATAAAATAATTTTTACCACGTGTGTCATACACTATTTTTAGACAACCTTACTGTCTTTCATTTTATTTTCATTCAAATATACAAATCTCTTAATTAAGTACTATGTTACCTTAAGGATAGTAGTAATTGAGGCTGTCAGACCAAAGTGTTTTTACTTTGTTGCATTCACAGTTTTATCTGAATATTTGAGCATCGCCTCATTATGACCACTAGTGTTAAAATTGAACCTTCAGGATGCTGTGTATGCCCTGAAAGAAACGCTTTTGTTAATAGATACGTAAAGTAAATATGTCGGAGCTTATGCGTGCACAGCCTAAAACAAGAGGGGAAGGGCAACTATTTTTTGGGTTCCCTTTTCCCTTGAACTTCTTTATAAATGTCATATTTTACTAGAAACATGCAAGTACTAAATGAATAAAATATTTTACAACGAACATAAAATTACAATTCGAACAATTCGATTATTTTATAAAATTAATTTTATGTTCAATCATTTATACAGTTGCATGATGAATTGAAGACCCCATTCCCCAAATGTAATTTCCCAAATTGTTACTTTAAAATTGGGAAATTGAGGGCTTGAACCTATTGAAAGAAATAAAATGAGTTATATGTCAAACTTTTCAGGGGAGCTCTCTGCCCCGTCCTTCGCATGCCTACGAGGCGGAGTAATTTTTGAGAGCATGTAACTGAAGATTTTCACGAGAAAATTTCTAATAGGTGAACCTCTTGAAAGAACTTTCTTTCAACGGTTGAAAGACGTGTTATACACCAGATGGAACGAGGGAGATGCTAAAAGTAAAGTTGCATGTTGACGTAAGACTAACCACATCACGAACGACCTCACGACATCACGAACGACCCATCTCGATCAGGTTTTTCGTCCAGTTTCCCTGATCCATTGAGCAAATGCTGAGATGGCCCCTTGTTTTGCTTCTGGACATAAATGTAACTTCATTTTCTGTGCACGTCTTCTAGAATTCAGTGGGAAATACAATTATTCAAATTATCGTTTCCATGTTGTCGCGGCAGGAAGTAATAAGTGCCAAAATTTATTGCTTATTTATCTTTGAAAATAGATTTTATTACATGGGAGTTTTTTTATGTTTTTTTCTCCTTTTCAAAATTGAAATTTATTGCTTTTTATCCTTGAAAATAGATTTTATTACATGGGAGTTTTTTTTTTTTCTCCCTTTCAAAAATTCAAAATTTAAGTAGTATATGACTTAGTGTAGGGATCACAGAATTTTGAAAATGTGCACACAATTCACTTTTCCCCATAGCACGTCATACGCAGTTTTTAACTGTTTTTTGACGTTAAATAAATAAATAAATAAATAAACGACCTCCTTTAAAATAAAAAGAAAATTTATTTTCTTTCATTACTGCACCTGTAGTGCTACTATTTTCTGGTACAGTTTCCACCGCTGCTTTTTGTTTAAAGTTTCCAAATCGTGTGTTTAGTGACATATTCTTTGCTATAATGGATTTATTTTTGGCGTGGTAACTTTTGAAGAATAGGAAATGTACAAGGTGAAACATTGTACGCAAAGCCATGAAAGCTGAGAAAACACCCAAATGACGCACAACCTTATTCGTGATTAGCTATAAATAGCAGTAATATGAGATAAATTACACGTAAGTTACTTGTACTAAGGCGAAATATGATGCGGTAAATATTACCATGAAGTCTTGATTTAAAATCAAACTCTAGCAAAAATACAGGTTTCCATGTCATTAATTTAATTGTAAAATGAACGTACCTAACTTCTTTAAATTTCATTGTAATGTTCGATTAAAAATACGTGAAATGTTAATTTATTGATTGTAAAAAAATGTCACATTGAGTAATGGTCACTTACGATAACTACGTACATGACTTCAATCTTTTTATGTATGAGGAAAGATGTATTAGGTTTCGCCAGCTTGTATCGGAGGCACAACACTAAAAACGCTTACACAAAAACGATTAAAAATAAAATGAAAAAAATGTTACTTATGAATTTGGAATTTTTCAGTGAAAAAGCGTCTGCTTCATTACGAAAGTCATGCAGAATGGTCCCCAAAAAATGAATAGCTAGATTTGATAGTTTTGCACCAGAGAAAACCCTATAAATACATTTTAGATAGTGAATTCATCAGCGTCTGTCGAAGTAATTCACTCGTGTTGTAGCAGACGAAGAATGAAAGCTAAATATCATTGTTATAATCGATTGTTATAATGTAATATTTAATTGTTTGTAAGCATTTGTTGGTAAATGTTGAACGTTCCCCGCAATAATTACTTTTCTTCTGAGAATAAAAAGACTCAGATTTGTATTATTGTAGCGTGAATACATGAAAATATATTTGATAATGGTCCCCAAACATTTTATGGCTAGATATTCATTTTTGTCTCAGAGAAAACACTAAAAATACATTCATTGGCGCCTGCCGGAGTGATTCACTTGTGTAGTAACAATGGCGCTGTCCTGGTGCTTTTTCGGGAGTATGGTGACCTGTGTTGAAATTTGTCGGTCTGCTCTTATCCGAAAATAAATCATTCCTCTTGTGGAAAATGTGCGAGTACACCCCTGAACAATAGTCAAGTCTTGGCACGAAATGTCAAGTCTTGTCTGTGTCAAGAAATTTGTACCGAATGCAAAGGTGATATGCCAAGACCTAATATGAATAAGCAAAAAACTGATCAATTTTTGGTGTATTCATGTGCAAAATTTAATTTTACTTGTTTTCAGCAATTGTTTATGGACAATTATGGTCTCTAATATAATAATTTTGCATACATGCATAATATATAATGTTGTATGTGAAGTGCCAGAGAATCATAGTATTAATAATGGTAAATTGGGACAATAACACAAATAATATGTCAATGTGTTTATGTGTCAATGAGAAGGTAAATGAAACAGAAATGGGTTATTAAAATTCAAATTTGGTCATAAATAATTTTGTTTGCTTTGGTCGTCCTCACCTTCACAGTGTAAAGTATGTGGCAGTGTGTTCATAATATTCTGAACAATAAGGAAAGAAAATAATTCCTGAAGAGATTCATTGTAGGAATTTCTAACCGTTGATTATAACAGAAAATAGTAGTAATCTGATTGTGTTGCAATTAATATAATTTTTTTAGACATTCACTAGTAAAAGCGTTTCTTTCAGAGCATACATAGCGTGACAAAGGTTCAATTTTTTAGCAATGGTGCGAAAAGTGAGACCATTCTCAAGTATTCACATAAATTTGTGAATGTACAAAGAAAACAAAATAATTCCTTCTGACATCAGCTATTACTGACCTTAATGTATCATTAATAGATTTGTATACTTCAATTCAAATGAAATGAATCAGGGATGCCATCTAAAATATAGTATACTAGAAGAACCCGGCAGACGTTATCCTGCTCTCTCTTCCTTCACTCTCTTTTTCCCTCATTTTCTCTCCCTTTTTTTCCATCTCCCTTTTGCCGCCTTTCTTTCCTTCTTTCTTTCTTTTTCCACTACCTTTTCTTTTACCCTACTCACTTTTTCCCGTTTGCCTTTTTTCCTTTTCTCTTTTTAATTTTCTTTTCCCTCTCTTTCCACTCTTTTCCCTCTCGTTTTACCCTGTCTCGTTTTCCCTACTCCGTTTTTTCGTCTCTCTTTTTCCTCTCTCTTCAGTTTTTCCTCTTTCTCTTTCCCCCTCTTCCTTATCTTTTCCGTCTTTTTCCATGCATCTTTTCCCTCATTTTTTCCATCCCTCTCTCTATTTCCCTCCCCTTCTTTCTCCGTTTCCCACTCTTTCCCTTCCTTCTCTCTCCCCATCTTGCATTGCTGGTTCCTCCTGGCGTCCTCGGCCTCGCTCCGCGTCACACGGCAACGCCCAGCAATAAGGAAGCTGGATTCCCATGATTGGAAATTGCATTTAACTGAAGCGAAATCTTGTGCTGCAGCGCCTTCTAGTGGAGTTACTAAAAATCTCCATGAAAGCACAGAGATGTGCCAACTTTCATGGATCGGTCACACGGCCATCCCCCTACGCTTACTCTGTGATTCTACCGCACCGCTGCTGGCATCTGGCGGAATATATCAGAAACCTGTCTCTTAGTGACAGGCGAAAAACAATGACCGTGGTGCATCTACCAGCATTTTATTTAAATCATTTACTCTCCGCATTTGTGTTGTATTAATCTTTACCAAACTTTGCAAGGTCACTGCGTCAAATCCTGAAGAAGAGCCTGTAAATATTTCGTATCTATTCATGCACTCATTTTTATGGAATCGATGTCGATTACCCGTCGTTGAATTCACTTTTATTAGTATAGATGAAACACGTGGTAAAAGTTTATTTTGCTCGTAGGATTGCGCCTCCCGCCTATCGTTCTTGTATCGCAACCTTTCCCACTCGCAAAATAAAACGTCACTTGTACCACTCGTACTTGCGTTTTTATTACGTAACACTTGTCTTCAGGATAGAATATGGTACGGCTTTTCGCGTCTTTGTCGGTCGTGCCGCCAGATGTCGCATGATCGCGGCCGTATCAAGCAGTGCTGCATATTTAGCGACATCTAGCGGCACGATCGAGAAAGACACGAAACGTCATGCCATATTCCATCGCGAAGACAAGTCCCCCAGGCGACACGTTATGAAAACCCAAGTATAAATCACTATTAATAAACTAATGGAATATACAAATTACAGATTTATTACATGGGAGTTTTTTTTCTCCCTTTCAAAATTCAAAATTTATTGCTTATTTATCCTTGAAAATAGATTTTATTACATGGGAGTTTTTGTTTTGTTTTTTCTCCCTTTCAAAAAATTCAAAATTTAAGTAGTATATGACTTAGTGTAGGGATCACAGAATTTTTAAAATGTGCACACAATTAACTTTTCCCCATAGCACGTCATACGCAGTTTTTAACTGTTTTTTGACGTAAAATAAATAAATAAATAAAACAGAGGTTCTAATAAATAATTTTTAAAAAATATGCTGATGGTTTAATTTTTGATGTTTTTGTGCCCAGTGCAGCGATGTTCTACTCGTACGATCTGCTGTGCCTGCGCAAGAAGGGGCGGTACAGCATCATCTGGTACGCGGCCACGCACGGATCACCGCCTCGCAAGATGGACCTCGCGAGAGTGAGCATTGCCGCCACATGGTAAGTAACATATCATCCAGTGTTGCCAGATGCCGAATGAGGGAATGAGGAATCGGGACTGTGCAAAAGTGGAATTTTACGCATAAACACGGCGAAACCGAAATGAGCATGAAGTCTGACAGTTGAAGTTAAACTACCTTGACGATTTCATTAGCCAGTGCTGTATATTATTTTCGTTTCTTTCATTGGAGATAAGAAGATATGTTGTGAAAAAACTCTAAAAAATATCATTGAGGTATAAAGGGTTGATTTTTAATCGACGAAGAAAAATTGCGGAATTTGTGTCCATCGTTTATTTTTATTTATTTATTTTACGTAAAAAAAACCAGCTAAAACTGCGTATGACGTGCTATGGGGAAAAGTGAATTGTGTGCACATTTTGAAAATTTTGTGATCCCTACACTCAGTCATATACTCCTTAAATTTTGATGGAAAAAAGAGCTCCCATGTAATAAAATCTATTTTCAAGGATAAAAAGGCAATAAATTTTGGCTCTTATCCATGTTGTCCTTCGGAATAATACTTCCTGCCGCGACAACATGGAAACGATAATTTGAATAATTGTATTTCCCACTGAATTCTAGAAGACGTGCACAGAAATGAAGTTACAATGAGTTTAACTTGTGAGAGTTCTCACACGGGTACGCTAGTTATTTATTAAAGCGATAAAGGTGTGGCAGTCGATAAAGGTGTGGCAGACAAGCTGCATGGACGCTTATGCTTTTCTACCTAATGTGCCAGTAAAAACTGAGTATAAACATTTCCGGCCACCAAGTGCCATGGCCCAGATTATTAGTGGGCATGGTCCATTTAGAGCAAAATTATTTAAAATCAACCAGTCGATTCTCCCGTCTGTGAGTGTTGGGACCGGAAGGCGCTGCACCTCTCGTGTGACTGCCAACGTTGGGAAAGAACGCGCTGTGAGGTGGAGCAAAGACAGGGCATTCAGGTGGTGGAAAGTGCGCTTCCGAATTTCATTTCATTCAAAAGATTTTATGCCAAATTAGAAATGATGGCCCGTAAAATAATTGCAGTTAAGATGTCCAATGTTTAATTAGTAGGAAAGTTGTAAAATATTTATTAGAAACAACCAGTGCTCTACAAATATATATATATATATATATATATATATATATATATATATATTGAAATAAACTGAATATATTTAAAACAAACTACCTGAGTCGAGGAACCTGAAAAGCGAATATCTTTCTATCTTGCTACTTCATTGCTAGAATTGGCTCAATGAAAAATCATATATTCATTTCACAAAAACATGGAAATTTATTACACAATTTAAAACAATTTTAGTATTGTATAAATTTACCTAATATAAAATTAAACGTTTGTCATGACCGTTCCAACCTTATAATGTCTTCGCGCGCTTTTGGACCATCTTTATCCATCTCCGACGCCGCCGTCCTCAGGTCCAGACACCATCTTCTCTCTTCTTTTCTCGGACGCACACTTCAATCACCGTTCATCAGATCAATAAACTATTTGCTGCTAACATTCCAGTCCAATCACTGACAATTTCGCCCAAGCCCTCAATGTCCCTCCAACTCGTTCATATGAAATATTTGAAGCTCCACTGTCACACTTAGTGTTCAAATTTTGATGTTCTCTCAATATCCATTCCCTAGTAGATGCTTACAAGTCCCCAAAGAAAAAACTCCTAACATTAATTGGAGCACGATCCGTTCATGAGCACGACATCAGTCAGAATGAATGTCCCTCGTATTCTTTCAGCCCTGCAAAGCTCGGTCCATTTTTAGATTGTTTATTTGCAGATAACACTTCGTACCTAGCCAATCCCTAAATTTCTTGCAAAACGAACTAGCCGTTTTCACGACTGTCATTGCTTTTTCGGCCAATCCCTGAATTCTATACAGAATTAACTAGCCGTCTCCGCGATTGTCACTGCATGAATATGTTGACCTTGACGACGGCTCGCTTACCGTTGCTATGCTAGCATATTCACATAATTTAACCCCTTTAATTGACGCCATTTATAATAAATATTGTACAATATTCCGTGACATTGGTATGTCACTATATATATATATATATATATATATATATATATATATATATATATTGTGTGTGTGTGTGTTTGTTAAGGATGCCTCATCAGAGGGGTCTTTTTAGATAAAATTAGTAAAGACATGCACTGCTTCCAAGTGTAGAAAACATTGTTACCCAACAATTCAATGTAATTTTAGCCAGAGGAATAATTGGAATTCCTTTCCCAGAGACAACAATAGTCTTACTTGACTTTTACGTTCAGAGGGCACTTTGTCATTTTATATTATACGATTAAGGTGTTTTATTGTAATACGAGATATTTATTACGGCCTTTAAAGAGGGACAAATGTGGTTTTTTCCTTATCCTAACAGTGAGACATTAACAAAACTGATTCAGTGGGCGTGGAATACACTCTCCGAGGAGCGTTAAAAAGGAACAGGCTGTCGATAATCTCGTCGTAATGGCTCGAATAAATGCTGCTTTTATTTCCCTTATTCTTTTAGTACTAATGGCAACACGGCTCTTTTACTCTGAAAATGAATTATTTTTAGCGATCATATATTAGGTGCAATTCAGTATGTTTCATAAAATTATATCATGATCGTCCATATTTTGATAGTAGAAAGATATATTTTGTAAAATAGCCACGTTTATTTTTTTATTTCTCACCTTACTATGTATACAGTAAAGAAACCGTATTGTAATGCTACGGTGGAAATCGGCGATTTTTCAACAAAAAACTACAAAAAAATAACTAATGGTGCTAAAACAAGCACGTAATTTCTCGCAATTAGTAATGGAAATTAGATAGTTTCAAGCGAAAATTAAATAGTTTCATGCAATAGATTTTTTTCTCAAAACTTTAAGTGAAAATATACGTCTGGCATAGGATTCATTTTATAAGGTATGCAGTTTATTGAGGAACTTATGGGATGAGTTGTTTAGCCTTACAATATTCTTCGTAATCAGTATGCGAGAAAGTAAAATAATTAAAAGTTGATAAATAATACAATACTAATAGCGTTGGCAAACAATTGCAAATAGATCGAAATATCTCCAATAGTAATTATTAAACACTATGGTATTGAAATACTCTACAAATATATAAAAGTATTAGTTTACATTACCGCGAACGAAGAGCAAGCGTCATTATCGATCTTTATCGCTCGCTGGGGAAGCTCATCCTTTAGTATACGGCTTTTCAGCGTGCTCTGCTCCAAAGAATTTTCAATAAGGCGGACATTCGGTCCTGCCAACTTCGAAAACGTACTAGAAGCTAGTTTTTGGCGTTACATTCAAACACACGCAGTTCGAGAAATTTCGTACATGTTGGTACATCGTCGCGGATTGTGGATTGGGCCTTAAATAGGCGGAAGAAAATGCGGGAATTGCAGAATCTGGCAACAATGGTGCAGCAATTGGCTGGGATACCCTAGGGTTCCAGTCCCAAAATTGGCGGATATTCGACTAAACAGATGTTGATTTATCGACTGTTGTTTATCGACTATCGACAGCTGTTGGTTTATTCAACTGTTGACTGGAGGAATATTCTATCGTTTTTTTGTCTCTCCGATCCATACCACGTGACTTTTTTTTTAATTTGTTGCGTCTACACCTTGATGCAACGCGTCTCCAAGCCCCTTAAGGGGCGTTGAGCGCTTTGCACTGGGGAGTAATCCTCCGTTAATGTGCTTTATTTCTGGAGTAATCCTCTGTTACTGTGTAATTATTACACTGAATAATTACTATATTTGTTAAGTCTCGTCACGTCGCAGTCAGTCAGTGTCTTTTATCCCTTCGGCCAGGGACTCGACGACGTTAGATCCCGGGGTTCCTGGCCGGTCACCCAACCACGAACCCGCGAGTCTCGAATGCGCTTAACCTTCATGACTTCACGGAGCGTAGTAAACGCATTCGGCTAGCGCCGCCGCCATTTACTACACGACCGCACATTTCAGGAGCGTAGAGCTTGTCCCGGCTGGGGCGGTGCCTGAGTAACGGTAATTGGGAAGCTCCCTGGATACCGACATGTAGGTCGGCGCCGAATCTTACGTTCTGTTGAGGAAGCATCACCGCTCTCTTCCGGGGTATAACATGTACTGACGGTACTAATTACCATGGAAATTGACGCGTAAAGAATACAAATAATCAATCATCTTTTCTCTTCGTGACTTTACTGTCTTTGATAAAGGGAAAGGTAAAGACATATCTTACAAACAAGTGTGATCACATGGTTAGGAAAGAAGAGAGTTTAATGAAAACGGTTTTAATGCAGTTTTCCATTTCAAATAAACAATTCTGTGCTCCATTGAAAATGAACAGTGTTCCATTGACTGATGTTAAGGCAACAAAATTTTTAGGTCTCTCAATTCAGTCAAACCTTAAATGGAACGTCCATTTAAATGAATTGAACACAAAATTAAGTTCATTATGCTACGCGTTCAGAATTCTTGCAAATTCAGTCAGCCTTCATACTGCTCGTTGTGTATACTTCGCGAATGTTCATTCCCGCCTGAGATATGGCATAATATTCTGGGGAAATACATCTTATAGCTCCCAGACTTTTAGATTACAAAAACGAATTGTACGAATAATAAGCAAATCCCACCCACGTGATTCATGTAAGCCTCTCTTCATTAATCTTGGAATTCTACCATTACCGTGTCTTTTTATTTACGAATCAGTGGTTTTTGTAAAAAATGACTTGCTCAAGGGCGGGAATATATATTCCGAAGTCTATTACTATAACACTCGACGTAGAAATCATATTCATTAGGTGTCAGTATCAACAGCTCATTACAAAAAATTCACATACAATACATGTACATTATTTTACAACACTTTGCCAGATGATATTGAACGATTAAATTCAATAGAAAAGTTTAAATCCCAAGTGAAATCGTTTCTGCTGCATAACTGTTTCTATACAATTAGAGACTATACTGAGCATCACAAGAAAAGTAACATTAATTTTAACAATGATACATAATGCATTATTTACCATTTGGACTGTATAAATGAGTATAAACAACCTGTAACAACTATTGTACCACAGCTTCCGGGTCAATGACTCCCATCTCGATCAGGTTTTTCGTCCAGTTTCCCTGATCCATTGAGCAAATGCTGAGATGGCCCCTTGTTTTGCTTCTGGACATAAATGTAACTTCATTTTCCGTGCACGTCTTCTAGAATTCAGTGGGAAATACAATTATTCAAATTATCGTTTCCATGTTGTCGCGGCAGGAAGTAATAAGAACCAAAATTTATTGCTTATTTATTCTTGAATATAGATTTGATTACATGGGAGTTTTTTTCTCCCTTTCAAAATTCAAAATTTAAGTAGTATATGACTTAGTGTAGGGATCACAGAATTTTGAAAATGTGCACACAATTCACTTTTCCCCATAGCACGTCATACGCAGTTTTTTAACTGTTTTTTTGACGTAAAATAAATAAAAAAATAATAAAGAGTAACTTTTCTTCCTTGCGTAGAAATGGATATGGAATCACCCAAATTATTATTTTAAATTACATTAAGTGAATATCATTACACTAAATGAATATCACCCACATTAATCTTGACTTCACTAAAATAATTCATCTTTCTTCCTATTTCCAGTGAGGAGCTAATGGATGCAATCAAAATCCCTGCAAAGAAGAAGGACGAACCCCTGCGGTTATCACTATATTTGTCTTCAATGCTGATGCACGGGGCATGCATTGTTTACAGGGAGCAGATAATCTTGTTTCTTCGTAAGTACTGTATCGTGGGAGTATTATATTTAGTTTTAGAGTAATCAAAATATACTTCGCACTAATTACATTACATTCATCATTAAAGACCGTTAACTGAAATGAATGGGTTTAGAAGGACCCTTACCAAGCTTAAATCTCATCCACCAAACATTTATCTCATATTGAAATGGGCTCTGATCAGTAGTTTTCAATAGTTTTTCCGATTAATGCCAGATGAATGCTAGAGGAGTATCATAACAACGTCGCAATATCTTTCCTTCCTCATCCTCGACCTTTCATCTCTCCTTCCTTTTCTTTGTTCTATCCCCATCCCTTACTTACACATTAGCCCTTCCATGCACTACACAACTGCACACGTCGGCAGACCAGTCGGCAGCTTAGAGCAGTCGGCACTTGGCTGGGGCGGTGCCCCGCTGGTGGAAGATACCTGGAAGTAGAGAACCCTGCAAGCCGACTTGTAGGTCGACGTCAGATCTCATCATCCAGCGGGGGAAGAACACTGCCACCCACCCACCCTGATAAAACTACGCAGGACGCTTTTGGAACTAATGATCAAACACCAGTCAATTAATCGATCGGACCATGGGGTGCCTCAGAACTACAAGCTGCTGCCGGGAGCGTGAGCTCAGTGCATCACCTGATGTCACTGCAGCGCCTCTGACCGGGAGGTCCTAGGTTCGAGTCCTGACGGCGGCAGGATTTTCGACACTAGCTTTTCAGCTAGGTCGAATTCAGTCGCTGTCTGGAGGAGAATTCTAGCGGCCGGCTGCTCTGATCGGTAGTTTTCCGTCGTTTCTCCGACCAACACCAGGCGAATGCACGAGCAGTACCCTACAGAACGGGCCACGGACCGCGCGCGATCTGTCCTTCCTCTTCCTTGTCCTATCCTCTCCCCTTACACACACACACTTACACTAACATGCACTTCACTACCACATAATCCGGGAGACCGGTCGGGAGCTTAGAGCTTGTCCCGACTGGGGCGGTGCCCCGCTGGTGGGAGAGTCCTGGTTAGGGGGAAACCCCACTAGCCAACGGTAGGTCGGTGCCGGATCTCGGCATCCGGCGGGGGATGATCACCGCCATCACCCGAGAAAAAACATGCACTACACTAAGGGGACTAATGACCAAAGCAGTTGACGTGCCCGGAAACACGAAAAAAATCAATCAATCAAACAAGCTGCTACAGATTGTTGTACAAGGTGATATTTTCTGTAAAATTATTTTATAAAACGTTTCACAAAACGCAAATTTTATACAATTTATCTCTCACACGGTAAAATTTGGAGTGTTATAAAAATATAGAGTCGTAGGCTTCCTCGGCCGGAGTCGTGGAATTCTTGGCTGTCCGGGATTAGCCGCGTCATGGTCGATGGAGCTGACGTTTCGGCCATTTTGTTGTGGCCTTCTTCAGAGCTATACTGCTGATGTTATAAAAATTATAAAATACAACATGTCCTTGTTCGTCAAACAATTTTACGGAACAAATAGTCGGTATTGGCCAGTGCTGTCGAGAGCAACGTAAACTGAAGAGAGAATCTCGAAGCTCAAATGACAAGCTGCGCCTTACTTGCGTCCGATGTAGAATAGGTTAAATTCCTCGAAAGAGGATAGAGTAAAGGAGCATTGAAATCACGAACGGTGTTGGCTTTGAGTGTGTGAAAGAAGCGCGCTTCCAGATGAGTATCCTCACTTGTGTACTGTCAAGTAACTTGTGTATTATAATTAGAGACCGGATTTTTATGTTTTTACATATTTTTTGTCTTTCTGCTTACCGTTATAAAAATTGTAATCTTACCAAATCGACGCCGTTCTAACACAATATCAAAAGTTTTCATTACGTATTTTACATTTTTAGTACTATATAGCATATTTTTCTATTTTCACAATTTTTTAAATTTTTTTTTATGAAAAAACATTTTAAACAATACTTTGTCTACATTTTACTGCGTGCTATCTACTAGTCGCGCGACTTTTCTTGACGTTTCCCAGCGCGGGGTGCGGGGAGAGGAGGCTTCTCCCGACGTCACATCCAACGGGTGTTGCCAACTGTAACATTATTAATACTATTCGCGCCTCTTTCGTTCTTAATACAACGGGACATTATAGACGATAAAATATAACAAATTATAACACAGTTAATAGCAACCACAAGTGAAAATAATTAGATAACGATAATATTGCTTATTAAGGAGATATGATATTACCAAAATCCGAATCGAATGAATCACAGGGCACAACACTAACAGCGAAAACGCGAGAACTGAATTCATTTGAAAGCAGAGCTTGGCAGCCCGGACAATCTTGCCGTGCCGTTCCGTGTGAGACCAATGTTGTGACCAGACCGTACCGAGTCGTGCTGTGTTGAGCTCTAGGGAGCTCAGACGTCAAGAAAAGTCGCGCGACTAGTACACGAGGTACACCACATGAAGACGCGGGCGGATGTTCTCACAGTCTGATTCGCCTGCTTCAGTTAGTAGCTTCTTTATTTAGTCATGAAGGTTTCGCTACTGGCGGGAAAGTTGTATGATACAAAGCGTGCCTAAATTTGTGCTCTTCATGTGACTTTTAAAACGTTTGTATTATTTTTAAAATTTGTTTAGGTATTTTTATAAATGTAATTTCGCATTACGTAAATGTTCGTTTTATAATTATTGTATTTTAATATTACATATTATATCCAATTTTACATATTTATTACATATTCTCACTGTTTTCATTACATATTTTGACGTTTCATGCTACATATTTTTCCGGTCTCTAATTATAATCGTAAAACAAGACGAGATGTGAAAATTTTGTACGGTCATCTGTTAGAGATAACGTTGGCTCAAATAGAGTGTAGAATAGATAATTAGATACGCACTCTGTTTATCTGATGCCATTTTGTCAACTGATGATTACATTGCGTCTTTTCACTTTTGATGTCAGATAAATTGAAAGATTCTTAATAAAAAAAAAATGAATTACTATCTATACGAAATGTTGAAGGACAGCAGTATCCTCAGTATTTTTGAAGACAATCAATACTCTCATTTATTTAAAACATAAATATTTTATTATAATTAAATACATTAAAACCACAAAGGTCTGCGCCACAATATGGTCGTATCATCAGATAAAAACAAAAATATTTATAAGAAAAACACTCGAATTAAGAAAGTAACAAAGTGGAAGCCTGGTCAAGAAAAAAATAAAGAATAGACTGAAATAAGAGTCATGTCTAAAGGTCGACCTCATCCTCGGAAGTAGAAAGCCAAAATTCTCTTTTTTTTATTTTTAACAAAATAAGTAACTCAACATTAACTACGTTGTTTCAATTGCATAACGCTTACCCACATTTATAAGCACTGAAATAATATTACAACGTGTTTCGGGCAGGCATGGCTGAAAGGAAATGCAGTTGTTTCTACGACGTGATGACGTATGGGGACGGGGGATATAGAAATGTTCTAATAAGTCTTAAATGATAATATTAATAAGTCTTAAAACAGCAACTTCTTAGCCAAACTATTGTATCATATGTAAATAAAAGAGAATGTTGGTACGTGTGTCGCACATAGACGCAAAATCAACGGGCCCGATTTTAATGAAATGTTTACACTTTGTTCTGATTAGTAATGGGGGTGTTTAAAGAGTGATTTGAATTAAATCGATCATAAGTGGCGTTGTTGGCGATGATTTATTCGTTTATGACGACTCAAGCGCCCATGAACCCTACGCAACCCGTCGCACAGTCAATGATTAAGTGTCTTCACTGCATGCAAGTATTCTGCCCCTGCGATTGTGAAATATCGGCCGGAATTATCTCCAAGAGAGTGTCATAGCGAACGCATACCCAAATTTGAGTGAGAGTGTTTTTACAATAGAAAATGTGACAACCATGTCCAAATCACGAATAAAACAAATTCACATGTAGCATACTTGCGAGAAAGTCTTTCATCTATTAGAATTTTTGCACAGCGTAGTGTAAAACAGGATTAACAATTATGTGACCAATGTGTAATACTCTGCCATAGCAAAGCATTGCCGGGTCCACTAGTACTAAATGAAACGCAAGATGCGAAGTATGAAATACAACAATTTTATTTTCCAAGTCCAACAGGATAAAACCTTTTCGTAGCAACGGTTCCAATATTTAGAAGATGCATTACAAAGCACAGTCGTCGTAGAGTGAATTTTACAAAAGCCAGAGAGAATAACCTAATTACGAAGCTTGATCTCTTCAAAACGTGAACTACTTCTGACTGATTAATCTGCTGAAGTATACTTCGATTTTTTTCACGTGGCGTCTCAAGGTCACTACATCGTCACTAGTGTTCTCACTTTTACGACTTCCTATTGGAGTCTGCCTTCCCTCTCTTTTTCGTGCGTGACCTTGAGAGGTCACGTGAAAAAAAATCGAAGTCGCCCGGAATCACTAATCAATCAATCATGTATCTGGTAGATTGTTCTAATCGTCTTAGCGTTACCGGACGTGCGGAAGCAAATTATTTCCTACACCGTTACACGTTAGCGACTAAACGTTCTCAATATTTGCTACCAGACTTGTCACATAATTTATACACCTTGCAGATGCTAGTAGGTATGTTGTGTTTCAGCTCGTTAATCTCTCTTAGAGAATATTAATATTGTATCGGTAATCAGCAGGTCTCCATTTGTGTACCGTGTTTAAAAGACTCGTCTATTGTGTTGAGATTTTGGCTGCGAAACTACGGCAATTGTGTAATAAATAAAGTTTGTAGTCTACAATGTTCAGGGTACTTTTAGTAGTGATATTTTTAAATTATATTTACCCTTCTATTGCCTGATTTGAATTTTTTCTTGTAGATGATATAATGCATTTCATGGAGAAGTTTCACCAAAGTGCAGCATCCAAAATTGCAATCTCAATGAGGTAAGGTTTTTTTCTTTTAATCTTACTTTTTAGTTTCGATAACCTTTGCATCATAACCAGAGGGACGACCAGTAAATTTGTCCGTGATGTGTATAATGTCTAGCAGACTTGCTATATTCATATAAGAATATTTTCACTTGTGCAGAATTTAAAATGTATTTTTATTTCTGTTGCCTTATAGTTAATATTTATAACGTTGTCAATAGATATATTGAATGACTTTCGTTTGAATCGAAAATTAGTAAAAGCTAATTTTTTGAATCTATATCAACTTCTGGGTGGGGTACCTCCTAAGTCTCTTGAGTTTGTTACTGATCATCATAATTATTTAAATAGCGAATTCCCGTTCTCATGAAACTGAAATGAAAAGTAAAATATTCACAGATTGAAATAATCTTAAATTGATTATTTCCTGAAAATAATATATAGAGTGTCCGTGGAGGAAACGTCGCAAATTCAAAAATAAGCTCTTAAGACAATTTTAAACACATTTTGTCTAAAAATTTGCATTGTAGAAGCATACAAACACTCCAGAAACATGTAAATTGTTTATTATTAACAAAATAAACGAATATATTAGTCCAGAAAGAAAAATTAACCGAGAAATAAAAACGTAGTCGAACTGTGTAAATTAGGTGCTTTTTTTATTTCTAGGTTAATTTATCTTTCTGAACAAATATATTAATTTATTTTGTTAACAATAAACCGTTTACATACTTCTGGAGATAATATATGCAACTTTTTGCCCAGAAAGCATATTTTCAAACCAAATTTTTAGTTTTTATTGTAGCTCAGCAATTCCGAATATACATGTGGTTTATTAGACAAAATATGCTTAAAATTGTCTTAAGAGCTTATTTTCGAAGTTTAGACGTTTTCTCCACGGACACTATATAGCGTTATGAAATCAATGCAAATAAAACGTACTTCAACACGTTCTTACGTTCTACACATTTGACGTTTCCTAGTTAACATACTTTCTGATCCTGAGAATTACAGGTCTCGTAAATAACACAAAGTAGTTTAAAATCATTTTCCTATCTAATTGAAGCCCTTGTGATTTCAGTAATGATTCATTTTTGGGAAAAATTGTAATAAAAACAGATTTTGAATATTCTTTTCATTCCAGGAATATGGATAAAAGTGAAGGTGTCATGACCGAAGATGGTGAGTTATTAAGTCACTTCAGATTGTGTATTTTCATGATACAGTTTTATATTATTTAAACATGAAATAGTGAAACTTTTGAAAACTTTTTTTCTCATCATCAGATTGTGAACTTTTGAGAATAACCCTCGTAGATATTTTTCCATTCATTGAATTTGATACAAATTTTCTTCAACAACTCAGCCTATTACGTTGCTGCATGTTGTACACACAACGCTCTTCTAGTCCTAATCTATTGATTACTCACGAAATAGAGATAATATCTAAAAAGTATATAAAGTGTTCTATTAATAGTTATTTTTGTAACATCCTCTAAATTAAGCTTTAAGGAAAAGCTATGGCTCCGCCTCGCCGAGCTGCTAGAAGACATATTACATGCCATGGTTTTTGTTATTTCTAGTTATTCAAAATAACCTTGTCACACTTTCATACGTTAAGAGTTGCTATTACTCTCGATGTTGTGTAGCAAGAGTTGTTGGTACAGGGTCTTAGGAACAGTTTTAAACAACAATCGCAGGGCGAAGAAGGACCAAAAACAAAAAGGGGACAAGTGGGACAAAACTTGAAAAGGAGGGTGAAGTCGGCAAAGGGACAATGGGGACACAATGGGCAAAGTTGGAAAAGAGGAAGAAAGAGACAAAATGGGAAAAGGCGGACAAATTAGTGGGGACGAAGGAACAAATGGGCAAGGGGAAGGACACAATGAGATAGAGGGAGAAAATGATCAATGGGGAACATGCTTCAGAATGACACAGACTTTTTTTGGTTATTTAAGGTCGCATCAACAGCTAGGTCATTAGCGACCTCTATTGGCATTAACGTTATGGTAACTATGAGGGTGAAACGAAATGGCGATAATAAGGGGCGAAAGGACGAACACAAATACAAACATGCCCGAGGCGGGACTCGAACCCGCGACCCTTCGGTGCGAGATCACTACGACACTACTGCCTTAGCGATCTCGGCCACCGGGCCGACGACACAGACTCTCTCGTAGTTCAGTTTTCTAATTCCCTTGGTGTGGACAGCCTTTACGATCTTGCCCCATCGTGTTGCCAGTTGCCATCTATCGCCGATCAAAGTAGATTTTTTGAAATTTTCTCAACTTTCGGTTTCCTAATAGAAGAACCGAAATATAACTTTAAGAATATTAAAGAAGAATAAAACATCGTCCTAAATGGCAATTTTCATTGAAAAATGCCGAGCCGTTTTCACGAAAATGGCATTTAACCGTTACTCTTAAATGCGAAATTTGCAGCTCTTTTCACAGGAATCTATTGAGTTTACGAAAAACATAATTTGAAGTCATTTGAAGCACTTCTATTCTAGATTTAAAAAAATTACATTTGAGTAATTTTTTTAAAAAGAAAAAGAAAGAATACACTAAAATGAACTTTACGTCGTATACGGAGTCGCGTATAACGGAGTAATATACGTAGTATAGAGAAAGTTATGTAATGCTGCGGAAAATCGATTTCGAGATTTCAACAAAAATACACGTTTTGGGGATATCGAAAAAGTGTTTTCTTTTTAAACGCGTGTCCGGCCGTCTGTCTGCCTGCCCGCCTGTCTGTGAACACTGCTAGCGCATAAACAATGCGTACGATCTTTTCAAAATTGAAGATGTGTGCATTTGGCTCTAGTTAAAACTTTGAGATTTTGAAAAACATTCTTTAAAAAATGGGGGTTACTTTATATGACAGACATTTTCAAAATTTCTCAAAAACCGCTCCATATTTTTTCTCTAAATTTCTAGTAAGAATAGAGTAAAAGACACTGATAAAGGTCGCATAGGTCCCATTTTCACGGTTAACTCTGAATTTTCGGCAATTGAAAAAGTTTGAATATTTTTCAGCATCTCCCTACAGCTATAAAATTGAAGACAGATTTTTCCGTCAATTGAAATTTGTTGTCCATAAATAGTTCTTTCATTAAGGTCATGTAGATTTGTGTGCAAATGTTAGTGGTTTTCGTGCAATTGTGAGTGCAAGATTTGATAATAAAAAAAACAAGATTTTCTCAAAAACGTCACATTTTTTCTTTACCTTTTTGGTAGGGATACTGCCAAATGTGCCCTACATGATGACATAGACGTCATATAGCTATTTTTTTTTTTCAAAAATTGCAAAAATGTAAGTTTTTTACCTGTATCTCACGTCGGTAATACATTAGAGGCAATTATTCACATTATTATATTTACAAGTGATTTAAATAATGTCAAGTAAAGTTTCTCGAAAACTCTTTTATGAAAATGAGCTGAAAATTCCACATTTTCACAATTGCTCAAACGGCATTTTCTAAAAAACTGCTCCAATTTTTATCTTCAAATTTTTCCAATGGATAGTGCTAATTGCACTGTTTAATGCGGCATATTCTTTTGGCGTTCATTTTGGTGTATTCTCTTATTTTTCAAAAGTTACACAAATGTAATTATTTTCAAGTATCTCTCACGCCGTTAATATGCACATTTTAATGGCTTTGTATATATTATTGAATTTGTGAGTAAAAGTTCTTCAAATGACTTTAAATGAAGTTTTTCGAAGTCTCAATAGATTCCCGTGAAAAAGAGCTTCAACTTTGGATTTACAGTAATGCTTAATCGCCATTTTCTTACAAACGGCTTCAAATTTGTCAGTGAAAATGTCTATTTAGGACGAGGTTTCACTCTTCTTTAATATTCTTGAAGTAGTATTTCGGTTCTAGTGTTAAGAAACAGAAAAGTTGAGAAAATGTTAAAAAATCAACTTTGGGCTACGATAGATGGCAGCTGGCCACAGAATGGACCAAGACCTTAAAGCTAGTCTGCACCAAGGAAATTGGACAACTTTACAACGAGGAAGTCTGTGCCATTCTGTAGCACCACTAGTTTTCTGTTAATTTAGCAACAGACACTTTTCCGTCATCAGAGCCCGGCAATGATTTTTTTCTACCGAAAATTCGGATTTTTCTCGCGCAGCATTACATAACTTTCTCTATATTACTATATTATTTCGTATATACGTATGCGAGAAAGTAAACATTAGAATATATTTGAAAATGATAACTTAATATTATTTTAATTAAAAACAAATTCTAGGATTACAAACGACCTTTTCTGGTACAAGAAATCGTTCATAAAATGACACATTACGGCACATATTATGACGTGCTTGCCTTTTATGGCACGAATAATTGGGTCAACACACATTCAATCGAATCGTGAGCAGGGAGCGGTAGATCAGTGCATTAACTGATGTCACGGCAGTGCCTCTGACCGGGAGGTCCTAGGTTCAAGTCCTGTCGGCGCCAGGATTTTCGACCCTAGCTTTTCAGCTAGGTCAAATTCACTCGCTGTCTGATGGAAAATTCTGGCGGCCGGCTGATCTGATCGGTAGTTTTCCGTGGTTTTTCCGATCAACACCAGGCAAATGACGGAGCAGTACTCTACGAAACGGGCCACGAACCGCACGCGATCTTTCCTTCCTCTTCCTTGTCCTGTCCTGTCCTATCCTCTCCCCTTGTACACACACACACACACACACACTAACATGCGCTACACTACCACATATTCCGGAGACCGGTCGGGAGCTTAGAGCTTGTCCCGGCTGGGGCAAGCTGCTGGGAGAATCCTGGTTAGATGAAACCCCACTAGTCGAAAGTAGGTCGGCGCCGGATCTCGCCATCCAGCGGGGGAAGATCACCACCATATCTCGAGAAACACATGCACTACACTTACGGGACTAATGGCCACAGCAGTTGACGCGCCCGGAAACACACATCAATCAATCAATCGAATCGTAGAGGTAAACAGACACCCCATCACCGTTTCTTCGCAAAGATATCAAATACCCGGGACAATAAAGTTGTTTTCAAAATTCACTTTGACTCTCTCATACATTAATAATGCTGGTACACAAAAAGTACCGTTCCCAAATTGTTACTTTACTGCATTGTTTATTTTTATCTTTATTGCAGTGTTATCTTTATTGCGTTCTTTTTCAAAATATGTACTCATGCAACGAAGCTTAACATTATAAACTAATTGAATAATATACTAAAATAAGAATAACCTTTTCAAAGAAATCCATACTTACGTTTTGATTAAAATTAGCGAAATTTGAAAAAACGCCTCGTTACCGGTAACGCCTGCGAAGAACGCAACCCGACTTGCACCTGTGTACGGCGGCTTGCTGGCACTTCTCTAGAGGCTTTCTGGAGTCATAGAACAAGAGCAATCTAGTCAATTAAGTAATTATATTAATACCTTGCCGAAATAGTACAGACGGCAGTGACTGCAACTGTTCTTTTCTAGTATTACTTGTTCAAATCCCATTCTAATACAGCGTGGTATTTTAGTCTGTTCTCCAGGCGTCTTGGTTGCGGAAGTGACAGTAAGGCGTTTGCCGTGTAAGAGGTAAATCTCTTAGTCAATATGTTGGCACCTGCCCATTGATAGTCATTTTAAGTGAAATATCTTACGGCCCGATCTCGAAGGTTGTTAGGTTATTGTGTTAAAAGAGGAACATTTTTAAAAGCAATCAGGAGGTTAACAATCAATAAATAAAATATAAATTAGAAGTGGGCAAGGCGACCGATTGAAATGGCTCAGGGCAAGAACGGTTGTCACGACAGTGACTCTGATCGGAAAGCCATAATGTTCGAGTCCCCATCGTGGAGGACTTTCGACACTAGCTCTAGTACTAGTGAAATTCAGTCGCTGTCTGGAGGAGAATTCTAGAGCCAGGCTGCTCTGATCGGTAGTTCTTCCTTCTACACCCGGCGAATGCCGGAGCAGTACGCTAACAAATGGGCCACGGACCTCGCGTGATCTTTCCTTCCAATATCTTGCCGTTTCCTCACCCCTTACTTACACACACTTACATCCACGACACTACCTCACATGCTGAGAGACGAGATGGTGGGACGCGCCTAGTGGGCGGGGCCCTGCTGGTGGGTGATACCTGTTGCTATACCGTGCTATGCCGGGCTGAGCGACGACTAGGGAGGTCGAGGATCAAGAAAATGTGCGAGCATAGTACGTTTACGGAAGTAAACAGTTAGCGCTCGAGAAATCAATAATCAAGCAATCAATGAACATTAAGTAATAATTCAGAAATCACTAGATAAACCAAACATCCCAATAAAAAACGATGATTCCTGGCAAGTTTTGGAAGTATATGTTGTAAAGACGTTCTTTTCAATTCAACCTAAGGGTATTAAATTTTCTGTTTCTAATACCCCTTTATTAATTATTTATTTTTATACATGTTCCTGGTTCCCTTTGTTATTCAAGAGACTCAATTTTCCTGTCACATTTTGAATAAATTAATTTTTTATAGGTGCGATCGTATTTCTCCACTAACTTTGACACACTAGGTACTTCATCGAGTAATTAAAGTGATGTTGGTACCTCATAAAGTGATGTTGGTACCCCACATAGTTTTGGCTGACCTGCGATGGCTACCATGTTTAGCTGCTCTAAAGTCATAGATCCAATAAGATTAATTTTTATAACGAATAATTCAAATTGTTCGATGTTTCTTAAATATTGATGCATTTTATATTTGCATAGATGCATTCACATAGACACACGCATAGATATTTCTTTACCTGCAATATGCATATATTATCAACATGTGCATGTACCTTACCATACGACAAGTAACTTGCCTCTGTCGCGCCGAGGTTTAACATAGATTTTTTAAAAATATTTTATGTAGCATGTTGATGTAAATTAGACTCACAATAGTTTATTGTGTGTTTAAAATATTATTTTGTCCTACAGAAACCGAAGAGGACCTGACATATGAGCTCGAAACGTCTTTAAAATATGTACCCCGGAATGAACATTAATGTTTTGTTATCGACCTCGCATCACTAATCATTGCACCGGGAGAGGGGGCTCAGTACATCAACTGATGACACTGCGGCGCCTCTGACCGGGAGGTCGTAGGTTCTAGTCCTAACGGTGGAAAGATTTTCGACACAAGCTTGTCAGCTGGGTCAAATTCAGCCGCTGTCTGGAGGAGAATTCTATAGTCGGCTGTTCTGATTGGTAGTTTTCCGTGGTTTCTCCAATCAACACCAGGCAAATGCCGGAATAGTATCCTACGAAACAGACCGCGCACGATCTTTCCTATCTCTTCCTTGTCCTATCCTCACCCCCTACATACACACTTACACTAACACGACCACACATGCCGGAAGAGCGGCCGGGAGCTTAGAGATTGTCTCGGCTGGGGCGGTGCCCCGCTGGTGGGGAGATACCTGATTGCGGGAAACTCCGCTATCCGACGGTAGGTCGTCGCCTAATCTCGCCATGCAGGGAGGAAGATCACCGCCACCTTCCGAAGAAAAAAAACATGTTATACACTTACGGGACTAATGACCTCCGTAGTTGACGCGCTCTAAATCACCAATAAGCAACCAACCTCACCATCGCCAATAATGCGAGGAAGTGTGCGCAGATCGCCGCGGGAAGCGAGCGGGCGCGCCGCGCCGCAACAAGCGCGAGGTGCCGAGAGACGCCGCCGCCGCCGCCGCGGCGTCCGCGCTGGCCGAGATGGCGCCGCCGCCGCCGCCGCCGGGGCTGGACGAGGAGGCCGTGATGCGGCAGCTGCAGGCGCAGGCAGACGGCGCGCCGCACAAGGCGCTCCCGCTGGTACGCTCAGAAAGTATAATGCCAATATATATTGAGATATACAAAATTTCCTCTCTCTACATTTATATCTGCTAAAGATCTTAGCGTCCGGCTTGCTGGGTCAATGGGTCACGATATATTAGAATCCTTATTACCTCTATAATGGATTATAGGATCCGCTGACTATACAGCGCAGCTGGGAATCTGAAATAGAATGATTCTATTCCTAGTTCATTTCTGTTTGGATTGACTAAATGAAAGATCACTTTCTTTTCTAAAGAACAAAATTCAACAAAGTTTATTTTTACGCTTTTAGCAAACAATTTAGTGAATTTACAATTTTTAGGCCTTTGATCAAGATATCTTTCAATTTACAATTTATACCGCGGTTAACTTATCTTTTCTTCGTTGATGTCCCTCGTAGACTTCTCAGTCGAAATATCTTGCGAGCTTGCCGTAGTCCAAAGTTCTACGAAATCCTCTTCTGCCCCTATCCAAGCTAATCTCAAACTATCAAAATTATCAGTCCCGATTACGTCCTATGACATAGTCCCGAACTCGATTACCACTCCCGACAAAGTTCCAATTTATACATCAATATTGCTTCCACATGAAAATATCTGCAATATCATTCACTGTCCTTAAAATTTCACTGATAACCCAATTCTATCTAGATTGTACTCGTTCCCTCTCACGAACCTACGATCAGTTCAGAAGCGCGTTGCCGAGCAGAATGAAATCTTCCTGTTTGATTCATCCCTCGAAGACTTCGTATTAAACTACCTTCATTTTTTTCATAACATTTGACCGTCCTTCTCTCACCCAGCCAATCCATACGTTTGTTATATTTTGGTGTAGCTGACCTTTTGATCGTCTAAACTTCTTCGCCCAACCCCAAATTTTCTACTTTCGGCACCAAGCCATCTCTTAATGCATTTAGAAAAAACAAACACTACATTGTTCATTCACGGTCGTTGCTAAGCTCTAGCTCTCGTGATATTTCGTAATGCATGTTCCACCATATTGTCTACAAATAAATGTTAGTTTATTTTAACGTGACATATCGGTATGTCACAATATATATATATATATATATATATATATATATATATATATATATATATATATATACACACACACACACACACACACATATATATATATATATATATATATATATATATATATATATATATATATATATATATTTTTTTTTTGGTTAACTGTCAGGGTAAATCCGGTTTTAAAAACACACACACACATATATATATATCGTAGGTTTGGTAGTCTGCCTCTACAGGCGTTCTGTTAAAATAAAAATATTTCGCATTATTTTAAATCACTTTCTGGTATTTATAACATAAAATATTATGATGTTGCGCTTATCGTATTGACTACGATATATTAAATTTATATTATTTTCCGTAATATTACCGGGAGCGGTAGCTCAGTGCATCAACTGATGTCACTGCAGCGCCTCTGACCGGGAGGTCCTAGGTTCGAGTCCTGATGGCGGCAAGTTTTTCAGCTAGGTCGAATTCAGTCGCTGTCTGGAGGAGAATTCTAGCGGCCGGCTGCTCTGATCGGTAGTTTTCCGTGGTTTCTCCGACCAACACCAGGCGAATGCCGGAGCAGTACCTTACCAAATGGGCCACGGACCGCGCGCGATCTGTCCTTCCTCTTCCTTGTCCTATTCTCTCCCCATACACACTTACACTAACATACACTACACTACCACATATTCCGGGAGGACGGTCGGGAACTTAAGGCTTGTCCCGGCTGGGGTGGTGCCCCGCTGGTGGGAGAGTCCTGGTTAGGGGGAAACCCCATTAGCCGACGGTAGGTCGGCGCCGTATCTCGCCATCCAGCGGGGAAAGATCACCGCGCATATCCCGAGAAACACCATGCACTACACTAAGGGACTAATGACCAAAGCAGTTGACGCGCCCGGAAACACGAAAAAATCAAATCAAATCCGTAGTATTTTCTATTTCTCTTGTGATAAACCATCACAAGAGGATATATATATATATATATATATATATATATATATATATATACATATATATATATACATACATACATACATACATACATACGTACAGGTGAATCACGAAACTTTTAGCACCGCCGCTGCGTGATCATTTTGTGGCGGAAAATTTCTGAAATATTTATCCAACATATGACAATATGTTTATTATTGATTCGACTTTTTACGCTCGTCATAATAGACTAAAAGAACAAGTTTACCTCAATATCTTGTAAAATATAAGTGATAAAATGAAAAAGACATACATACAATACATCAACTAGCCCCCCATTCCTCGTGCCCTTCCGTGAAAACTCCATTGCAATAACTTAAACCGTTCAAAAACTGCAGGTGTTAAAGTTATGTGACTCATCCTTTATATAAAATAATATCAATAACAATTTTTCATATTCACTTACATAAAACAAAAGAAACATAGAAAATGTAATGGTAATCAACAATCAACTTGAAAGTAGACATGGACCATTTCATCTTTTAAAAGATAAAATATTGTTATCAATTCTTCCAATGCTTCTCTTCTCTTTCGCACATTTCTGATTCTTTTCCTTTCTTTATTCCTCCTCAGTCTCCGTCTCTTTTATCCCCTTCCATACAATCTTTGTGCGAATACTCTCACTCCTTTTTACGTCATTCCTTTTTTACTCTTTTTTTGCCGATTTCAGTTTATTTCTGCTTTCTACTCTCTCGATGGTTCTTTCTCTATTTCTACGTTTTCTCTCTCTTCGTTCCTTTTTACCTCAGTTCTACTTCAGTAATTCCCCCCTCTCTCTCTCTATCTGCTCTTTGGCTTCTCTCCTCTTTCGCACTTTCCCGTCTCTCTCTCTCTTCTTCGTTAGGTCTAACTCAACCACTGTCCCTTCTCACCTTCTTAACTCTATTACGTCTTTCCATCTTTCTTTTTTTCTTTTATTCTCTCCCAGACCGTTTTTCTTCTGCACTCTTTCATCATAGACTAGACTATATCTTTACTCTATGCTTTCACACCCTTTTTCCTACATTTCCGTTTCGTCCCTCCCCTCTCTCTCTCTCTCTCTCTCTCTCTCTCTCTTTCTCTCCCCTTCTCTTTCTCTCCGCGGTGTTCCCATCAGCTGGTGACTGAGTAGCCGAGAGGCTGTTTTCCGAAGCACCTATATTCGAAAAAAGCAAAGGAAAATAATGTGAAGTAAAACGCGAAACTGTATGCATTGAGCCCCAATTCTTTAGTGGTCCAAGAGTCTCGATTTCGGCGATTACTTTATCTAATTTTATCGTTAATCTTGATAAAATAATTACAAATTATCTTTAATATCGTGCAAATATATTTGAATTTTTATTAAATAATGTATAAACTATTCAGATATAGATATTTGCATTTAATTTAGGGGAGGTGACACCATTAGTTTAGCCCCGGGTGACACCCACTGAAGCCACGCCACTGATTGGAGAGGGCCCCACCGCCCGCGCGCGCGCTGTTGCAGTTCCTGGAGCCGCTGGAGGACGCGGCGCAGACGCGGGCGCTGGAGCTGGAGCTGGCGCAGGGCGCGCAGGCGCCGCCGGGCGCGCAGCACGAGCTCTTCAGCGCCACCGACCCGCTGCTCCTGTGAGTGCGCAGGCTCTGCGCCCGGCCCTTAAGGCCGCTCCACAGTAGCACGCGAACGGAAACGCAAACGGGAACGTAAAGAAAGTTAAAAGATGGACTTCTCAGGCAGGTGTTCAACACGACGGGAACAGGAACGCGAACGGGAACGTAAAGAAAGTTAAAAGATGGACTTCTCAAGTAGGCGGAACGCGAACGGGAAGCGTAAAGGAAAGTTAAAAGATGAACTTCTCAGGCAGGCGTTCACAACACGATGGGAACAGGAACGCGAACGGGAACGTAAAGAAAGATAAAAGGTGGAGATCCCAGGCAGGCGTTCACAACACGACGGGAACAGGAACGCGAACGGGAACGTAAAGGAAGTTAAAAGATGAACTTCTCAGGCAGGCGTTCACAACACGACGGGAACAGGAACGCGAACGGGAACGTAAAGGAAGTTAAAAGATGAACTTCTCAAGTAGGCGTTCACAACACGACGGGAACAGGAACGCGAACAGGAACGTAAAGTTCCGTCTTAGATATCTCCTTCCTCTTACACTAACATGCACTACACTACCGTATATTCCGGGAGGCCGGCGGGAGCTTAGAGCTTGTACCAGCTGGGGCGGTACTCCGTTGATGGAAGATATTTGCTTCAGGAAAACTCCATTACACGACTGTAGGTCGGCGCCGGATCTTATCATCTAGGGGGACATCGCCTCCACCTATCTAGAAAAACATGCACTACACTTACGGGACTAATTACTTTAACCGTTGACGCGCTCGGAAACACTAATCAATCAAATCAAATTCAAGCAGTGTTAAATTATTCAGACCCTTTTTTCGTAACCAGGTATTAATGTTTGAGACATTTTCAGCTCATAAATGCAACTATCAAATTCAATAACAAAAATTGAGTACATTTTAAATCGTGAAAATTCTATATTTTTTATTATTGAATAGTCACTTTGTTTACACGTTTTCCGGGATTAAAAAATGCAGAAAATTACTTATATACTGCATCAAAAATTGTTTAAGGTATGTTAATGTATAAATTCAGAATGGATTGGAGCACATAATATCGTGAGATATAGACAATATCTTAAAATATCGTATTAATATTCTAACTAGTGGCAGGTTTTGGGCGAGTTTTGACTTTGGACGGATTTTGATGACCTAAAACATCGCCAAAAATGATCAATAAATTGCTCTTAAAATATTTTAAAAATACCTTAAAAGCAAAGAAAAATGACGTAAAGAATGTTATAAAAACCAGTACAGATGAACGACTTAAGCTGTTGGATATGTTACTGATGTAATCGAGGCTTTTTCTATTCGTTCAAGTGAACTCAGCTTTCAAACGTTTAGTTTGGACTGATCTTTACCAGAATATCTCTGTCTTTAGTTATCCCGAAATCGGCTGAATCGCCACTGACGCTGACAGGCGTCACTTAAATTACATACTCACAATGGATGACAATACAATTTCGGAGCGAATAAATCGAATAGGATACCAAGTAGGAATTCTGTGGAGAACATTTTTTGCATCTCGTAAAAATTATTTGAAACAAGAATCATTAAAATGACATTAAAATCGATAAAATCAACTAAAAATAATAAAGAATTAGCCAAAACGATAAAAAAAAAAAAGACTTATAAAAATTGGTCATTTTCGTAACATAAAATGAATTTCTGTACTAAAAATAATTGTACTAAAGTGAAAAGAAAAAATGATATTTCATTAAAATCGCCCCTAGTGATTAACAATCACGTGACTAGTAGCACACTGTAATAGCGACGCATTGCCGAGCCCACTAGTCTTGAGTGTGTTGTTGCAAGCGGTCTTCGTCGTGGTTATTCCAAGCCTTAACAGCTCCCCTTCCTGGCAGGGCGCAGATTGTGGGGTTAGAAGGCGCAGCGCTGGGCGTGGAGCGGGAACCCAAGGGCGGGCAGGGAGAGCTGAAGGAGAAGAAGGAAGAGCCCACGGTGGTGGAAGAAGTCGCCGCCGCTCTTCCTGTGGCCATGAGCACACCGCTGCCGCCTCCCCCGCATCTGCCAGCCGCGGAGCTTCCGGCACCGGAAATGGAGGCCGCTCCCGCACACTTCCCCGCAGCAGGTGAGAGGGAGAAAGGGACACTCATTTTTCCTTTCTTCTTTCTAGTTCTCAATTCATAGTACACAAAATTAGGGAATGCTGTAAAATGTATCGAAATCGAGATTTGGACGAAATTGTGTTTTGGGGTCCCTGATAACGGAACTGTTATATTTTTTTTGTTTTTTCGAAACATCTGTCCTCCTGGTAGTCTGTCAACAACACTAGCGTTTAAACTGTGTATTATGAATATTCATCAATCTAGCAAACGTTGCAGCCTTTGCATTTGAAATATGTTAATTGTGTGCACTACTTAACGTAAAGCCCCTACGATATTTTCGCAATTTTCTCAAAATGGCTTCAAATGATTTTTGAAATTGTTTCTCTTGTATTGATCAACGTACACTTGACAAATGTCGTACGTTTAATATTCAGTAGAAACACTGAAACTTCAAAAATGGACGTAAAAGTTTTAATTCTTGGGAACCCACTTTCATCTAATTATCAAGGAAAAATATTTTTTTACCAATCTTACATGAAGATTAACACTTACCTATAGATTGGCAAGTGTTACTTTGCGATACTCGAACGGCAAAGAAGTAATGATCATATAAACAACTGGCTACTGAAAAGAAAACATAACACAAAGGTGACCTGAATCAACATGGCTGCCACTTTACGTATTAAAACTGATCCCAAGATAATGCAAGTGACAGAGAAAATGTTACAAACTTCTAGAGCACGCAGAGGACCCGAAATATTTTTTTTCCATTGTACATATAATGGGATGTATTATAACGGAGTTACGTATTTGACATTTTCCCCTGATTTGAAGGCGTCTCCTTATACTCAGATTATCGGCAGGTCAGTTTCTGACGCAGTTAAGCAGTTTTCATTGACACGCCGAACACCTGTGTGTGACAAATTGCCTATGTATATGGGGCAAATGTTACGTGAATGAATACCATTGTAGAATTCACGACCGTTAATAAATTGTGGGATATGGATCACGAGATCGGTCAATTAATGAAGTGTGCTTTAGCAAGTCCATTTTGGAGTTGGTTTGTAGGCAAACATGAAGTTTGACCAATTTGTGTATTAGTAAGCCCTGAGGAAGGAATTACATATTCCGAAAACGTTAGCAAACTAATGTGTTTCATTATTTGACCGATCCCGTGATCCATATCCCACAGTGAGTAAATACGTTCATATCACATGCAATTTTCCATTACAATTTAATGACACAAAAAAGTCAATATCGACACCTGTGTCTATTCTAGAACTTTGCAACATTTATTATGTGACACACTAAATACACACTGACTTACGAAAACTAGTGGGGCTGCAACGGATCATGCTTTCTCGCATGATTTATAACGTTTGCAATTTCTAATAATTCAGAGTGAGAAAGCTTTGTAACGTTTTAGGCGTCATCCTACAACTACAATAATGAAGATACAATTGATTACATTTTAAGAAGGAAATTCTTAAAAAGAGAAAGTTGTGTAATACTGTGCGAAAAAACAGCGAGTTTTCGGCAGAAAAATTCTTACAGAGGAATGTGGCCATGTTCAATGATAATTTGATCAACGACCTATCGTTTTTCAGTGGATATACTTTGAATTATTTGTAATAATTGAGCTTTTGTGAATAACAGCAGCTACTGTGTAAAGCACACTGTCACTGCTCACTAGCCACGGTAAAACAGGGACTGGGGACCGAAACTCCAAGACACGGCTTATTTTCTGTTGATCATTTGGACAACCCCTACTGTAGAAACACGAAAGCTGCCTTTCGTCTGATCCTTCTCACTAATGAGTTTGTTATCACCAAACTCGCAGTGTTGAATTACCGCGCGACCCACGAGAGAAAGACAGAGGGAGAGCTATGTCGTGACAAAGAGCGCAGGCAGGCGGGGAAATATTAGGAGCTTTGGAGGGAGAGGCCACGGTCGGGCATGCGCAGTAGAAGGTTTTTTTGAGAGTGGTAGAGCAATAGTCTTTCTCGCTTGTGTGTGCAGGAGAGGAGACGGAGGGGCGTGCGGCGGGGGAGGACCTTCCCCAGCAGCAGGAGGTGGCGGCGGAGGAGCAGGGGCCGCCGGCTCCCCACAGCCCCCGCCCCCCTCGCCCACGAGCCGCCCGGCCCCGCCCCCTGACCACTCGGTACGTGCTCCACAACCCCAACTCCTATCACGAGGGGGCGGATTTTCATGACCTAAAATATCGCCAGAAATGGTTAATGAAATGATATTAAAATGTTTTTAAAATGCCCTGAAACTAAGAATAATGACGGAAAACGTGTGATCAAAATCATTTCAATCGTAAGCTGTTAGATTCGTTACTGATGTAATTGAAGCTTCTTACATTATTTTGTTAAAGTGAACTCAGCTTGCAAACCTTTGGTTTGGACTGTTCTTTACCAGAAAATCCCTTTCTTTAGTTACCTCGAAATTTAAGTTTACGTCGGAATTCTACCTAACACCAATCAGAGAGCAGCGTGGAAGTTCGATTTCAGATTGTGTTGAGGCAGTTTGTGGTTATGGCATTTTGTTATTGTAATGAAGAAAACTAGTTTGCGAACAGTTTTGATGCGTGTAATGAATTCATAATAAGAATTTGGGCAATTTTTATTGTGACTTTAACTTGACATGCGAATAAACTAATTATATTCGAAGAATTACTCGTGCATTTGGTAGGAGAGAATCCTTGGTAAACGACGAAGGAAATGCGATCACTACTACAATAGCTACTCGCATATATATATATATATATATATATATATATATATATATATATACATACATACATACATACATAAAGACAAATCGATAGGAGTGTCGAAGAAAAAGCTAGAAACTATGATGGAAAGATCTTTCCGTCGTGCTAGAAACGAATCGATCAAGTTTCAGTACATTGAATTCTGATTGGTCCAGGCGAAACTTACGTTGAAGCTTACGTTGTGAATGCTTGTTTTTACATGTAAATTGTACGGCTACGTGTCCAGCATTACATTACGTTTAAGTTCGCATTGCGAACGAGGGTTTTCTTGGTGAGCGACCCTCGTCACATGGTGTGCTCAATGCCTGCGTGGGCGTTGTTGTCCTCGGCAGGGGACGCCACCGCGCAAGCGCCAGCGTCTGTTCCTGCGCTGCCCCGCCTTCGCCGAGGACGACGAGCCGCGTTGGCACCGACACGTCTTGCTCGAGCAGCCGCCCCCGGCCAGGGTCCCCGTAAGTACACGGCTCGATTTTCCTTTTTTTCTCGTCAAAAAACAGGTGACGGGTTAACTGCTGGTGGATTGGTTAGTTGATTGGTTGGTTGTTAGTGATTACGGGGGCGTCAACTATAATGGTCATGAGTCCCCTTAATGTAGTGCGTGTTTTTGTTTGCTCGGGAGGTGGCGGTAGTCTTCTCCCGCTGGATGGTCAGATCCGGCGCCGTCCTACCGTTGGCTAGCGGGGTTTTGCCTCAACCAGGTATCTCCCACCAATAGGGGAACCGTCCCAGCCGGAACATGTTCTAAGTCCCCGACCGGTTCCCGGCATGTGTAGTAGTATAGTGCATGTTAGTGTAAGTGTGTGTGTGTAAGGGGAGAGGATAGGATAAGGAAGAAGAAGTAATGATTGTGCGCGGTTCGTGGCCTGTTTATTAGGGTACTGCTCCGACATTTGCCTGGTGTTGATAGGAGAATCCACAGAAAACTATCGATCTGAGCATCCGGTTGCTAGAAGTATCCTCCAGACAGAGGATACTTCTAGCAGATTCGACCTAGCAAACTAGCGAACGTCGAAAATCCTGTCACCGTCAGGACTTCCAATCAGAGGCATTGTAGTGAAATCATGATGCCCCAACCCCATTAAGCCGGTCAAAAAACAGTCAAAACTATATGTTATGTATGGAGAGCAGAGCATTTGCGCACGTTTTCTTGCACCCCAGAATATCTTCCCCCTTTTTACTATAAGAAGGGAATTGATACATGCATATAAAAGAACCAAATAAGTAAGATAAGCAACATTTGAAAAGTGCATTTTCGCTCTCGTGTAAAAGAAAATTTATTTGCATCTGTAAACGAACTGCGGTTTTTATAGTATTGCTAGCAAATTAGTAACCCATATCCGCGGGTCTACTCGTACCGCAATCACCTGAGCAAACTAGAACTCAACAAAATATACGCATAGGGAAGCTCCATTTGTGTCTAGAATGAAGTGAAAGGGCCTTTCAGCATTGATTGATTTCAGCAATGAAGCGCGTAGGTTTGCAACCGATTTCTTGCCTCGATTAAAAAAAGTATGCTTCACCAATCTCCGTATGCATTTCTCTGTAATGAAATATAAATTAAAAGTGGGCGGCCCGACCGCCTGAGGTATAGAACGATTTTCCTAAGGATGAGCCGATGTGACAGTTCGCGAAAACAAGTGAACATCACATGTATTTCAGAGAAATATCCTTCCGCCGCGACAGCTGCTCTGCCCCTTCGTAAAGTGTTTGGTTATGGCTCCTGAGAAGACATCACAATCCAGAAGTCTAAGAGTTTCTCTGATGTATATGCACGTACGCGGGTCCGGGAAATATTTAAATTTAATTACGTATGTGTAAAATCTCTTAACATGAAAACTGCCACGAATGTAAATAGAGAGCTCTCAATTTCAGATCGCCACACAACAGGACAATAGATGGAAACACGTGCACCAGTACGCATCTCGGTTTTAATATAAATATAATATTTATCACATAAAAAGTAAATTCAATGTAATGTTAATAGAAAAAAAAGAATTTTTACAGAAGAGCACATAACACTGAACTTCCTAATTTCAATTATTTCTCGCGGCGCACTATATTTTTGTCGGACGAGGACGTCACGAAAGGAAGCGCGGAAGCCTTTAGAAAGTTACCCAACTGAAAACGAACAAATGCAGAAAGGGAGACTAATGAGCTGAAGGACACAACGACCATAGAACCTTCAGTTATGTTGCCTGCACTAGCTGTCACTTTGGCTCATCGTTAGGAAAATCGCTCTATTGCTCAGGGTTTAACAACTGTTACCACGACAGTGTTTTAGGAAGGTCCAAAATATAAAGTCGCGATGGTGGCGGGCTTTCAACACTAGTTAAACAGCTATGTCAAATTCAGTCTTTGTATGGAGGAGAATTCTAGCGGCGGGCTCTTCTGTTCGGTCGTTTCCCGTGTTTTCCCCGATCAACACCAGGCGGATGCCGGAGCAGTACCGTAACAAACGGGCCACGGACCGCGCGCGATCTTTCCTATCTCTTCGTTGTCCTATCGTCACACGTAAGACACAGTTACAGTAACATGGATTACACTACCACCCATGCCGGGGGAAAGCGGTCGGAAGTTTAGAGCTTATCCCCGCTGGTGGGAGATACATAGTTGTGGGAAACTTCGCTAGCTGATGGTACGTCGACACCGAATCCCGCCATCTAGCGGATGAAGAACGCCGCCATCCCTCGAGGGGGAAACCATGCACTACGTTTACGGGACAAATTACCATAGCCTTTGAAATGGCCAAATGGATCAGTCAACCAATGAGTGGCGAGCGAGAAGGGTGACGTGTTGGCAGGTACCGAACGGCGACATGGCCCCCGCCCCCGGCCCGGCCGCCGCCGCCCCCGCAGGCGCCGCCGCGTGGAGCCGCCGCTTCGACGACCTCCGGGGCGAGTGCGCAGGCCGCTCGCCTCGCCCGCGCACGCGGCCGACGCCAGCACGGAGGTAGCGCCACGCCCCTCGCTCTCTCCCACACACACATTCTTCTTCTCTCCCTCCAGCTTCGTTGGTCTCACTCACACACACAAACACACACATTCTTTTTCTCTCCCTCCAGCTTCCCTCTCTCTCTCTATCTATCTATCTATCTATCTCATACACACACATTCTTTTTCTCTCCCTCCAGCTTCGTTGGTCTCTCTCTCTCTCTCTCTCTCTGCTGTGTTTCACAATTTCATCTCCCAAATCTCTCTTTGGGCTGCCCCTCGCATATCACTCTCCCTCACGACTTTGTCTCTCCCTCTCCCTGTCTCTCTTCATTGATGTGGGCTTCTACACCCAGACGGATTAACCATTTCTCTCACAACGTTAGGTCTCGTTCTCTCCCTCTTATTTTCATTGGTCTCTCTCTTCTCTCTCTCTCCTTTTTTACAATTTACAAGTGTCCAATCTCCCAACTGTCTGTCGCTCCTCCCCCCTCCTTTTCCTTCTGCTTTGCAGTGTTGTAGAATTTCCACGGGTATATTCTCTCCCCCAACTCTTCTTCAACTTCCAAGCATTATTCTTCTTTCTCTCCGTTTTCTGTTATTTGTGGTGATAAAGGACTTTGAAATATAACGCTTCTCTCCTCACTTTTGTCTCTCGCCCCTCCTCTCTTTCATTATTCCTTTCTGTGGTGTGCGGTGTCAATCAATCAAAATATCTCATTTTTACTCCCTCTTCTTACCTCTCTCTCTCTCTCTCTCTCTCTCTCAATATTCCCTTTCTGTGCTGTTCTTCAGGATCCAAGGTAACTTGCTTCTGCTTTTCGTGTTCCGGAGCTGATGTAGATTGCTCTCTTCTCTCTACATCTCATCTCCCTCTAGGATGATTAACAGCCTTCGACTATAATATCACTTTTCCCCCTTTCAACATCTCATCTCTCTCTAGGATGATTAACAGCCTCCGAGTATAATATTACTTTTCCCCTTTCAACATCTCATCTCTCTCTAGGATGATTAACAGCCTTCGACTATAATATTACTTTTCCCCCTTTCAACATCTCATCTCTCTCTAGGATGATTAACAGCCTTCGACTATAATATTACTTTTCCCCCTTTCAACATCTCATCTCCCTCTAGGATGATTAACAGCCTTCGACTATAATATTACTTTTCCCCCTTTCAACATCTCTCTCTAGGATGATTAACAGCCTTCGGATATAAAATTACTTTTCTCTCCTTTGTTCTCTTTGTGGTGATCGACTTTACCGAGTGCAATATCACTCACGTTTCAATACTCACCACGGCGTTCTGCAACCGCCCAGAAAAAAGACAGATCCTCTCACTTTTTCACCGTCGAATACGATATCAATCTCCTTTTCGAAGTCTACTGATATCCAGGGAAATATCTCACCTTTCCTCCTCTTTATCTTTCATGCTCACTCACTATTGTGTTCTATAGCTGCTGAGGAAAATTTCTTTCCCCTTCTAAGGTGTTCAAAAAGTCAGTATTGTGATAAATATATCTTGTCAAGTTCCCCGGTAGGCTACCTATTTATGAAATTTTAACACTAAATTATTACATTTACTTCCAACTCAACTGGGTTCGATATACAACATACACTTCTTACATGTTGCATGTGGACGTGTAATTCTAAACAGAATAACGATTCCTGGAAGTTCTATTCATTGAAATCAATTATTAGATTGATGGCAACTACTATAAATTATCAGCATTTTCAACAATAAAAATTCAACATTTATTGTTATAATCTATACATTACAATTATATAAATTTTATGTGAATTACCTTCATTATAAAACGTTAAACACTATAGTTTGAAAGCTTACTAAAATGTCTTGATCGCTGGCTTCTCGGCTGACTAGCAGAATATTGTGTCCATGGAATCCTTGGTGTACCAATTTTTTAGTCCTTTGTTAAGTAAAGAAATGTTCCAGAATGACCTCAACGATTGCTATAATTGGAATTAATATTCCCACAAATTTGATACGCAGTCGTGACTTTCCCTAACTGTGTTTCGTACGAAACACCTACTCGCGGCTGACTTTTATTTTGCTACCTTAACATGCATCTCCTCGAAACATGGAGTCTATTTAATTCCAAATTCCATCTATTACATTAATACAAATTTCCAATTACAATTTAATATCACAATTTACACAAGACTAATCTCTCAGGCCTCCAACTTCCCGGATCACTATCATTTACATTATTATGTAATATTGTAACCCACCCACATATTGAAACACAAATTATAATGTAACCCACCCTATGCTGAAAATCCGATCGTACCTCAGCAATCGCTTACGTGAGTCGCTACAATAATTTTTTTTAAAGAAATCCCATGCGTCATTTCTAAAGATCACGGCCATCCAACGCCATCTTCAGCACGGTATGTGTTCGGGGCCGTGTCCATCTGCACAACGTTATGGTGACACCAAGCATGGAATATCAAACTTTGTTGATCTGTTGTACTAATGACGCGTATACTTTGACTTTCGAGGTGCAAACAATGCTGGATACTCATTTTATCATTTAAACTAAACCCAGGGTTCTTGGCTTAACACAGTATCTGTTTTCTCTTCAATGTTCTACTGTTGAGTAAAATTCCTGTTATTCGATCTCTGCCTTTATGCTCCCTGTGCCCTTTGACAATGGTCAAATGAAATATCCTCTTTATTCTTTTGTCTCCTCTCTCTTTATTTTTCTCTCTGTAGGGATCTCCAGCTGACGGGATACATTTCTCTTTCCTATTCTTTAAACCTCTTTCAATGGTGTACACTTTCTGGAATTGTCTAATTAATTAGGTATCAAAATATTCACGAAATGTACGAAGGGAGGTTGAATTTGTGGTGACTTTGAAAGTACTTGTATACAGTTTGTTAAGTTTTAGACCGGAATGTATCTTTCTTTTGTGCTTATAGAAATTACGGTGAGGCACAACTATTGTTTTAATTCCCTAAGACATCAAATGGTCCCTCTTCAAAATGATCAATTGCACGTTAGGGTCAAGTTATGGTACGTTAATATAAAATTATTATTTTCCGGCTTCCTCGCTATTTTAGTGTCTTGAATGACGTTCTTGCTCTTGTTTTGAAATAAATATATGGTAAAACAAAACCATAAATTTGTAACAGTTAACTACATCCAATATGCAATAACCACAAGATACCATTCAATAATAAAATATTGCCAAATGTATTTACTTTTTCTTTATATACATACATTTTTAAGCCTCTTTACTTCGTGGAACATTCACCTCTTGACAGGTTCCTTAGGTAAATCATATTACAATTCCATCCTTTTCCCTATACGAAGGTTCCTTATTTACATGATTAGCTTGAACTATTTTTAAGACAGTCGGTAATCTTCGAGTTTTATAATTTTGTCAAAATATTTGCCCATACGCTCGCATTATGTTGCAGTTCGCTCTACATGCGTCTTCTAGAGCTGGCAGTTTCTCCCTGTCAATGGACCAATCAGAAATTAAAAGGTTTGTAGTTTTCTTCAAAAATTCTGGTTTTTAATATTTATAGAAAAGATGCGTATGTTGGGTAAAAATACCTGTATTATGTGTTTTGCAAGCATGTAATTTTGTGCTTTATTTATTGTAAGCTCTATTTACTTTGGATTCATATTTTTCTTTTTCAGAATTCAAGGACAACTGAAAGCAATTCCAGGTAAAGACATGTTTATTTTTAAATATCAAAAGTGGTAGGGGGTTTCGTAAAGACATCTTGGAGGAAAAAATATAGTAAAATTTTTATTTGGAGTTACTAATGAGAAATTTAAAATACATGTAGTATTTACAAATTTATAAAATTTGGTTCTCATGTATACAAGCATTACAGTAAATTATTTCTTAATATTTTTAAGTTCACAAATTTTTATCTACACAAATATTATGCAAACCTTTAAATATTATTTGGTTTCAGAGCTCGCAGATGCTACCACATCAAGCGTGAGTATACCTAAATTTGTATGTTCAGATTCTAAAATGACCTATTAATTTAATAATTCGAAGACCATTTCTGTAGTTTGTAATACTTCAAAGCACAGTATTTCCAAACCTCTGCTAGTGTCAACATCAGAACATAATGATACAATTTCTGACGGTGACAAGCCATAAAGTTTCAACGTTAACATTTTTAGAGAAAACCGCGAAAACTGTTTCTGGACTGATCAGGTCCTGTGTAGTTTAACTGAGCAGGTTCTGTGGAGATTGACTGATGGTCTCCGTGTAGTTGACTGAGCAGATTCTGCGTAGTTTGACTGAGCAAGTCCTGTGTATTTAATCCTGCCTATTAAGTCCTGCGACTTTGATAGTTGACGACCCGAAGAAATTTGCACAACACGTACGGGACAAATGATCTTGGTAGTTGACGCCCACGAATAAAAACATGGACAACCCTTACGGGACAAATGACCTTGGCCGCTGCCGCCGCCGGCGACAGTCAATGACTGAAAGACAGGTGACGCGCGATAGCAGCCCAACAAAAATGCTGAGATGGCCCCTTGTTTTGCTTCTGGACATAAATGTAACTTCATTTTCTGTGCACGTCTTCTAGAATTCAGTGGGAAATACAATTCTTCAAATTATCGTTTCCATGTTGTCGCGGCAGGAAGTAATAAGAGCCAAAATTTATTGCTTATTTATCCTTGAAAATAGATTTTATTACATGGGAGTTTTTTTGTTGTTTTTTTCTCCCTTTCAAAATTCAAAATTTATTGCTTATTTATCCTTGAAAACAGATTTTATTACATGGGAGTTTTTTGTTTTTTTCTCCCTTTCAAAATTCAAAATTTATTGCTTATTTATCCTTGAAAATAGATTTTACTACATGGGAGTTTTTTCTTTTTTTTCTCCCTTTCAAAATTCAAAATTTAAGTAGTAGATTTTATACATGGGAGTTTTTTTTTTTTTTCTCCCTTTCAAAAAAAATTTATTGCTTATTTATCCTTGAAAATAGATTTTACTACATGGGAGTTTTTTTTTTTCTCCCTTTCAAAATTCAAAATTTAAGTAGTATATGACTTATTGTAGGGATCACAGAATTTTGAAAATGTGCACACAATTCACTTTTCCCCATAGCACGTCATACGCAGTTTTTTAACTGTTTTTTTGACGTAAAATAAATAAAATAAATAAATAAACTCTACCCGCGTGTCGGCGCCGTGTGGCAGCTGCTGCAGCCGGTGCGCGAGGACGCGGCGGGGAGGCGGGGGCGGCGGTGGGCGTGGCCGCGGAGCCGCCCCCAGAGGCCCCCGATCTGCCACCGCCGGCGGAGGTCCCCGCCCCCATGGAGGAGGACGAGCCACCGGCCCCTGCCCCGCCCGCCCACATCGCGGAGCTGCCGGAGCAGCAGCCTGTGGTGCTGGACGAGGCGCCGCCCCACCACACCGCCGCCGGCCGGGAATTGGAGGCTTTGGAACAGTTGCAGCCGCACCTCAGCCCTAGGTTGGTCGTAGACATTAGAGAGCAAAAGGACTGTTAACACATCATCTTAGACCCAGGTTGGTCTCAGACATTACACAGGAAAGAGATTATTACAGATTATCTTAGCTCCAGGTTGGTCTCAGACATTACACAGGAAAGAGATTATTAACAGATTATCTTAGCCCCAGGTTGGTCTCAGACATTACACAGGAAAGAGATTATTAACAGATTATCTTAGCCCCAGGTTGGTCTCAGACATTACACAGGAAATTTTAACATTCCCCGGTTGGAAGAGAATAAAAAAAAACAACTGTTAAACATTATCTTACCCAGGTTGGTCTTAGACAGTCAGGCACGTGTCCAGTAGAGAGCAACTAGCGCGAGCTCGTCTCGACAGAAGCTCGCAATACCCTGTCCACCTGCGAGCGATTCGCAGAAATACCTGCCTCTCGAGAGAGCACTCGCCGCACCCTCTCGCGATTGCCTCTCACATGCCTGTCCACTCGAGAGCAGTAGGTTCGGCGATGCGAGATTAAGATGGTGGCAAAGAAGATAGCCACGGTGGCTTTCGTTACTTGATACGCTTCTTTGCAAAAGAAGGAAAGTATATGGGTGATTGATAGTCGACCACAGATGAGTGATTGTTCAACACTTGTCAAAGTATTTGAAATAGAGGATGCGCAACGTTTTAGATAACTTTTAAGCAACGCTCTATGATTAACCTAACCTCAAAACTTCAAGATCACACACAATAGTTTCCATTAGTAGGCTACTTGTTTACACGTTTTACTTGAATATCAAATATAAATAATCACACAACAGGGGCCTCAAAGTAGTGAGTTTTCTTTATACTTTCTCGAAAAGGTTCGTATATGCGGAGTATATATTACATATATTGTAATATAGAGAAAGTTATGAAATGATGCGGAAAATTATATTTCGAGACTTCGAAGGAAATTCACGTTTTAGGGCCCCTTGATACCGAAAAAATTTCAGATTTCTTTCATAACGTCCGTCAGTCCGGCCTTTTCTGCCTGATCGGCCATCCATGCCATCCATGTTCACAAACAACATTACCGCGTAAACTATTCGTACGATTTTGCCCTAACTGAATTTTCCCCGATCGATCTGGCCCGACTCGAAGCTCTGCGAAAATCATTCTTTAAATTTTGGAGATACTTTACGTGAAACCCTTGGAATATTTTCAACATATTCTTCAAAGACAGCTCCAATTTGTTTGTTTCAATTTCCTTCAAGATTATAGTGAAATACAAGAGAGCGTGTGCCATTTTGTAGCATCTCCAGTTTACTTCTTCAATTGTACATTCCGTTTCTAATGCAATTTTCTGTACGGTAGCAGCCGTCGAGGTAACAAACACCAAACAGTCGCGGGCGCTCGCAGTCACTTCCAGCACGTTTCGAATGCTGAGAGCAAGTCGGTGCGAGTCCTCGCGCAGGCATGTCCACTGGCGAGTAGTTAAGATGGCGACCGCTCTCAGCGAACATCACGCCACATCCGTTGCCTGCTCTCAAGAGTCGATTTATTATTATTATAATCTGAGATCTACCAAATTATGTGTCCAATGGCGAGAATTGCTCTCGACACAAACTCGTGAGAGGGTTGCTTTCAAGTGGACAGGCACCTTAAGAGAGGAAAGAGACTGTTAGCAGATTATCTTCGCCTCAGATTGGCCTTACACATTAAAGAGCAGAGTGTTGAGAGATCATCTCTGCCACAGGTTGGTCTTAGACATTAGAGAGAAAACAACTGTTAACAAAAAAAGTTGACTTCCCAGGTTGGCCTTCGGCATTGAGAAGAAACAGACTGTTGAGAGCTCGACGCGAAACCACAACCTGAGGTGGTCACAACATTATCTGATGCCATCAGATAATGTTAGGAAGGTGATAGAGGAGGGCGTGCCACTGTGATGGTCTCCACCACGTTATATGGGACCGGGAGCGGTAGCTCAGTGCATCAACTGATGTCACTGCAGCGCCTCTAACCGGGAGGTCCTAGGTTCGAGTCCTGACGGCGGTAGGATTTTCGACACTAGCTTTTCAGCTAGGTCGAATTCAGTCGCTGTCCGGAGGAGAATTCTAGTGACCGGCTGCTCTGATCGGCAGTTTTCCGTGGTTTCTCCGAACAACACCAGGCGAATGCAGGAGCAGTACCTTACCAAACGGGTCACGGACCGCGCGCGATCTGTCCTTCCTCTTCCTTGTCCTATTCTCTCCCCTTACACACTTACACTAACATGCACTACACTACCACATATTCCGGGAGACCGGTCGGGAGCTTAGAGCTTGTCCCGGCTGGGGCGGTGCCCCGTTGGTGGGAGTCCTGGTTAGATGGAAACCCCACTAGCTGACGGTAGGTCGGTGCCGGATCTCGCCATCCAGCGGAGGAAGACCACCGCCATCTCCTGAGAAAAACATGCACTACACTTACGGGGCCATTGACGCGCCCGGAAACGAAAAAAACAATCAATCAACATTATATGCGCGTTGGAAGACCCAAGGTTCAAGTTCCCTAGGTTAAACCAAGTGAAATGAAATCTTCCTTTATTTGATTTCTAGATAAACTGACAGGGTCATCGGTTGGTCCAAGTTGCCCCATTTGAAGGACGACATAGTTTTAATATCTTAACATACATTTTTAATGTAGTCGTAAGGAATAATAGAGAATTTAATAGTGAATTTACGTAAGAAATAATATTGATTCTACCTTCTTGTCAGAATTAAATTTATATTCACTTGAAAAAGTTTTTGAAATAACAGTCGTACATCTTATTACGCTCAAAATTATCTTTCTTTACATCTCCCTCCAACACAGCGAGCATTAGATTATTTCAATCTCTAAGAAAATCTAGAGATAATTCAGAGCAAAATTAGTAATCTCTCTTTTAAATCCATTGTTGTCTGTAGAGATTTCAATATTGATTTTCTGACCGAATACGACGAAAAGAGCAGTTTCTCAATTTAATTCATTCTTTTAATTTAGATATTACAGTTAACGTACCTACATGGAATACACTTAAATCACAAACAGGAATAGATCAAATTATAATTAACAAAACCACAACTAGATATGAAATAATGAATAATCTAGGTTACAGTGACCAAGGTGCATAAATTCTCACAATTACTAATAACATGAATACTGACACAATAAATCAAATACGCATGTGCAGAGCATTTACTAAAGTTAACATAAAATTATTTACGGACTACCTGCTGAAGGAATTATGGGAGGCAGTTTATAAAGCTATTGACACAAATAAAAAATATATTTTATTTTTCTCGAAGCTTTCATTTTACTTTAAAGCGTGTTTTCCTATTAAAAAGAGAAAATTAAACATTTCACGAAAAAGTAATGCTTGGATCACACAAGGATTTAGAACATCGTGTAAAAACAAACGTACGTTCTACTTTATTTCTAAACATCATAACGTATCACCCGGTTTCCATGTCTACTTCCGAGAATATAAAGGAATTTATGAAAATAATATTTCAGGCAAAAATAAGGAAAAATAATGAGGATATTTTAAACGCTAGAAACAAAACTAAAGCAATATGAAATATCGTAAAAAAGACGACCACGTCACCACGATATTTCGTAGAGAATGTTTTAAAGGATAATGAAAGAGAAACAAGTAATCCAGAAAAGGTGCTAATCTCTTCAATCAACACTTTCCTAGAATTGCGATTGATCTCACGAAGGGACTTTAGTCCCTTCACAAATTTCAACATCATATGATTCTCAAAAAAATATCGGCACGATGTTTATTTACGAAACTTCTTGCAACGAAATCCTCAGAATAGTCAGTAAACTAAAAAATAAATATTCATCTGGTTTAGATGAATTCCGAATTGTGTATTAAAAACGTGTGCACCTGCCATTATACAACCATTGACTCACATTTTCAATGCTTCCTTGTGCACAGGAATATTTCCAGATATTTTCAAAACAGCAAAAATTAAGCCACTTTTTAAAAAAGGAAACAAAAATGAAATTCAAAATTACAGGCCAATTTCTCTTTTGTCAGTTTTCTCAAAAATAATAGATACCTTTCAATAGAAAGGAATGGAATGGAAACTTTTCTCGGCAAAAACGAAGCGTTTTCAGACTCACAACACGATTTTAGAAAATCAAAATCTACGGAAACTGCCATTTTTTCTTTTCTTTAAGATGTTGCTTCATCAACGGACCAAAACGAAGTACCCATTGGGATATTTTTAGATATTTCGAAATCTTTTGACGTTCTTAACCACATCTTACTCTCAAAATTGCCTTCTTATGGAATTCGTGGTTTTGCCCTAGATTGGATAATCTCGTCCCTTAAACATCGATCTCAAAGAGTAGAAGTACCGTTCTGTCAAGAAAGGACATTATTCACTTATTTTTCCAATTCTTTGCTAATTGAACATGGGGTCCCACAAGGTTCGATATTAGGTCCTATCCTCTTTCTCTTGTACGTAAACGATATGCCCTCTTCTATTAGAATTGGAAGAACAGTTGTGTTTGCAGATGACCCGTATGTCCTTTGCAAAAAAGAAACAATAAATAGTACAATTTCAGAAGTTTCAAATAGTATTTTGTAATAACAAATTAATACTTAACGAAGGAAAAACTGTCTCTTTCCTTTTTTGTGTTTCAAATCGGCAATCGTATGCTTAATTGAAAATGAACAATATGCAATTAGCTGATTTTAAGATAACATTTCTAGGTCTCTCAATTCAATCAAACCTCAAATGGAATGTACATATAACAGAAATAAACACTTAATTAAGCTCATTATGTTACGCATTTAGAATTCTTTCAAATTATGTCAGTCTTCAAGCAGATCGTTGCATGTTTTTTGCAAATGTACATTCCCGCTTGAGATATGGCATAATATTCTGAGGAAGCTCATCCTTTAGAGCTCAGACATTTAGATTGCAAGAGAAAATTATCCATTCGGATAATTCGGATAATGAAAAAATGTCATCCACGTGATCCTTGCTCTTTTCATTGAGCTTGGAATCTTACCATTGCCTTGCCTATTTATTTACGAATCTGTAGTATTTGTCAAAACTGACTTAACGGTGGAAACATATTTTCATGTAATACTGATATTTATAGTTACAACACACGGCGTAGAAATCATGTTCATCAAGTGTCAGTATTAACAGATCACTACAAGAAATACACACACAATACATGTACGTTACTTTACAACGCATTGCCAGATGAAATTAAACAATTAAAATTGGTACACAAATTTCAGTTAAAAGTAAAATATTTTCTGCTGCAAAATGCTGTTTCTATACAATTAGAGACTATACTGAGCGTCAAAAAGAAAAATAAAGTTTACTTTAACAAAACAATGAATTAGTTTACATTTGCATTATATATTGTAAGTTTTAAAAAAGACTTAAATGCCTGTAACAAGTAATGTACTTCAGCTTCCTGGTCAATGACCCCCATCTCGATCGGGTTTTTGTCCAGTTTCCCCGGTCCGTTGAGCAAATTCTGAGATGGCCCCTTGATTTGCTTCTGGACGTAAATGTAGCTTCACTATGCACACGTTTTGTTGAACTTTCCTTTTGCTTGTACTGGTAGTAGAGCTTAAGGTGAGTTTCTATTTTTAGCAATGCAGAAAAATCAAATCTCTTCGTTCGTTTACCGTTACAAATACGTTTTCTATAATCCGACAACGAAAATATCTAGTTTTTGAAATGTTTATCTCTCGCTTTTTAAAATTTATTATTATTATTACTATTATTTTTTCATCTTTGAACTATCAATAGTTAAATTGTTAGGAAGGGATTCTGAAACTCAAGAAAGCATGCGAAGATGATTTTCTCCTCCATACGTCACATACAGTTTTTTACGGTTTTTGACTAAATAAATAAATAAATGATGTAAAATATTTACTGTCTGTAATGTAAAAAATGACGTTTTTATTTAAAAATAAAAAGTAAATAACCTAGAGTTCAAAGCCATTTCATAATAAAATTATAACATTATCTGTTTATTCAATAAAAATATTATTGACATTACAGACATTTTTAATTTCTTGAAACATATTATCGTACGGGAAAATGTATGTCAGTTCGATTATTTTTATTGAAATATTATAGTGACGCAAAAAAAGTGAATCTGAGTAAAGGAAAAGCACACTAAAACACTGAGAGATAGTAATTTGAAACAAAAAATGTAAAATCGAACATTTAAAAATTTCAAGCACTAGCTGACTCATCGCAATTAGTATTTCTTTTACGTTTAGCAAACTAATGCTGAAGTGCAATGATGTCAACTAATTCTTTAAAATAGTTAATATTCGTCTTTACACAATTCATGTTCAAATTTTCTGAATTTAAGTCCTTTAATATTTTTATTGCGTCTCTCATCGTCACTTGTCACCACATGAATATGATACAATAAATATAATCAAAACTTTGCTTAATTATCAATTGTAAAAATTATTCAAGAAAATTACTATAGGTGCATTCAAGCATGTCATTGTTGTAATAACTTTGTTGTAAAATACGCACAATTTTTGTTTTAGAACCAATTGGGAACTAAGTCGACAAACTATTCTGGAAAAACTACATGAATTATGGCTGAGTGGAAACGGAACAACAACTTTCGACCTTCTGTGTCCACGAGCAGTTCCAAGAGTGCGAGTAGCTGTAACATTCAATATTCTTTTACGTATGTGCAACATTTCTTATTTATATAATTTTCTTCTTAAACAATTAGTGATTAACATAGCCAAAATGCGTGATAACACAGTTGGAACTTTCTCGAAAATGGAGAAATACGGCTTTAATCTTTCCCAGCGGACTCTTGCAGACGGTACATATAGCGTCTTATAGCGTTTTCCATTCGTTGCACTGAAACCCATTCTAGTGCAGGGCAAAAACGCCATCTCTCCGAAACACGCGCGAAGGGCAGCTACGAATGACACGGATTCCGGAACTGTGTCAGTGCGTGTGCGATACGCAGTGAAATTATAGGTAGTTGTTCTTGATCTGTCACGCTGCTGGAACGCGAAAAATAATAATTTTGAATTATGATCGTTGTTATAATTTTTATGAAGTCGTTTGGTAATTCTTACTTCTTAATTCATAAAATATTAACGTATGATTTCTTTATTTAAAAAACACGAAAACTTCAAATGCGTATGTGTCGAAATTTCATTTTTCGAGATTTGCCAGTGATCGAAATAGTACACAAGACTTTGAACCGAAGGGCTTCTGCAGAATTGTTTGGTTATTGAAAACCATACAAATATTAACATGGTCGTTTCCGCTGGCATATGTATGGGCGTGCGAGAAACATTTCTTGGCACATATATTTGAATGATTTTGTAATTTTGTTTCACTTTATTAGCTTTTCGTAATTCAGGCGTATCTGCACTTTGGTTTCTAAATAGCACTGGATTTGTTAACATGAAGTTATTTTAGGTTAAATTGTAGGAAAACACAAACTGATTTTCCGAACTTCGCGTAAGTTACAAAAATTATTTTAAGATATTTCTTCCAAAACAATATACTCATCATTCGAAGTATCCCTGCGTGACAGAAGATCCTCAAATGCATTCACAATTTCACCATGAATGCAAATCAGCATGGATAACTTCCGTACCTAACCTCACAAGTCCCGGTGCACTGGACGCGATCGTCAGTTCAGTTTAGGGCTCCCCGAGTGCGCCCTGGGTCCGTGTCGATGTGCGAATGGAACACGCAGTTCTTTGTACTGGTGCGCCCTAGCGGTCGAATGGAAAACGAAAGCTGCCCCGAGTGCGCACCAGTGCGGCGAATGGAAAACGCTATTACACGAGGTGATTTAGCTCGACCGGCTGAGGTGGTTCAGAGCATCACTGATGTCACTGCAATACCTCTGGCCTGGAGGTCATAGGGTTCGAGTCCCGACGGGACAGGAGTTTCCTCACTATACTTGGATTTATTCACAGCTGCTTCTGAAATAAATCAGTTATTTCGGTGTCATCCAATCGGAAGGTTGAACGCCACCCAAGGCCAGCTGGCCTTGAACGCCACCATAGTGACGTCACTGTAGTGACGTGTAAGGTCCCGATTGGGTGGCAACGTAACAGCTGATGACCTGCCAGGCGCAGCTTTGAAAAACTCGCAGTATAGCCAGGTAGCAAGGTCGAAATCAGCCGCTGTCTGAAGGAGTCTTCTAGCGGCCGGCTGCTCTGATTCGTAGTTTTCTGTTGTTGGGAGATTAGTCTGGAAGACCAGTTGGGAGTTTAGAGCTTGTCCCGGTTGTAGCGGTGGTCCGCTGGTGGGAGATATCTGGTAAGGAAAACCGACGTGGAGGTCAGTGCCGGATCTCTCCATCCAGCGGGAGAACACCGCCATCTCTCACGATAAAAATTCACTAGGCTTTAGGGATTACTAGGGATTACTTTCATGTACTAAGCTTACAGAATGAAGCTTAGCAGTTGATATACGAATCAACGATACTTGCCCACCCGTACTGCGTATAATGTTTTGCAAAGGTTTTCAAGACAAGCTGAAGACAAAAATTTTCTCACCCACCCAAGATTCAAACTTTTGGCTTCATGTTGCGATTCTTAACACTTACTACAAAGCACATAATACGGGTTACAAAAGTTTAGAAATCCGAAAAGGTGGAAATCAAATTATTAATAACAACTGATTGATGTGTTTTCAACACGTTTTGAATGTTTTATTCAATGGCTTTAGCTTCTAATAAATTACTTGGAAATAACATGAATGATTGACTAAAGCCGAATAATTTGTTTACACAGTTGCAGTAAAATCTTCAAACTAATTTCACAGCCCAAGCTTTATTTTTTGTTTATGAAATTACAATCTTAATATATCACTTTTTACAACGCTTCTGTTTTATTACATTAGTTTTTAGTTCCATTACAGATAATTTGACAAGATATTTTTTTAAAAACATTTTTCGTAGTTGCGATTATTTTTATTTGTACTTCTTACATTATATTTTTTCTCATGCAGATCTCCACAAGGATAATGTTTTAAAACTGCAACAAGAGCATCCTTTTGGAAAAATATGCATAGACAAAGAATAAGAAATATTTTTAAAATTCAATCCTTTAAACTTTTAATACCAATTGGAATTTGTATTTAAGTGTATATATTGTATATACAATTCCCTGACAACTTAGAAAGCAATACTACTTTTCAAACTTGTATTTTTACTCAATAGTGGATATATTTTATTTAATGTTTTATTTTTATTTATTTGTATCAATTATACAAAAATCATTTTCTGTTTTCATGTTACTTTCATGTTTAACATAGTTGTTGAAGTTTAATTTATGTTAACGTTCTCTGAAAATGACTTAAGGTACTCGCACGTTTTCCAGTTATGTGTTGTTTTTAAGTAAAAAATGTGTTTAATTATTCAATTACTCTTTTGTTTTAGAATTATTCCCCATCCTATTCATCAATCCCACTGCCCCAATTTCACATACCAATCTTTTTTTTTTAATTTGTTGCGTCTACAACTTGACGCAACGCGTTTCCAAGCCCCTTAAGGGGCGTTGAGCGCTTTGCGCTGGGGAGTAATCCTCTATTAATATGTGTTATTGCGGAGTAATCGTCCATTACAAATATGTCGTGTCATGTCACGTCGCAGTCAGCTGTCAAGAGGACCGCCAGGTAGCATCTCCTGCTACGCGCTCCTGCGTCACTTCCTAGCGGCCAGAATTGGGAAGGAATGAGGATAGGGGTGGGGTTTATGACACTTCACAGGGGTTGGACTAGCCCTTGTGAAGCAGCCAAACTCGTTTTGTTGGAACAAATTTCACATGAGATTCGACGGGAATCGAACGCGGACCTCAGTGGTGAAAGACAAGCGACTTCGCTATGTGCCACGAAAATCGGTGTAATAGCTGTTCTATTTTATTACGCAACGCGTTTCATCTGTTTTTGATGGGGTAAATCTGTTGGCGCGTTTGGGCAAATCGTCATGAATCAGACCAGCTGGGGTCACCCCTTACCTACACTCACTTACATGCACACACATACATGCACTACAGTAGGTCGGCGCCAGATCCCGAAATCACCGCCCCCACCCGAGGAAAAAACATAAAATACAGTTCATACATGCATACATACATACATACATACATTTATGTGTCCAGATCTTCTTAGACCACCTATTGCTTCCCATACTCTGGAGTTGTCCATACCAATTCAAACGTTTTGTGCCAATTGAATTCAATTTGCTGCTCTCCACGTTCATCATCTATATTATTGTTGCGTTTCTAATACGATCCAACCTGGACACCCGGTAGCACCTTCTCCAGTAGTCCTCTTCAAGGGCTATCAACCTACATTTATCCCGTTTTGTTCAATGTCCAGGTTTCATATTACACTTACGAGACGAATGACCTTAGGCGTTGTCGCGCCCGGAATCACTAACAATCAATACATCAATCATGAATCAGACGAAAATGAAACCGGACGGGTAGCTCAGTGCAACTGATGTCACTGCAGCGCCCCTGACCGGGAGGTCCTAGGTACGTGTCCCGACGGCGGCAGGATTTTCGGCACTAGCTTTTCAGCTAGGTCGAATTCAGTCGCTGTCTGGAGGAGAATTCTAGAGGACGGCTGCTCTGACTGGTAGTTTTCCGTGGTTTTTCCGATCAACACCAGGCGAATGTCGGAGCAGTACCCTACAAAATGGGCCACGGACAGCGCGCGATCTGTCATTCCTCTTCCTTGTCCTATCATCTCCCCTTACACACTCACACTAACATGCACTACACTACCACATATTTCGGGAGCTTAGAGCTTGTTCCGGCTAGGGCGGTGCACCGCTGGTTGGAGAGTCCTGGTTAGGGGGAAACCCCACTAGCCGACGGTAGGTCGGCGCCGGATCTCGCTATCCAGCTGGGGAAGATCACCGCCACCTCCCGAAAAAAACATGCATTACACTTACGGGACTAATGACCTTAGCTGTTGACACGCCCGGAATCACTAACCAACCAACGAAAAATAAAACGTTGCGGCCATCATAAATCAGAAGTAGTTCTCGCTGTGACCGTTTCTCGCGATGGTTGCGCTGCTGCGTTAAGGCAGAGAAAATTATGCAGAAAACTTCTACAAACCTGGGGGATCCTGAGATCACCATGAGAAAACGTGTATGGGAATATACTCTCGGCGTCGGAAGAACAAGAATTGGCAATATTTCTATAGTCAAATGCGAACCGGAAAATTGAAAAATGATTATGATGGTAGCCATCATAATCAATCAATCAATGCGATAGTTAACGATATCACTCAATACATCCAGGAACACTTGTTGACATACAGTAACGAAGGTGCAGCGTTGTTGAAGAAATATTTAGACAAAATGTCAGTGATTATGCATAGTGATTTTCAACATTAGTTTGACTTCGATGAAAGTCAACCGTTGTTACAATTTTTGTATGAAAAATTTAATACTGACAAAGGTCAGTCTGCAGACTCAGAATTCAGCAGAAAAAACTCTTATTGACGGGCCCTGATAACAAAAAAGTGGATAAATCCATTTGCTAAATTTAGAAACACGTGGTGTAGCCAGAATCCATGTTTTGTGGGTCCTTAATGCCAAAAAATCGAATGGCAGCAAAACGTGTCTGTTCGTCTGTGAACAACGCTAGCGGCTTAACTTTTCAGCCGATTTTCTCCAAAATCGATATTTCCCAATCGATCTGACTGATGTCGCGGCCCCTTGATTTTGAAACCGATATTTTAATTTTGGAGTACTTTACATGAAGCCCCGGTAACATTTTCAAAAGAAAGTCGTTTTTTGATTAAATTTTGTTATTGGACAGTGTGTGTGACATGTAAAAGAATGGTGTAGGACTCATGTTCTTTGAAATCCCAGTTTTTGGAAAATTATATACGTTCAAGATTTTTTGAGTCTTATTACAACTAAAAGAATAAAGATAGAGATTTTTTTCCTGAATGAAATCTGTTCCGTAAAGACAGATTTTGAAAGGAGATCATGTACAATTTTTCGAAAATCTTATTACTTTTTGTGTAATTTTTCGTGAAAGTACGGGCGAAAAAGTGGTTTTGGCACTACTAGTTTAAATAGCAATTAAAAAGGAGAGCTCGTGATCCGCGTACAAATCGAAGAAGCAAGAAAATAAAATTTTCATCCGTAAGTAGTAATTTCGATTCATATTATGTCATGAACTGCAAGTACCTGATACTGAATATTTACCGTTTTCTTCATTGCTGCAGGTTTCCTCTGGAAAATAATCAACTGGATAAGCGGTAAGTAATTGACACGAAGACAACAATCTTTGTACCTATAAAAAAATTTTTTTCCAAGTGTACGTTTTAAAAAAGGATATTTTTTGTTGTTGTTCAGATAGGAAAATATCGTCCCGCTTCTTACAATAGACGCAGTTCCTTTTATTTTCAGTTTGCCTGGTCCCCTCATTCCACAAAATTTGCCAGTTAGAAGACAAGTTGCGAAAACTGAAGTAATCAACCTTGGGATCTCAAAATAGGTACAGTAGAACCTTGGATTGCGAGTAACTTGGCTTACTCGCAAGATGACAAGATGAGCAGAAAAGTTTTGAAGATATTGCGACTCAATATACGAGCAATACTTTGCAATACATGTAAAACTGGTTAGCCTCCCCTCCCTCCTCATTCCCTTCAGCGGAATTGTGCGTACAGCGATTTTGTCACACTCAGTTTTATAGTTCGATAAACATTAGACTACGCATGCGATAAAAGTACCGGGGGAGAACGTTTTTGAAGAATCTTTGAGCCTGAGAAATTGTTTCTCTTTCACATTGTCGACGGGAAAGCGTGTGTTGTGTTGCCCGGCTCTGCCCTTCTCATGTTCTCACAAACAGTGGCGTATTCTGCTTTCATGGTCTGGGCTACCGCTCACTTTACAAGTAATCTTTGATTATATAACTATACATAATTTTGATATGTACTATTTGTTCAATTTTATATTTATTTTATATAATATATATATATATATATATATATATATATTATATTTATATAATATATATATATATATATATATATATATATATATATATTGTGACTACCAATATGGGGACATGGTTTATTACAGAATATTTGTCGTAAATGGGCGAAATGGTTAGGGCAAATAATAGGCAATCTAGCGCCTTACTAACGACGTCGTGGTTGTTGTCTGGATAAACATACATTCATCTGACCGTGGAGGTGGCGGCGTGAGTAGGAGGAAATATAAGAGATTTGTGGATTGGTTGAAGAAGCGTCGACTGATTATTAAAACGGAAGTTTGGGCATTTTGTCGAAATAAAAGAAAGGCGAGGCATTGTGGGTTTTAAAAGGGAGGATAAAATTCATTCGGTCGCATGTCGTGACGGTGAGCAGTTCGCTCGCAAATAGATTAATTTGTGCACGTTAGAACTTATAAAAATTTCGGAGGTCTACAGTACGTGTTGGGACTTTGAAATATTTTCGTGTGGTAGAGCAAGAATCAGACTTGAGGGACATATTCGGACTCTGAATATTTTCTTGGCAGAACCAGAAGTAAACTTGTGATACTTCTAAGATTTGGGGAACGTGTCGAGTTCCGAATATTTTGCTGTGCATAAAAATAAGACAAAGTTTTTTTCGCAAGTGAACTCTAATCATTCTGGAACTTATAAATGTATGCGGTTCACAAACGATACCGGACTTTGCATAATTTCTTGCTATAAACGGAAGATAGAACTGAGAGATTTGTTTTGCTGTGTACTCATAAAAGCACTGGATATTTATACGGTGAGAACGGGCATCAGACATAATATAGTGGAGCTGGAACAAATATTTGAGTGGTGCGAAGCGGTGAATCGGCGGTGTTCGTTTTCAAAGAAGAGAAGAAGATTCGTGGTAAATGGACTTTGGGACTTCGGAGCTTCAAAAAAGAGAAGGGAAGGCGTTTCTTCGGGGTAGCACCAATCAAGAACACGCGAAGACCAGAATCGACGTATAAGGTTCGAACCAGGTCATGACTAAGAAAGTTTCTCAATGTAAATTTTTTCCATTTTAATTTGCTGCATTTAAGAGGAAATAAACATTAAGTTTCTCTTGAAAGAAAGATAAAAATGATTTTCATTGGCCAATTCAAGCTAATAATTAGCTAGATCAAATAATCTCTGTATTCAGATTCCTCGCCATTCTATATAGATGGCAGATCGGGTAATCGGCTATTAAAAGATAATAGCGATTATTTCTGACGTGACCCATCGATCCAACTAGCGGGATAATATTCAGTTTTTATCAGAGTAATAATAGTTAAAATATTATCGTAACCTTTTTCCTGGCGCCCATGTTATTAGAAATTTGGAAACGGGTTACGACGAATCGCCCAATAATTGTAGCAGTTAGGGGTATGGTTCAATATATATATATATATATATATATATATATATATATATATAAGAGAGAGAGAGAGAGAGAGAGAGAGAGAGAGAGAGACAGAGAGAGACGAACTCGAATATGTGCCCCGACCACGGACCAGACCCGAAACAGAAATTCCCAAAATATCGTCTCGGGCGGTCCGCCAGTTCAAACGTGGCGCGCTGGCAACGTCATCGCCTGAAGTCTGCAGCGACCAGGTCGAGCGGAACGCACTCCGACCAACGAGAAAAGCCCAAGACAAGAGCAGGAATCAAACCTTGCCATTGGCTCCTGTAGAAAAACCGAGGGAAATCTCAACAAGAATCTTTTTCCGTTAGAAGAACGGGAGTCTAGTTGAAATCTTCGATAGAGACAGTTCGTCGAAAGTCGCGTAACAGAAATATAGTTGAAATCTTCTTGAGAGACGGTTCGATGAAAGTTGCGAAGAAAAGTACAGTGGAAATTTCCGAACGTAGCGGATCGTTGAAATTCTCGTAGGAGAACGGACTATGATTATGCTTTTAATACCGTACGATGGTTGAAAAACGTGCTGTGGTGAGGAGAATTTTAATACATTTACAGTAATACTTAATCGCCATTTCCTTAAAGACGGCTCCAAATTTTTCAATGAAAATTTCTATTCAGGGCGAGTTTTTACTCTTCTTTAATATTCTTCAATTAATAATTTGGTTGTACCACTAGGAAAGCAAAAGTTGAAAAAATGTCAAAAAATATACTTTCGGCGACAATAGATGGCAGCTGGCCAGAGAATGGAGCAAGACCTTAAAGCCAGGCCACACCAAGGAAATTAGAAAACATTACTACGAGAAAGTCTGTACCATTCTATAGCAATTCTCATATATACGTACGTACGTACGTATTGTCAACGCCCCACCTTATTTGGCTATGAGAGACGCCGGCCCGAACGTAGCTCAATCGGTTGCTAGACATCAGTTCCTTTTGAATTGGATGGTGGAAGGGAGTTGATGAGATTTGTTCCGTAAGATTAAAGACATTCTGAATTAATAAATGCAAGATTTATTTCTGAGAGATATCAGAGAAGTTACACAGGAAATTTAACGGAAAATTAGCTCTACCTAATGAGCTCATTTAAAGGAAAAAAATTTAAATAAAATTAAGACAAACAAATTGAGTTTTTATACCTAAGTTATATTAGTACCAGGGCGCTGCAACGCCTATTCATTCAATAGTCCACATAACTAGGGCCCGGATTTTAATGACAAGTCATATTTTTCTGAACCTTCGGGTGAATTTTAAAACAATTTATGAACGAATACGGGTATTGTCGATCAGGAAAGGTATTTTTATTGTGCATATAAAGTCATATTTACAGAAATTTTAGTGAAAGGTAATATGTGGGCCAAATTCTGCCATAAATGCACATATTTGTCATATTTTTAAGGACCGTTTTTAATAAAAGGTCATATTGTAGCCAGATTTTGCCCCAAATGCAAACATTGGTCATATTTTTAAGGACACAAGAATAAAAGGCTTGAAAATGTGTCTCTCATGACACTGTATCAGGTGATATTGTCACATACTCAAAAATTATACTACAAAGGATTATTTGAAAGAGAAGGATTATTTCAAACAAGAAGTATGCAGTAATAAAGCAAGTCGTCTGGTTTGATGGGTTTCATTGTACTGTACTTGATTTGTTTTACAGGCACAAGCAATTTTTTTAATGCTATTTAATTCCAACGACTGCAAGCCGTATGTACCGTACTCACAATCTATTCTTGAGTGCATTTTGTATTTGTTATAACTAAAAAATTAACACGAATTTTTAAAAAATAAACTTGTATAACGTCATATTTTATTTTTTTAGGTCATATTTATATAGGTTTTAGGTCATAAAGGCTTGCATATTTCGCTGATTTTTAGGTCATTAAAATCCTAGCCCTACACATAACTTGTGGGAATTCTGATTGGATGTTGTTGACGTTCTTATTAGAAGAAATAAAAGAAGTCATCTTCGTCAACATATCAGCTTTATTAAGATAGCCGGCTTTCGACGGCTTTGCCGTCATCGTCAGTCTAAAGAATACAGAAAGATACAAAAAACAAATTTTATAAATATATACAGAATAAGATAGAAAAAAAATTAATTAAATTACAATTGATGGATAACTCTAAAATATTTAGTTACAGATAAAATTTCAAAAACGGTAATGGGGGGGATGCAACGGGAGGATTAGTAGCACTAATGCTAGTGCTACTAATGCTACTAATCCTCCCGTTGCATCCCCCCCATTACCGTTTTTGAAATTTTATCTGTAACTAAATATTTTAGAGTTATCCATCAATTGTAATTTAATTAATTTTTTTTCTATCTTATTGTGTATATATTTATAAAATTTGTTTTTTGTATCTTTCTGTATTCTGTAGACTGACGATGACGGCAAAGCCGTCGAAAGCCGGCTATCTTAATAAAGCTGATATGTTGACGAAGATGACTTCTTTTATTTCTTCCTACACATAACGCTTGAAGAGTGCGAGGAGAAACCCGTTAGCGTGGGTTTATTTTGCCTGATGGCGACTTTTGCGAGAGAAGAAGGCGCTCCAGTTGCGGGGTGTCCCCGGGTCGTTGAACTCCTCAGCTGGGGCTGCGGGCTCGGGGGTAGCCGTGGCGGCGGCCGCCGGCGTCGGTCAGATGGAGGTGGCCCGGGCTTCCCCTGCGGCCACTCCGCCTCTTGTCCCGTCCGGATGGCAGCCGCAGTGTCGAATCGTGGCGTGGCTCCGATAATTATCGAAAGTCACCAGAAAACACAGGCAAGCGTTCACCTGTGGCTAGCTTCGCGGAACAACTACTGGCCGGTTTTTGCACAGAGTTGCAATGGTCACGAATCAAAGGAGAAACAATCTCGGTGAAACGGTCTGCAGCCGAAAAGCCATTTCTTTCCGCGTGTGAGCCTCTTACGAACCTTCTCGGCCGAAAGTCAAATCGAGAGAGTCCTCTTGGATTTTTGCTCTCTGCGTACGAGCCCTTTGGTCCCCCCCTAATTGCTTACTTGCTTTCGAAATCCCCCCTTTCCCTGTCAGTTGTGATCTGATTGGCCTAAGCCTGTGGCGTCGTGGTTAGTTATTCGCCAATCAGCTGCCGAGATTCTCTAAAATTTGCCGACATTTTCCCTCTCTCTCTAAATCTCTAAGTGCGCGCACGTGTGCAATGGTCGTTTCCATAGCACTCCTTCCAACAAACAGAGTTCATAAATGGTCATGGACTTCCCCGCTGGCGTCAGGCGTGATCCACTTACTTAAAAGAAACAAGTCGTCTCCGAGGACTGGGGGAGCACTCGTACGGGTGGACCTTGTCAGCGCGCAGCTGTGGATTGTGAAAACGTCACGGCGCCACGGACGCCTGAGTAAAGTCGGCGCCGTGGCGAAAAACAAGTGCGAGTGTATATAGTGTATTTATTTTTTTATTTATTTTACGTCAAAAAAAGTTAAAAACTGCGTATGACGTGCTATGGGGAAAAGTGAATTGTGTGCACATTTTCAAAATTCTGTGATCCCTACACAAAGTCATATACTACTTAAATTTTGAATTTTTGAAAGGGAGAGAAAAAAACTCCCATGTAGTAAAATCTATTTTCAAAAATAAATAAGCAATAAATTTTGAATTTTGAAAAGGAGAAAAAAAACAAAAACTCCCATGTAGTAAAATCTATTTTCAAAAATTAATAAGCGATAAATTTTGAATTTTGTAGTGCTAGTGTAGTGAAGTGCGGTATGAATGTGCGAGTGAATGTGTTTGTAAATATAGAATAAGCATGAATGAGAGAGTGAATGAATAAAATAAAAACAAGAAGACATAAGAACAATTCAAAAGAACTTACTATTCCTTATATATATATATATATATATATATATATATATATATATATATATATATATATATATATATATCTGTATCAGAAAACAAATAGCCCAAAGAGGATGTGTTTAGCTTTAGAATAAAGATTTTAAATTTAAGATTAAATATAAGTAGTTTTTTTTAAGTATTGCCCTCCCACAGCTGAAGAAACCGAAACGTTGGAGCGCTTATGTAACCCCGTTACTGAATAAATTCCCAGGGTTACTGGCGAGGGGAAAATGAATAAATGCTGTGGATCGTGAAATTTCTTTTGAAACGGGCGTTTACTGAGGGCGCCTGTCAGTGGCAAGGGTGGCGGGCCCGAGCGTGCCTTTCGATCACAGCCCTTTTGTTCATGAATAACATTTATTATTATGCATAGTACTAATGTGCCGCCAAAGTATATACGAAGTAATACACGTAGTATAGAGAAAGATATGTAATGCTGCGCAAAAAAACTGCAAATTTTCGGCAGAAAAATATTCATTGGAGGGTCCTGACAACGAAAAAGTAAGTCCAGTAAAAGAGAAAAATCATCTAACGTGGGGTAGCCAGATTCGTAGTTTTGTGGATCCTCGATGCCGAAAAAAACCTGCAAATTTTCGGCAGGAAAATATTCATTGGAGGGTCCTGACAACGAAAAAGTGGATAAGTCCAGTTGGTAAATAAGGAGAGAAAAATCATCTAACGTGGGGTAGCCAGATTCGTAGTTTTGTGGATCCTCGATGCCGAAAAAAAATTGAAAGCAAAACGTCCGTCCGTGTGGTGTATGTGAACAACAGTATCGCCTAAACTATGCGTAAGATTTTTTTCCAAACTGAATTCTTGTCTAGCTGGCCTGAGACGAAGCTCTGCCTGAGGCGAAGCTCTTTTCAAAAGCATTCATTAATTTTGGGGGTAGTTTACACGAGCCTTTGGGACAAATTCAAAAATTTCTTAAAAATAGCTCCAATTGTTTTCTTTAAATTTCTCCTAAGAATAGCGTACAATACACTTATAAAGGGCTCCGATTTTCATGGTTAACTCTGAATTTTCGAAAATTGCAAAAGTTTGAAATTTTTCCTGCGGCTTTCTACAACTACAAAAATTAAGATAGAGATATTTCCTTCAAATTAAATTTGTTGTTCATATTTAGGTCTTTAACATTTGCCTGTTTCTATAATTTGGTTAGTCCATTTTCTAAAAATATTTGTGAGATTTCTTCACTCTTTCAGAACTCTTACAATATTTCTATTTGGCCGACTTTGCCCGCAACACGTTCTTCGATTGTGAATGTAATTTTTGTGATATTTTCATAATTTTTTAATACTTTTTTTTTCTCCCGAGAACTGTATAACGTTTTGTTTGCGCCTCATAGCTCTCAAAATATTTAGGAGTTTTGAAATTCACCCAGTCAACTTCACACACCTGCTGTGTTTTGAACGAAACGATAATAGGGGGCGCGTGAAGGTGGGGATCAGTGATCCTCTTCGAAATATTGTTATTCATCAGTCACGTGAACACGGACGGGTAAAACTGTTCTGGCTCCCGAGCGTGCCACGTGTGGCGTCATTGCCGCAACAATGAATAACAGACGTGAACAGTGTAATATTGATATTTATTAAAGATATTCTCCGACACCCGAATCTACTTTTTACAATATCTACAGCCTGTTTCTAGGAGGAACTTCACCTGGTCACCACAACCGCTTGCCTGATTAGATTCACTCCCGCGGTGTGATGCACCCTTCTCTAAATCACGACGAATTCACGCCGGCTCCAGACCCTTTGCCCCCGTAGCCTACCCGACGTGCCACGCGCCGCGCACCCTCACACGACATCCCACGAAGAGCTCGAGAATCAGAAGAAAGAGAAAAAGTGTGCGGGCGCGCTTTTATACCCTCTGGCCCGGCTGACGGAACTGCGTCATCTCGCTGCTTCCGCCAGCCGCGTTTACCAGACAGCCGAACTACAGGGTTCACAAATCTGGCCCCATGGCAACGCACGTCACGGCCTCCCTGGGGTTTTCTGCCCTTCGCCCTATGCGATAGCCGGGTTTCCCGTCCCAATATAGCCTCCCTTTGTTCAGGGAGGCGTCCCTTGCATGCTGCCCGCTGTCGCAGCCTACTTCCTTGTGCATGAAATGCACGTAGCCAATATTTACTGTATACGGCGACTGTATGACGCCACACACGGAGATCGTTACTGCTGTTTCATTTACACACGTAACTCTAACCTGAAACAGTAATATTTATTATCTGCCCAAGTTTTGTAGATTTATACGAATCATGCGTAATTCACACAGAAGCGAATGAATTAGAAATGAGGAATTAATAATATTATACTTGCTGACGAATCAACGTTTTATTGATGATTTTAATTTTGAAAATTTTCATTAGTTTGGATATAGGTATCACATGTAATTACGTGTTTGTTAACCAAGATAGCATTAAATGAAGCAAGAAACATTGTTTTTCATTTGATCATTCAACTTCATCAATCACTCACAATTACTTTAATTTTCTCTGCTTATCAGGTTTTTTTTATCTCAGACGTCAGATGATCTTTAACATAGTTTATTTTGTATTTTCCTTAGGGGAAGTTTATAATGGTTAAACGTTTTCAAAGATTGCACATTAGATACCTTAAATAGCCCGTTTCCGTTTCATAAACCGCTACGTTCTCCCTGTACAGATGGTCGTGCAAAATTCAAGGTTTCGGCAGTTTCGTAGAATGGAGAGTACTGTCCAACAAACCACCTTCGAACTCTGAAATAACTGAAATGTAGCCTGGGTTGGGAAGGCTGAAGGTTGAACTAGACCACCAACTTCGTTCGACTGGCCTTTCCCTAAAAAAACTGCATAAACTCCAGCTAAATGTTCCTGTTGCAGGGTAATGCCGTTCAATCCCAAGTACGAGAAGATAGCGATCTCCAGAAGGCCGTGGACTTCGGAGCGAATGGCGGCGCATGCGCAGAGCGGTTCCCGTGCGCCAAGAGCTCATGACGCGTCTCCCACACCTCTCTTCCGCTGGCACTACCAAAATCGGTTACCACAAAACCACATATACCACCATTTAGAACTATTTAATTGCTAATTAATTACGCAAAAATTAATTTTTTTGCTCTTCAAATTTTGCGTAATGAAAGGTGAGCTAGCGGAAGATTCCACTGTCAATCACAATTAGTTACCACAAAACCAAATACGCTGACTTGTAGAGCGATTTAATTGCTAATTAATTACGCAAAAATTAATTTTATTGCTCTTCAAACTTCCGAGTAAATAATTATAAACTAGCACTTCCGGTTTCCGCTGGCACTACCACAAACGGTTACCACAAAACCATATGTACCAACTCGTAGAGCGATTTAATTGCTAATTAATTACGCAAAAATTACTTTTTTGCTCTTCAAATTTTTGCGTAATTGTTGCGTTCTGGATCGAAGATATTGTGACAAAGGTTCCATGGCGTCAGCAGATACAAAAGTGAAGAGCTCCAATTGTATTTGCAGCTACGGTAAGTTGTGAAGTGAAAAAGCTTGAAGTGAGAAATTGTGCCCTCCTCTCATTTACCTCACTTAAACATTACCGTTGATCACAATTAAGACGCCCAAAGGAAAACGAAGCGAAATGATGGGGAAATATAAGTTTTGCGAATACTTGCACACTAGTTACCGAGTGCCTTTAGAGAAAATATATTCCAAGCTCTATCTAGTCTTGCTACTTCTAATGACAAAGTTTAACTGCTTTTATGATTTGTTGTTTTTATTGGAGCACATGTAATCTATCTGGCCATGGTCCAATGTGTTTTGTTGATTACTACAGAACGCACTCTTATTTAGGTTGAATGAAACATTAAAAGTATATTTTAAAAAAACACCTTAAATAAAATCAGTGAATATAAAATGTTAAGACTATTTTTTACTGTCTTAGGAAGTCAGGAGAAATACTAATCAAATGCCACAATCAGAGACCCGAATTTATTTGTTTGTATTTTATTATCGAACACAACAAAACATCGCCCTCATATCGATGCAATTTATTTATTCTAGTATTTACACTAAATAATGAATATCACTATAAAGATCCTAGTTTTATATTCGTCATTTGGAAATGATGAATGGATTTTATAATCATGTTATTGTACGCAAGAAAGAAAGTATCATCTATAATTTTATGGATTTAATTTAACACTTCATATTATCTGTTAATTGTTTGGATATAGCCTTCTTTAAATTTTACAACATATATTGTAATGTGTAATGCCTGCTTGAATATTATAACACTTGTACGAATTAAGTGTCCAACTATTCTATTTTATTCTTCATGTGCTCCCCATTCAATGTGATTTGTTAAAATGTACTGGCCTCGTGCTGAGTGAGTTGATCAGTATTTCCTATGCCTTGCTAAAACACTTTTAGCAAGGCTTAACATTTTAGTTTTATTTCTGTTATTTAAGGCTTAGTATACTTATTTTTGAAGTTTTTTCGATTAAAAATGTTCATATTGAATAACAGTAAAGTGTTTTGACCTGTATCAATTTATTTCCAAGAGATTTTTACTTAATTTGAATTAAATGCCTACATCTTAAAACTTTCTCTTATTATTTTAAATGTTCAACCCAGGTGATTTCCATTTCTTCCTATTTCTTCCATTATTTATGCATTTCTATGAGACTTTCACTGAGGTAGCTCATTGAAAGTGTAGCTCCACATCACACTATTGACAATCAGTAGACAATCATTAATCACATTAACCACAGAAATTTGCATTTCGGGGATTTTAAAAGTGAACATCGAGATATCATGTTGCTTTACTTTCACTTACTTCAGGCTCCTCGGTGGGTGAGGGGTTGGCTTACTGTCCTCTGAACCCCCAGTGCGCGGGTTCGATCCCGGCCGAGGAATCCGGATTTTCGAAGGGCGGAAAATCCACAGTAGCCATGTCACTCTTGTGGCATGTAAAAGAACCCTGGCAGGATGCCCGGCAAAATTAAATCCCTCCGACAACATCCCGCCCTAACGATGTCCCACTTTCTCCTAACCAGATAGTTCGGATATAGTTAACTGAGCCCGACATCTGGCGGAGAAAGTGAGAGTCAAATCTCAGGCGCAATTACGGGACTGCCCACGGGGTGCGCCTACATAGATAAAAGTCCCCAGACCCGCGTCGGAGGTAGGCTTTGTAGGAAGCCTGGGTTGTAACACGGGTGCGGAATAACTGCCTACGGGCAGTCTCCCCGCAAAATAACCCATACGATAAATAAAATTCACTTACTTCAGATTAAAAACGTCAGCGGCGGACAATTGTTTAAGATTTCAGCATACACATTTTACTAGTACACTTAATTCTCCTCATTCACCAACATTTTAAAGTTTATTTCGTAGTACATGACAAAGATGAATAGGCAAAGTTTATGTTTTTATGAATTATTAATTTGTTCTTACGTTTTTAAAACTAGTTGCTTATTTATACTTAAAATTTTAAATTGGTAATTGAGCCTTATAATATTTGTGACTCACCATTAAAAATATTTTTAAGCTATGTCTGTTTTATAAATAATATTTATTACTTCATCATGTAGTTCATGCAATTTTTATATGTACAAGTAATCGACCAAATTTAATTGTAATATTAAAGATGAACAGCAGTGATAACTAATTCGAAAAGTTTGGGGTGTGTACATCAAGTTACCCACCAGACATGAAGTGAGAGCCAATGCGAAAAAGCCACGACAACATCTAACCTAGATTACTCGTGTGACCTTACGGAGCAAATATGACTTCACTAATAAATTGTCAAGTAGCATGATCGTCGCTTGGACAGACATAAACCTTCCAAACCAACCGTTTTAGCCTCTTTACGTCCCTGCAGTTGGATAAAAAAATAATGACTGATGAACTTGACAGTTCTGATTTAATAGTGCAAATGGAAGTTTTCCATTACTGACAATGATGATACAATAGAAACGAAGATAGCTTGTGGCCAGCGAACAAGCACTAGCGATCTTGGGTTCGATTCACGGTCGTGGCAAAATGAAATTGTAGGTTTCGTCCACAATCGTCTCAGTTTCTGTAGCTGTTAGGAAAAAAGCTCAGGCACGGGGAGTTTGCTAGTTCCGACGAAGGGAATACATCGTGTTCGCCACACGTATCTCTAACCGTCCAAGCAGAGGAATTAAAATAACCCAGGCATAAGGGAACTGGATGACAAACTCAGACGATCGACCCAAAACTACAAACAAGTAGTGGCCCAGGGAATACTTTCACCTGGGAATTTTCTCGCAGACAGACAGACAGACAGACGGAAAGACAGACAGACAGACAGACGGTAAGACAGACAGGTAGACGGAAATACAGCCAGACAGACGGACAGGCGGAAAGACAGAGACAGACAGACGTTTTGGCGACATTCGATTTTTCTGTATTCAAGACTCATAAAACATGGATTCTGGATTCTCCAGGGGTTAGAGGATTTTTTCTAAACTTAGCAACTAGATTTAAGCACATTTTTCATCCTCAGGGTTCTGTAAAATGATTTTTTTCCCAAAAATTTCTGTTTTTTCCGGCAGCATTACATAACTTTCTCTCTATTCCGTAGGTAGAAAGTAAATGAAATGAATTGAAAACTAATTGGTAATGGCTCGGTATAACAAGTAGTACCAAAATGTTATAGATTTCTTTTACCGCATTCACTTGAAATTCTTCAAAAATGTTCCAAGGCAATACGTTAGGTATAAATTTCCGTAAATTACTAATGTCATTTGTTGATTAAACGATGAAAAATCAATGTGAATGTGATGTAATTGTATCCGATACATATCTCGTTTTCGATGAGCACACTTGATTCTCAACAATTTAAAATCTGTTTTAAGTATCTTTATAAGAGAAGGTGGTGGTGAAGAAGGTGGTTCACGCTGGTGAATTTTCCTCCGAAACTACTAACATTACAAACTCCATATTTTTAATGAAAATAAATAAAAATCTTGTGATGTACTGAAATGTTTAGTTATTGAAATTGTTACGTGAAATACCTTAAATTCATAAATTAACGGGGCGGTGACATATTTCACAATTTTAAATTACAATTGAGTACCATATTTTTATTTCTATTTTTTTTTAGTTTTGCTTAAATATATATCTCGGGTACTGTACTATTTAAAGACACATAATAATTAAAATCCTATTCATGTTCAAGAAAATACAAAACGTATATGATTATATAAATATCCAGGTAAGTTAGAGTACATTCGGAACATAACACTGATGTGAACTCTGCGAGTACGGGTAGGGTGTTGAATTCCACTCAATAAGGAAGATGTTAGTTATTTCAGTATTGTAATTTACAACATATATTGAAGTCGTACTGTCTATCATAATATCACCATATTTTCTGTACTTGCATATTGGCTTGTATTTGGGACCTTTGCCAACAATTGCCATTGTTCCCAAGGTTTATTAGCAATTGATCCAGTAGGAACTGCTGATGTTAAGGGGAAGGGAAAGTGATCTTGTAAGAAATATTGTGTTATTCATTAGTGCGTGCGATTTAGTTGAAGCAAGATAATTACAGTGTGGATGTAGCTGTTAATGTTTTGGAATGAGCGTTATTGTAATAGTGGCAAAACCAGCCTCAACGTACGAACATTTTTTTTTGCTTTATTTAAAGGGTCGCTTGAACTACTAGGTCATTAGCGACCACATTTAAAATACAGTATATATAGTATACAACAGAGCATACAACAAAATTTAAAATCATACCACAAATATATAATTTGTCAATATAGGTAACTTTACATGAGAACAAATAACAATCACATTCAACAGCAATATAATATAAACAGAGAACATCGTCAAAAATTCATGTTGGGCATTACTATACATTATTTGATAATACAATATTTGACAATATTGGTGTTTAACAGATTTTTAGTTTCTTACAGCTTATTGATAAGGTTAATTTCCTTTAAAAGTTTAAAGACATTTTCAATGTGGTGTTTGTTGTTAAGGATTTCTGGGTGAGTGAGAGGTATTGCATATTTTTTGCGGATACCTTTGTAAATGGGACAGAACAATAATATGTGTGGTATAGAGAGGGCAGATTGACATTGGTCACAATTTTTTGTATTTCTTTTGTTAGTAAATGCTGATGGGTGAGTTTGGAATGGCCCATTCTTAAACGGGTGAGCACAGTTTGATATTTTCTCTTGTGAAGGTAAGGAAGATGGTCATCGAAGATACTTTTCCTGATCTGATGTAGTAGGTTTGGTGATCTTGTCCATTCAGTATTCCAAACATCCTTGTTTCTTTGATGAAGTTCTTTTTTGATGTCATATTGGGAAACTGCATGCTTTTCCAAAGGTGAATTAATAGAGTCTATAGCTGCTTCATCAACTAATATATTACCGGCAATACCTCGGTGCGATGGTATCCAAATGAGAATTATTTTTTTATTGATGTGTAATAAGTCATAATATAAGTTAGCTATTTCATTTACTATAGGTTCCTGGTTTTCAGTATTACTTAAACTTACTAGCACACTTTTGGAATCTATAAAAATAACAAATTTGTCTTCGGTTTGTTCTTGAATATATTTAAAGGCGAGAAGGATGGCGTATGCTTCACAATAAAAATAGAGCAATAATCATTTAGACTTGATTGTAATAGTGTCTCTTTAATTTACACTGCACAGCCAGCTTCGATCTCTTTACGGGAGCCATCGGTGAAGATGTGCGTATATCCAATGTATTTGTTATTGATTTCGTTGAAGTAGGCTTGGTAACTTAACGTATTAGTTACCTTTTTTGGAAGATCATTAAGACTAATGTTGCTATTTATTAGGGAAGGAATCCATGGAGGTCTTTTTTCAACCGTGGTAGTTCGAACAGTAGGAAATGTGAAGTGAAATTCTTCGAGATACTGGTTCAGGAGATAATAAACTGGTTTCGGAGCATACTTTTTCTCTGTATACTTTTCGTAATATTTTCTGGAGAAAACATTCTTATAAACAGGGTTATTAGGAGTGGATGATATTTTACTGGCATAAGAAAAGCATAGTTTTCTTCTTCTGGTGTGAAGAGGTTCTTCATTGGATTCCGCAAGAATACTCGAAATTGGACTCGTTCGATATGCGCCAATGGCAAATCTTAACCCGGCTGAGTGGACTGGATTAAGACTATTTAATATTGTTGGCCTAGCTGACTGGTAAATAATTGCTCCATAGTCTATCTTAAAACGAATGAGAGCTTTGTATGTTAATAGTATAACATTTCTGTCGGCTCTCCTCGATGTTGATGAAATGGCTTTTAATACATTTATTCTTCGAAGGCATTTAGCTTTCAAATTTTTAATATGTGGTATCCATGTTAGTTTACTATCAAATAATATTCCTAGAATTTTGATTAGGCTAGAACATTTAAGTTGTTGTGGTCCTATTGTAAGTTTTAGCTGATCCGATAAGTTGCCCCTTTTATTGAAGGCTATACATTCAGATTTGGATTTAGAGATCTTAAAACCTGTCGTATTGGACCAATCTTGAAGTTCTTTTAAAGTAATTTGAAGCAGTTCTTGAGATGTTTTAATATTTTTTCCACTTAATGTTATAGTGATATCATCTGCAAACAAATATACTTTCACTGGTCGATGGAAATGGTTCGTGATATCATTTATGGCAATCAAGAATAGTAGTACACTAAGCACAGATCCTTGAGGCACTCCGTTCTTTATTGTATATTTGTTCGAAAAATATTCTTGAATTTAACTTGTTAAGATCTATTTTTCATGAATTGGGTTATGAAAGTTAGTATTTGGCCATCTATCCCCATTTGGAGGAGAATTTTGATGATTCGACCTCTCCAGACCATGTCGTAAGCTTTTTCCATATCTAAACTAACAGTCACATGATGTTAGTTTGTTATAAAGGCATCACAAATGTCACTATGGATGTTTACTAGATGGTCAGTTGTAGAACGATTTCGTCTGAAACCACTTTGGAATGGTGAAATGTTATTATGATATTCGAGGTACCAATTAAGTCTTCTACTGACAAATTTTCCAGTAATTTGCAGAGGGTGAACGTTAAGGAAATATGTCTGTAATTATTCGGGTTGGTTGGATCTTTGTTAGGTTTAAGAATCGGTATAACTATAGATTCTCTCCATTTGTCAGGAAATTCGCCAGTGGTTGTTATTTCATTGAAGAATCGAGTTAGATATTCAATAGCATTTGTCGGCAGTTCTTTCAGAAAAACATTGTATATTCCATCTGGTCCTGGGCTTGAATTTCTAGTACGAGATAGCACAATCTCAACTTCTTGTACTTGTACGGGATAATTTAATGTAGGATTACTTGACGAATTTTGTTGAATAATTCTATCCATTGTTATATTCGAATTAGATTTGTATATTTGAAATTCATATTTAAAGTTACTGTCGCTTGAGTTATTAGCAAATGTAGAAGCTAGAATGTTCGCAATTTTTCTTGAAGAGGTAGTCTGTCGTTATGACCATAAATTTAGGTTGAAAGTTCTGCTTGTAGCAACCATTGATAGCTTTGATTTTTTTCCAATTTCTCTGGGTTAGAGAAGCAATTTATTGATGAGATAAAATCAATCCAACACTGCCTTTTATTTTCTTTATATATTCGTCTTGCTTTTGCTCGTGTTCTTTTATAATCAATATGATTTTCTATAGTTGGATGCCTCTTGTATTTGTTGAATGAGTGTCTGTATAATTTATGAGCATTTTTGCAGTCTTCATTCCAGGAAGGTAGTTTTTTCCTTATTGGTTTTCCTGAAGATTTTGGGATTGTTTCATTAGCTGTTTTGAGGATGAGATCAGTCAGTTTCTCAATTTTTTATTGAGGGAGATTGAGGAATTCTCTTCTAACATATTAATTTCATTTATTTTTGTTGATAATATTTCTTTGTATCTGTCAAAGTTAGCGTCTTGGAATTTCCATCGAGGATGATAGATAGTGCAAGCAGACACTGAGGTATTATTAAAGTAAAATATGAGAATGGGAAAATCGTCACTTCCATGTATGTCTTCTGTAGTACTCCAGTCCCATTTACAAGCAATAGAAGATGAACATATTGTTAGATCAATTGCACGGAACCTTTTGTGTGTATTATTAAGGTGAGTGTATTGATTTTTGTTAAGTATCAATATATTTGGATCTTCTAATATTTTTTTTAATAATCTTGCCTCTACTGTCATCTTTATAAGATCCCCACATTAGGCTGTGACTATTACAATCACATACCATAATAAAAAGTTTAGGTAGCTGATCTATGATTTTTAATATTTCATTTTGTGTAAAATTATAACTATTAGGGAGGTAGATATTACAGACACTCAAATATTTTCTTCCCATGTTGATTTTGACTGCTGTACATTCAATATTGGTGATTATATGAATTTCATCTGCTTGAATAAGTGATTATATATATATATATTGTCGTGACCGGCCGCACAGTTTCGAAGGAGCCGCCACAGTAGGGCGTTACCGCCCCTGGCGGCAGCGGCCAGCGACAAGCCCCCCCCCCCCGCGGCCCGGAGCGAATTAAGCCGGCCGTGGCCCGGGGAGAGGCAGAGAGTGAGCGGCCGAGTAACTGTGAGGTGTGGCGATAAGTGATAGAACATTGAAAGATTGCGATTACGACGGACAGTGCTGCGACCACGGACTTTCCCTCTACGGAGAATTGGTGACTCGGCGATATTTTGGTGCTTCTACTGGTTACGACAACTCTGCTAAGTTTCTCTGTACATTCTCCTGGATATTCGGCACTATAGCTCTGTACCTGTTTTCTCTATCAATAAATTGTTTATTGAATTTTGAGTGTGTTGAATTTGGACACATCATTTTATATATATATATATATATATATATATATATATATATATATATATATATATATATAGCTATGCCTCCATTGGATATTCTTGGATTATTTCTATTCTTTAAGTATACAGAATAATTTTTTAATTGTGGTATCGCCCTTGCTGAATTGTTAGTTTCCTGTGAGCATATTACATCTGGATTATATTTGTTAATCAGAATAAACAGATTTTCTCTTTGAGGTCTAAATCCATTGATATTCCATTGTAATATGCTTTCAACCATTGTTAGTTAATATTTAATTTGATAGGATAAATACTTAATTATACTGATTCATTGCTTTTAATGTGTTTATTTAATTTCTTTTTTAGATTTGTAAATCTTCTCTTCATATTTTTATCCATTAATTTTGGATATGTTTTTTCTAACATTTAGATCAATTGAGTTAAATCAGGGGTAAATTCTAGAGCTATTTCAATTACCTCAGTACTGTTTTTAGTTTTTTCAAGAAAACTCTTCATTTGAATAACATTCAAGGGATATTTGTTGTTTGGGTCCCATAATATTTCCTTGAGAGGGGCCAGTTGGGTGTTCAGTTTTTCAGATTCTTCAATATTAGTACTTTCTAATCTTGACTTTTTATAATTCAGCTATAATTCTCTTTTTCTTTTGCAATGAGGTCAATATTGAGATGTTTGTCAGGTTCTGATGAAGGTTCAATAAGTGGGTCTGAGGTTGTTGATGATAAGGATATAGGTCGTTTCTTAATCAAATTATTTGTGGAGTTGGGGTTGTTTGCTTGTGGAGTTTGAAGAGCGTCAGGTTCTGATGAAGGTTCAATAAGTGGGTCTGTTGGTTTATAAAGTGTTGTCTTCACTCTCTTTTGTTGAATAGTTTCTTCAATTTGAGTGGATGAGTTAGATGGTGGAGGTATTTTGAGGTTACATTCATATCAGTAGAGGGTGATATTACTTTTTCATTGATGTTATCTGCAGGTTGAGGATTTGGTATAGAAGATAGACTTTGGTTATGTTGTTGAGTAACTTCAGTTTCCATTTCATCATTTCCACTGGGTTTACTGGGACAAAGCTGAGCTACATGTCTTTCTTGATTACAAATAAAACAGGTCATGATAGCAGTAGAGAAGTATATACGGTATGAGGTATTGTCAAAATAAACAACAGTTGAATCTGGTGGTTTGTTTAGACCGTCAGGTTCTATGTACACTTGTCTTCTGAAGCTCATAATATGCGAGAAGCCCTATTCTGACATTCCTGCTTTTATGAACGAGATATTGGAGGATGTTGTAATTTTCCTTTTGGTAAACTCCTTTTCAATTATATTATGTGGTATGATTGGGCACACGTTGGATATAATTACCCTTTTAAGTTTACTAATGAGAGGTCTAACATTGAGTTCACGATTCTTAATAACAATTGTTTTATTTTTACCAGTGAATTTATCTGCAACGGCTTGACTTGACAGAAAGATGCATATTTGGTTGTTAGATATGGATGAAACGAATCTAACACTAGCATACTGTATTACTAGCATCAACAATAGAGGCAACCTTGCTAATATAATCTTTAATTGAAAGTCCTTCTTGAGCTTCATTACAATTGCTTGTTCTTTCTTTAATGAATACCTTGTTGTGATCCGTACTGTTGGGGGTTATGTCTCTCCTGTAGTCAGGAGAATCCATTTTTCCTGGAGGTACAGCTGCATCTGCAGCTGTACGTGAAATTCACGTGATGATATACTGTGTTTTGCTTACAGTATTAGAAACAGCTTCGTATAGTTACAACAAGTTAGGTAAATAACTCGTGTATCGTTTGTACACCACTGTTCACAGCACAACGTACTCGTACGGCGTCCACACTCGAACTGTACGAACATTTGTAGAACTCTAAATTTATATTAAGGAAGGTCCTCTTGGGCAAAACGCATTTTCTCACAAAAAATACCTCAATTTACTTTTACATTGATAAGCTTGTTTTTCCTAGGTATTTCCAAAATAATGTGTATCATAATGTTTACGCGTCTTCTGTTTTCTGGACGTTTTGTCAATGGAAAGTAACAGCAGTGTTACGTTGTATGTATTGTGACATACCAATATGTCACTGAATATTGTACAATATTTATTATAAATGGCGTCAATAAAAGGGGATAAATTATGTGAATATACTAGCATAGCAACGGTAAACGAGCCGTCGTCAAGGTCAACATCTTCATGCAGTGACAATCGCGGAGACGGCTAGTTCATTTTGTATAGAATTCAGGGATTGGCCGAAAAAGCAGTGACAGTCGTGAAGATGGCTAGTTCGTGTTGCAAGAAATTTAGGGATTGGCTAGGTACGAAGTATCTGCAAATAAAGAATCGAAAAATGGACCGAGCTTTGCAGGGCTGAAAGAATACGAGAGACATTCATACTGACTGATGTAGTGCTCATGAACGGATCGTGCTCCAATTAATGTTAGGAGTTTTTTTTCTTTAGGGACTTGTAAGCATCTACTAGGGAATGGATATTGAGAGAACATCAAAATTTGAATACTTAGTGTGACAGTGGAGTTGAAAATATTTCATGTGAACGAGTTGGAGGGACATTGAGGGCTTGGGCGAAGTTGTCAGTGATTGGACTGGAATGTTAGCAGCAAAGAGTTTATTGATCTGACGAACGGTGATCGAAGTGTGCTTCCGAGAAAAGAAGAGAGAAGATGGTGTCTGGACCTGAGGACGGCGGCGTCGGAGATGGATAAAGATGGTCCAAAAGCGCGCGAAGACATAAGGTTGGAATTGTCATGACAAAGATTTAATTTTATATTAGGTAAAGTTATACAATACCAAAATTGTTTTAAATTGTTAACAAATTTCCATGTTTTTGTGAAATGAATATATGATTTTTCATTGAGCCAATTCTAGCAATGAACTGGCAAGATAGAAAGATATTTGCTTTTCAGGTTCCTCGACTCAGGTAGTTTGTTTTAAATATATTCAGTTTATTTCAGTATTAGATTAGAGAATTATGCTTCTACTTGATTAAGCACAAGAAAGCAATTTGTAGAGTCCAGCCATTACTATGAATGTTAGTGGTATATCACCGTTAACTACGTCGTATCCTTTAATCAAAATCATGTTCAAAACCCTGGTAATTTTGCTTTCTGTTTTACTGACTCGTTTAAGACTTGTGTAAGACTTCGAAACAATGTTAAGAAATTCGTACAAGAGAATCTGCTTATAAGAAAGAAAACGCACAGTCTATGCTACCAATTGCTATACACATCGGTGACAAACTTTTGCGCAAACATCGCGCTTCCATATGATCCTACCTCCTAATATTGTGTCGTATTTCCTTTTGCCCGGCGATGTGCAGCAATTCGACGTGGCATGAATTCAGCAAATTCTTGCAAGTTCCCTGCAGAATTATTGAGCCATGTTGCTCCAAGGGCTGCACATAATTGTGTAAGTGTTGCCGATGCAGGATTGCGTGCACGAACTGACTTCTCGACGATGTCACGCAAATGTTCGATGGGATTCATGTCGGGCATATTGCACTTTAAAATGCGCGAAAACTGCCAACATTGTAAAAAATATGTACCTTGTCATTAACGAAAGAACTAATTATAGAGAACAAATGTATTTTGAGACAAAAATCCTTATTTTGGATATTGTAGTTGTAGGAAGACGTCGAATAAATGCAAACCATTGAACATTATTTTGATGAAGATTTATTTTTTATTTAGAGAGAAAATTTATCATCTTTTTTCCTAAGGAGAAATACTATTTGTTATTTTGTAAAATGTAAAAAATCAAAATTATTATCAATTCAGAGCTATGAGAAACAAAATCATTTGATAAAATTATTACTGGTGTAGTATTGAGAGTTTTACGAAAAACTAATTCCTACCAACCGGTTGATGTAATTGAATTACATATCTAAAATAATTAGCAAGATCTTCTGAATTCGAACTAGGGGGAGGGTAATTCTTGTATTTGGGGCGTGAAATGCTTTAAATTGTTTATTTAACGGCGCGGTGCATTTTTACTCTGGTTTTAAATAATAATGTATTCCAGCTTTAATCCCGACGATCTTAGTATCATATCAAGATATTCCGAGTTCCGTATTATTGAATTTAAAAAAAACAATTAAAAATCCAAAGTTTAATAAAATGATACGAATATGCATGACATAGATGTATACTCTCAATTTATATACTGTGACATACCAATATGTCACGTTAAAATAAACTAACATTTATTTGTAGACAATATGGTGGAACATGCATTACGAAATATCACGAGAGCTAGAGCTTAGCAACGACCGTGAATAAACAATGTAGTTTTTGTTTTTCTAAATGCATTAAGAGTTTTCTGGAGGCCGAAAGTAGAAAATTTGGGATTGGGCGAAGAAGTTCAAAAGACGATCAAAAGGTCAGCTACACCAAAATATAACGAACGTATGGATTGGCTGGGTGAGAGAAGGACGGTCAAATGTTATGAAAAAAATGAAGGTAGTTTTAATACGAAGTCTTCGAGGGATGAACCATGCAGAAAGATTTCATTCTGCTCTGAAACGCGCTTCTGAACTGATCGTATGTTCGTGAGAGGGAACGAGTACAATCGAGATAGAATTGGTTCATCAGTGAAATTTTAAGGACAGTGAATGATATTGCAGATATTTTGATGTGGAAGCAATATTGATGTATAAATTGGAACTTTGTCGGGAGTGGTAATCGAGTTCGGGACTATATCATAGGACGTAATCGGGACTGATAATTTTGATAGTTGGAGACCAGCTTGGATGGGGGCAGAAGAGGATTTCTTGGAACTTTGGACTACGGCAAGATCGCAAGATATTTCGACTGAGAAGTCTACGAGGGACATCAACGAAGAAAAGATAAGTTAACCGCGGTATAAATTGTAAATTGAAAGATATCTTGATCAAAGGCCTAACTTAAATTCATTAAATTTTTTGATAAAAAGGTAAAAATAAACTTTGTTGATTTTTTTTCTTTAGAAAAGAAAGTGATATTTCATTTAGTCAATCCAAACAGAAATGAACTAGGAATAGAATCATTCTATTTCAGATTCCCAGCTGCGCTGTATAGTCGGCGGATCCTATAATCCATTATAGAGGTAATGAGGATTATAATATATCGTGACCCATTGACCCAGCAAGCCGGACGCTAAGATCTTTAGCAGATATAAATGTAGAGAGAGGAAAATTTTGGTATATCTCAATACGGGGTAAAACATAGACGTGAAGTCAGTAGGTACGTGTATGTAGTCTGAAGGCCAATATACTCAACTATTGACATACGAAATGTTTTCTGTAGCGGGTTGACGCAAGCGGCGAATGAAACTCATTGCTTTTTGGCGCGAAACGGCTGGTATCACCAATCTGCGACAGTCGTGTGCTTTCTGTCACCTACGTACAACTTAACGCGCGTTATCCCGCGTAATATCAAGTAACAGGAAGGTTGAAACCGCAACAAGCAATTGCGCGTTGTCCGACGCCAGTTGTAGTCCACCTAGGACACGACTACCCTTGTTTCCGGAGTGAAATTGAGTAGCATAAGGTCATCAGTAAAGTCTCCTTAAGGTTCCGCTACCTTCAACACATGGGAGATGTCTTCGATTATGACCTTCGACCGACGATACTTATTTGAAGCTGACTAGTGTTGGATTGATTGATTCATTGATTGTTTTTTTCACTTTTCCGGGCGCGTCAACTTCTTTGGTCATTAGTCCCATGACGCGACTCTCCACAACATTTGGCCCCGGCTCCGCTCGGCTCCGCTCGGCTCCGCTCGGCTCCGCTCGGCTCCGCTCGGCTCCGCTCGGCTCCGCTCGGCTCCGCTCGGCTCCGCTCACCGAACGTTTGTGAAGTTTCCGATTTATAGGTGAAATAGTTTTGGCGATATTGAGTTTTTTTTACCCCTGCAAAATTGTTGTACAGTACTATTACATTTTCGCAATTTTAATAAATTGTTTTCTTCCTCATAATTGTTAAACAGAAGAAACTCAGTTTACTTTTTAAATAGTTTTGGCTTTATTCAAGTGAGGTAACACAAACTTTTATTTGGTTATACACAGTGGGTAATTTGTAATTAGCCAGATGTTTAGCAATAACAATGAACGTGACGAGAATTAGTCAACCTTCTATCTTTAATACAAAAGCTCCTGATTTCAATAACATGATTGCTCAGCATGTGTTTTGAGATTTGTAGATTCTATAGTATCTTATGCTTTTTATAATATATTGTTTTGCCAAGGTATTTGGGAGCCTTGTTAACAATGATGATTGTTACCGCCGCTGGGTAGCAACGGACACTGTACTTATCGTGGTCGGGTTACCCGCAAGAAGAGTTCCTACGAAATTAGCTAATCAGAGACGAGTTCTATTTTCAAGTATGCTTGTTTGAAATAATATCGTATGATTCTAGCTACAATGGAGAATTTGTGGATCGAACATATTGTGACAGGCTCAACTGGAGTCAGCAGTTACAAAAGTGAAGACCCCAATTGTATTTGCAGCTACGGTAAGTTCCGCCGCTTGAAGTGAAAAATTGTGCCCTCCTCTCACGTATGAGCTCACGTTAACTTTACGCCTAATCACAATTGTGGGGAGGAAAGGAAAACTTAAATGAAAACGAGACGAACTAACATTATGGAAATATATACGTTTTGCGGATACTTGCACACTAGCTACCTCGTTCCTTTAGAGAAAATAAATACTAAGCTCTATCAATTGCGACTGGTAGTGACAAAGTTTAACTAATTTAATGATTTGTTGTTTTTATTGGAGCACACGTAATCTATCTGGCCATGAGTCCAGGTGTGTTTTGTTGATTACTAGAGCACGCACAGTTTTTTAGGTTGAATTAAATATACAAAATACTTTAAAAATAAAACTTAACCTTGAATAAAATAAGTAAAAATAAAACAAACATATTTTTTTTCTGCCTTAGGATGTCTGAAGTAGAACTAATCGAATGCCACATACGGAGACTGAAATGTTTTTGTAATTATCAATATTAGGAATCCAACAAAACGTCACACTCGTATCGATGCTCCGTTTATTTTATTCAATTGTATTATTTTATTAAATTATGAAATGCAGTTGCAAAATAAAATGCAAAGATACTAGTTATACATTCAGCATTTCGAAATAAAGAATGGATCTAGTTTAAAATTATAGCACACACACTTTTACTAGTACCCTTAATTTTACCCCATTCGCCAACAATTTAATGTTTATTTTATTGTACGGTGAAAAATATGTCGAAGAAGATCATATGTTTTTATGAATTATTAATTTACACGTACGTTTTTCAAACGAATTTTATTCTTTGACTTATAATTTTCAATTAGTAAATGAACTTTATAATATTTTGACTTATCGTTACAAAGATACTCTTTTAGGTAATATTTATGAAAATATTATAGATGAACGGCATTTATATCAAGTTCGAAGAGTTCAATGTGTGTGTACATCAAGTTGATCGCCCACGAGTCATGAAAGAGAGCCAATGCGAAAAAGCCCCTTAACGAAGGCCACGAGCATAGAAAACTCAAAATTCTCTCTAAATGAAAGATATTTTCGTAATTAGAAACAATAACATCAACTTAGATTACTCGTGTGACCGTTTGGAGCAAACATGACTTCACTACTAAATGGTCAAGTATATTTAGCGTTGCGTGGTAGAGGTCCAAGCCAACCATTTTACCTTACTTTACGTCTGTACAGTTGGACAAAAAAGAAATAACCAGTAATGAACTAGATTGATTGCTTGGTTGATTTTTTCGTGTTTCCGGGCGCGTCAACTGCTTCGGTCATTAGTCCCGTTAGTATAGTGCTTGTCTTTTCTCGGGAGATGGCGGTGATCTTCCCCGCTAGATGGCGAGATCCGGCGCCGACCTACCGTCGGCTAGTGGGGTTTCCCCCTAACCAGGACTCTCCCACCAGCGGGGAACAGCCCCAGCCGGAACAAGCTCTAAGCTCCCGATCGATCTCCCGGAATATGTGGTAGTGTAGTGCATGTTAGTGTAAGTGTGTGTGTAAGGGGGAGAGGATAGGACAAGGAAGAGGAAGAACATATCGCGCGCGGTCCGTGGCCCGTTTGGTAGGGTACTGCTCCCGCATTCGCCAGGTGTTGATCGGAGAAACAACGGAAAACTACCGATCAGAGCAGCCGGCCACCACAATTCTCCTCCAGACAGGAGCTGAACTCGACCTAGCTGAAAAGCTAGTGTCGAAAATTCTGCCGCCGTTAGGACTCGAACTTAGGACCTCCCGATTAGAGGCGCTGCAATGACATCAGTTGATGCACTAAGCTACCGCTACCGGTTAATGAACTAGACAATTCTGATTTAGCAGTGGAATGTAATGTTTATTCAACCCTTCAAACTAATGTTCTATTACAGGCAATAATAAATACAACAAAAAAGGATTGCTCGTGAGCAGCGTATTAGCTTCGCTAGCGGTCCTCTGTTCGGTCCTGTGTCCGCTCGTGGCAAAGCAGTTTAGTGGGTTTCCTTTAAAATCGTCTCAGATTCTATAGCTGTCAAGCAAGAGATTCAGGCATGCGGAGTTTACTAGTTCCGACAAAGAGAACTCGTCGTGTTCGCCATACGTCTCTCTTAGCCCCCAAGCGGAGAATTTTAACTAACCCAGACACGAGAGAGCTGGATATCAAAGTCACACAATTGACCCAAAACTACATTTAAGTAGTGGCTATAAACAAGAAGTACTTTCTCCCAAAATTTATGACCTTATTTCAAAATCTACATTTAAAGAATATATTTCATTAAAAGAAAAAAATCTCTTCATAATTCTGGTTGTAGGAAGACACCGAAAATATTTCAAGATTTGCAATTTTCGAAAAATCAGCGTTTTTAACGTCAAACCTACACCAATCTCATACTATCGTTCTATGTTACATACGTTTCTCATACTATCTACCTACAAAATTGAATCAAAAACGTTGGAGCAATTTCCGAAAATTTGATTTCGAATAGTTTAGTCGCTAGAGTATTGCACAGACGGACAGACAGTTGACAAACAGACGGACTGACAGACAGTGGAGAGACAGACGGGCAGACAGATGGACAGACGTTTCACCGTCATTCGATTTTTCGGTATCAAGGATGAAACAACTTAGGTATTCCGGCTGCATCACAGGATAGCGGATCTCTTTTTATTTTGTATCTATTTAGCAACTGAATTTATCCAGTTTCATTGTGATCAGGGTCCTGTAAAAGAGTTTTCGGCAGAAAATTTGCCTTTTTTCGTGCAGCAATACATACCTTTCTCTCTACTTCCTAGGACGAAAGTAAAAAGAAAATAATTATAATCTAACTAGTAAATGCTTAATACAACAGGCAATCCCAAAGGGAACGGATGTACAAGATGAAATGAATACTGAACGCTCTAGAAAAGATGAACTTATATTATTTACTTGGTATGAAGATTAGTAATGTAAAAATGGAAACTCAAATGAAAAAATATGTTATCGTTACCAATCAGTAAGTTTATCATACTTTTTCACTCATATGACAAAATCTGTGGTAACATTGATAGCAGATTAAGATACCGCGCTAAGGGATAGAACGAATTTGACGTATCAATAAATACTCTTAGTAATAATACGTCTTATAATATAATACGTATTTTATATGATAATGTCCCTCGGTTTCCTCATTACGTGCCACCTTTCTGTAAAGCGACCCCTACGCTGTAGCTTTCTAATTTAAATAGGCTCAGTTTCTATCATTGTGTGACGAAAGAAAAGCTCACGCAGGCCAAGTACGCTAGACACGGTGATGGGAACAAGTAAAACCCGCCTCGATTCTTTTATCTCCCCGTGTGGTTTATAAATAAAATCTGAGAACAGCGTTGGCTGGCAAAAAACGAATAAACCCACCCTAAAATGCCAAAAACCTACATACGCTAATAGCTACATACGCATTCGATAATAGCTACGAGCATATGTTTAAATTGCAAGATAGATTACGGTAGTAAATAGAACTAGTTTAGTACCCCCCCAAAAAAATTATGTAAACCCTTAAAAGGAAAAAATGAGAAGTATCTCTTACGATTTATTAATAAAGAATCTTATTCATCACGGTCACATTTATATCACGCACAGAGCGCGCTCTATTCTGACGCCGCCTGCCAGCGCCGACGAAGAATTGACGAGCGGAAAGGCGCTCGCCGCCAATGAGGCTGCAGCTCTCGCCACTGCGTTGACGCTGCTGCCTCCCGTGGAGGAACGCGGAACCAGGCCTCATCCCAACGCCGCTGGGGACGGCGGAGGCGGTGAGTGCAATTCCGGCTTCACTGACACTGCGCACATGAACATTGGTGATGCGACCTCCATGTTGATGTTTTAAACATCGATACATCGGACATAAACTGATGTCACTGCGTTTGGCCGGGACGTCGTAGTGTTCGAATCCCGACTGTCCGGGCTGCATTTTTAATACAGGCTAGATAGGTTGGACGTTTTCAGTCTTGAGAAAAATTCTGTCGGCCAACTGCTCTGATCGCTAATTTTCCGTGGATTCTGCGATCATCGCCAGGCGAAAACCGGAGTAGTACTGTAACATAAGGGTCACGGCTGATAATTTTTGTTTTTGAATTTTTTGCTCAAATAGAAGGTAGTGTATTTATAAGCATGGTACAGCTTCGTTTATCGTTGTAATCGAGAATATACTGAATAATTATTATCGATACTGAATTACTTGAAAGGAAATGTTTTTGAGTTTTTGATTTTTGGTTTTTGAATTTAGTGAATAATCAGAACTTTTCTATAGCTCTTTCTTTAGATCGATGAAATTGCAAGGGTACAGATAGTTCGAATTTATATTCTTATTAGTCCTAGAGCTTCAATTTTAAATCCAGGTATTTCTTTCTGAATGCATTATACGTATACCTCAATGCAATATCGTATACCTCAATTGTATGGTAGTATGTAGAACGCGTCTAATCCGCCAAAATCTCTACACAGGTCCTCCATGAGAAATGGCGCCATCTGGATTGCTGAGCACCAATCCTTTGATTCTCACAATGTTTTAAGCGTTGTGCGGACTTTTGAACTGACAAAAAATAACTCACATATTACTTTTAATAGTTGAATGTGGTGTCGCCGACGCAGTAAACTGTTTTTAAAAGTATTTTCTTATGTTAAAAAATTATTTCCTAATTATTGTGCTATTCGGGGTAGAGATAAATGCAACAAATCAGGGATAATTAAAATTATTACAGTCTTTGAGTTATAAATAACCCGACTTTGTTTTATATGTATAGATAATGCACAAAGATGGCCTGTAAACAGTTATTCTCTAATCCTATAAGATTATTCTCAATTAGTTCCGAAAATTCTGTCGCTAAAACGACTGTAACCACACTTGACCCTTCTTATTTTCTCCGCATTGCCCACAATTTCATATTTTTCGCTGCAAATTTTTGAAGAGATTTAAACTCCAAAAACTCAGATTAATTTGTTTTCACTTTCACATTTGTAATTGCTCTATTAATCGTTTTGTGTGCGAATCTATATAAACATAAAAGGCTACTTTTTTGTATGTTTATGTGAATAAGGTATTAGTTACGTTTTATAGGACTAAGTTGTGGGTCACACTCATTTGAAAATCGGTATTTGTACACTTTTATTATTAATCGGTATTTTATCTTATAAATTACCTTTATCTTATTATATATCGGTATTATATTTTATCGGTATTTTACAGTTCTAATGACCGTTTCTTGCATTAACCCACTTATTATTTTCCTTCCTTTCTTCATTGTCGAGTCGATGACGGACTTCCAAGATTTGCTTCACCTTTCTCGTTTTTATCTTTCGAAAGGGATCCAAAGACAATTTTTGGTATTCTGACAGCATGCATTCTCTTTAGATGACAATACCATTGGAGATGTTTGGATTCTACATTTTCGATCACTTGTCTCTCTATCTGTCTCAAAAAATTCATTTCCATAGGATTTAACCGAGAGGTTAATGCATCTCTTTTAACCCAAATCTCAGATCAGTATGTCACACAATTCTCCACCATTGTCTTGTATATTTGTCTCTTACTTTGGTTTCTAATATTCGTGTTCCATATAATATTATGAAGGCTGCTAGTAATTGCCCTTCCTTTGCATATTTTTTTATAATGTCATCATCAGATCCATGTGAACTAAGAATCACTCCAAGATTTTAAATTCTTTTACTACTCGAAGTTTCCCTATTTCTGTTTCTAGATCATTCCCAGATTTCCCTACAACCATGTATCTTGATTTTTCATTATATATTTCGAGTCCTCATTTTTTATATGTTTCTATCAATTTCTTTAACATATATTCAATGTCATTCTGATCATTAGCCAAAGTTTCCTGGTCATCAGCAAAAAGGAGATTATAAATCTTCTCGTTTCCATCAGTCACTCCCATATTTCTGCATTTTCTGGACATTCCCTTCAGAGTTTCGCCAATTAAATATTGAATAGAGTTGGTGAAAGAGGGCATCCTTGTTTGAGACTCTTATTTACTATAAATTCTTCTGATACTTCATTTTTCATCTTAACATGACTCATACTGTTTTCATAGAGACTATTACATTGATCATAGCAGGGTTTGCCTTTACTTTTGTCAGAATTTTCCACATTTTATTTATAGGAACACTATTATAAGCCATCCTTAAATCAATTACAATTAAGTGTAATTCTCTGTGTGTTTAGATTTTATTGTCAGTAAGTTGTTTAATATAGAATATATAACGATCTTCCTGCCCTAAAACCACTTATAATTAGGTAAAAAAAAATAATCTCGGGCATAAAATGGTTAAAGGTTTTCCTGCATTCTGGGCAAGCAGGCATGAATCCAGGTACAATAGTCAACCACAAAAATAGGTATATTCAAATCTGTACACAACTATTTTTAATATTAATATTAATAATAATAATAATAGTAATAATAATAATAATAATAATAATAATAATAATAATACATTTATTTTTATTAGCCATATATGCACTCTGAATTGTGCTTCCAAAAACTTCGCGTCACCAATAACATGTAAACAGTTTATGTTTAGTATACTAATTTTGGAACTACATTCCTAAACGCAGGTGCATACTTCTGCAAACCATCTGCAAATGGATATCGTAGGCTCGCCTTCATCTGCTGAAGTTTTCCCTACATCAGTGCTCTTCAAAACTTCCTTGTAAACTCAAAACAGAAAACAAATTAATATTTCTGGACTTCAGATTACTGATTCTCTAAAATTAAATACCTACATTATTTCCTGAGGGTTGATTATTGTCTTCAAATCTCTCTTCAAATTCACTGTTTACTCTAATCATTTTATTCCAACAAATCTCATCTCCTGACACACTGCTCAGTAGCATTAGAAATTTCTACCGCAAATGATATCTGTGGCTGCATTATCCGTTTGGTGCCAAATACTCACCTTCAGAGAGAGACAGCTGGTGAATGTATTAGTTCCCTATATCAAATAAAATGACAAATTAGTATAAAAAATCAGCAAAAATCTGTGTTAAAATGCAAACTTACATAGAATATTCATGTAGAATGTATCTCTTTCATTTTACATACATACACTCATCTACAAAGGATCTCTAATTCCCAGTCATGTCATTCTTTATCTCAACTCATCCAAAGTTTCCAGCTCTTTCCTTAACATTAAACCATCCCTATCAGTGGGTAATGTGTTATAATATTATTTTAGAATTAGAAGGGCTTTGAAACCCCTATGATTCTTGCAAACTGAATCAAATTTACAATTTTACAATAAATGCTGAAAAAGAAACTTAATTTTTTGTAAATGACTAAAAAAATGTATTTTGTATAAACAATTTCTTTAAATACTTGAGGGATAGAAATGCAATTATTCTAAAATAGATCATACTTAATAGTGTCATTACTTCATACAACTGTAGTCCCTAAAATTATTATTCATTTTTCTTTTACTTTTAGAAATAATCTGAGAGAATCTGATTAACAATAACCCGCATTAGTTCTTTTCACAAGAATATACTAAAATACCTATACAATAATACCTTTATTGTAAGAAATTACACAAAAAGTACACAACAAGCAATTTAAATGTTCATTTAAATACCTTAGAAATTTTTAGCACGCTTATGGCCATTCACTGAACTATTCAATTTATATGTTCTAAAACCCTTGATTTGGAGATTCGACAAGAAAAAAGTTTCTATTTCTATGACATTGCTAATACATATATTTTTAAAATTCGTCCTTCCATTCTTACTACTTCGAAACTGTACATAATAATTACTAACAAATTTAATAAGATCTGTAAGAAATAAATAATACATATTTTCAATACTCTAAGAATGTTTTTATATTGGATCTATATTCAGTATAAACAACAAGCTCAGCAAGTATACAACGAGAACTTGTATCCAGACACACTTCTATAAAGAGCGAGAACATACTTCCTTAGTGCAGTCCTTTCCAAAACTTCTTGTATAAACTAAAACAAAAAAAATTGTTTTTGTACTACTGTTCTCTAAAATTCATTACTTACATTTTTTCCTCTGGTTGATTGTGTTCTTCATATTTCTCCATTTACTCGGATCTTTTTGTTCCAAATAATCTCAGGACTGCTGAATTTATTTCCTGACACTCTCTCTGCTCACTAGTAATTACCTCATTAAATGATTCCTGTCCTACCCTAAACATAAAGCATACCTAACAATATAATGTTGCAAATTACACCAGGATATTTTTTTAACAACATAATACATAATTATCCCTGCTATCTAGATAAAGTTCACAATTACATGATCTGGATGGGAAAAGAATGGAGCTTTTTCTAAAAAAAATTACCAACAAATAAATTTCCAATGTAAAAACTAATTTGCTTATACTTTTGAGACAATGCAATTATAGTATATCAAAAATAGTAATCAGGTATATAGATCTGAGTGCAATTACAGTAATCACGTATATAGTTCTGGGCAAGACTATATACGTGATTACTTATATTTTCAGTGCAGGCGAACGTCCGAGCAGTAGGCGATCACCCGTGCAGTAGAGGAACCCCCTTGGATTAGGCACTCTTCCATTCAATAGGCATTCGCCCGAAAAGTTGGTTAACGCTCGCGCAGTGGGAAATCGTCGGGGCAGAAGGAAAACATTCGCGGATTAAGCCAACTGCCGTTCAGTATGCGAACACCCGCGCTGTAGGCAATCAGCCTCGCAGTAGGCACCCTCCCACGCTTTAGGCAATCGCCCGCGCAGTAAGCAATCGCCCTCGCAGTTGGCGATCGCCCGCGCAGTAGGCAATTGCCCTCGCATGGCGATCGAACGCGCAGTAGCCGAACGACCGCGTATTAGGCACCCTCCCGCCCCGTAAGTGATGGCCGCGGAATACGCAATCGCCCTCACAGTAGGCGATTGCCCACGCAGTGGCGAACGACCGCGTCTTAGGCACCTCCCGCGCGTAGGTAATCGCCCGCAGTATGCAATCGCCCTCGCAGTGGGCGATCTCCCACGCTGTAGGCGAACGATCGGTAATAGGCACCCTACCGCGCTGTAGGCGACGCCCGCGCAGTAGGCAATCGCCCCGCAGTAGGCGATCGCCCGGTATAGGCACCCCTGCGCTGTAGGCGATCGCCCGCGCAGTAGGCGGAAGGATCCCGCGTATTAGGCACCCTCCCGCGCAGTAGGCGATCGCCCGCGCAGTACGCGAACGATCGCGTATTAGGCACCCTCCCGCGCTGTTGGCGATCGCCCGCGCAGTAGGCAATCGCCCTCGCAGTAAGCGATCGCCCGCGTATTTGGGCCCCTCCTGCGCTGTAGGCGATCGCCCGCGCATTAGGCAATCGCGCTCGCAGTAGGCGATCGCCCGCGCAGTAGGCAATCGCCGTCGCAGTAGGCGATCGCCCGCGTATAAGGCACCCTCCTGCGCTGTAGGCGATCGCCCGCGCAGTAGGCAATCGCCCTCGCAGTAGCGATCGCCCGCGTATTAGGCACCCTCCGCGCTGTAAGTAATCGCCCGCGCAGTACGCGAACGATCGCGTATTAGGCCCCTCCCGCGCTGTTGGCGATCACCCGCGCAGTAGGCAATTGCCCTCGCAGTAAGCGATCGCCCGCGTATTTGGGCCCCTCCTGCGCTGTAGGCGATCGCCCGCGCAATAGGCAATCGCCCTCGCTGTAGGCGATCGCCCGCGCAGTTGCATTCGCCATTACTTTAGGCGATCGCCCGCGCAGTAGGCGAACGACCGGGTATTAGGCACCCTCCCGCGCTGTAGGCGATCGCCGCGCAGTAGGCAGTCGCCATCGCAGTAGGCGAATGCCGCGTATTAGACACCCTCCCGCGCAGTAGGGAATCGCCCGCTCGCAGTAGGCCCCTCACTTTAGGCGATGGCCCGCGCAGTAGGCGAACGACCGCGTATTAGGCACCCTCCTGCGCTGTAGGCGATCGCCCCGCAGTAGGCAATCGCGCACTCGCAGTTGGCAATCGCCCTCGCAGTACGCAATCGCTCGCGCAGTAGGCGACGACCCCGCGCTGTAGGCACCCCGCGCGTAGGCAATCGCCCGCGCAGTAGGCAATCGACCGCGTATGAGGCATTCTCCCGCGCTGTAGGCGATCGCCCTCGCAGTAGGCGATCGCTTGCGTATTATGCACCCTCCCGCACTGTAGGCAATCGCCTGCGCAGTAGGCAATCGCCCGCGTATTAGGCACCCTCCGGCGCTGTAGGCGATCGCCCGCGCAGTTGATGAACGACCTCGCGTATTAGGCACCCTCCCGCGCTGTAGGCGATCGCCCGCGCAGTAGCAATCGCCCCGATAGGCGATCGCCCGGCAGTAGGCGAACGTCTGCGTATTAGGGTGCCTTTATGTTGGAGCAGCGACAAACGATGAGAGCAGCGATACGAGCGAAGCAAAGAGAACGTCCACATGTAAACAGATGGAAGTGTTCATGTTGACAGCGCGTTGATCACGGGATCAGCGCTGCGACCCGCGATAAGAGCGAAGAAATACCTTTGGTAGGTTTTCGCTGCTAGTATCGCGCTGTTCCGCAGTCTTCACAGCTGGCACACTTCAGGTGTTGTGCATGTAGGATAACATGAATGCTGAGAAATTGATCACTTGTTTTATTGTTAGGAGTCAATTTTGGGACAAAAGGGACACAAATAGTCGCTATAGCTTCGTTTTAGACAAATTGTGTACCGCAGAAATGAGTACAACACGTAAGTTTTAGAGGTTAGGTTACATTCGTTTTTCACTGAACGACAAGTATACAAATAATTACGGGATAACTGCCATTTTTATTGTTATATTGTGTTGTGCAAAACTAATTGTTAACTTAGGTAAAGGACATAATCATCTGCCAGTAACAATGTTTTATTCTGAATCATTTTTTTTGTATTGCAAACCCTAAGAAGGTTAGTTCACTTTGTTTGCCATAATCACCCATTTCATCTGTTAATGAATTTGTAAATTGCATCCACACCTTGTAAAACTGTAGAAAAGAATTTATTGTAGTTGTGAGATATTGACCCAGAATGATTGAGATGATTACTTCTTATGTGCGTGCTGCCCATGGCACACAATGTGGGTGCAATTCAAGGAAGTATAATTTATAACAGAAATTTTAAAATGAAACAAATGAACTTATTCTTAATTTTGTTAGTTACTCACTGATACAAACATCCCAATCGTTTAATTAAACTATCACTGAAGAACAATATGAATAAAATGAAATGCCAGAAACAGAATATTTTTTTATTTTTAAACTAGAAAATTTATTGAAAAAGAATTATCTAAATTATTGCTTTTGATAGTACATGTATCTCATTTCCTAGAACAACATTTCGAAGGGATGAAAATTGAATGTTTGCAATTAATTCAAAATTGAAGTGATTGAAATCAGCTAGTCCCAAGCCACAATTTGGCAAAATATTGAGATGTTACACTACAAAGCCGTCAGCCTTCCGTTTTGTCATAGTTTAAGATTTAAGAAACAATTTTAAATAAAACAAATATCCCATTCACTTTATCTTTCACCCTTATAATCTGTTTCATTCAATCCCATTCACCCTTATAATCTGTTTTCCTTGGAATTCAGAGTAATTTTTACTTCAGAATACAACATCATTTATTTACAATGGTCTTTGCAAAACTCAATCATTTTAAAAGATATTCCTTGTACACTTAGATAATATTTCATGAAAAACTTACAAAATTTTGGGAGAGAGTGATATGTTATTCAGTCAACATGAACAGAGGCCACCTAAAATATTAATCATATGGAAATGTTTTTAACACTGGATTGTTTATTGTACATGTAATCTTCAGACTACATTCAGTTAAATTAAACACAGACAAACCACCACATATAGGCTTTTTACAGACACAATAGGAAACAAATCCTGAGAATTCAATTAAGATTAGTAGAACTAACAGCAAAATTATTGTCTTAGACAATATTAATATGAAAAGAATCCTTTCTTATTTCAAGACAATAACAATGAATTTGAGGATGTTTTAATTTTTCTTATTTACTCCATGATATATATTGCACAACAGATATTTTTCTTATATTACAGAATAAACAACAATAAAAAATATGACTTCAAATTAATTATCATCTCCTTTTAAATACTGAAAATGTACCAAACTGAAAAATGTTTTATAAAATGAAACTTGACAGACTAATAAAATATTAGAAAGACTATGAATAATAGAAATTGGCAGAATGGGAGAGCACTGCACACATTTGGAATTTTCTGTACATAGTCACTTTTCTTCACACAATTTCACACTTGTCTTCACTGGGTTTTTTTCATACAACCTGGCATAAAATACTGTTATGTTTGTGAGATTCACATAGGCATATAGTACACAATACATTTCCTTTCCTCCTTAGAAGACCCAATTCCATAATTTTTTCTTAAACATTCATTCACATACAACCAAATTTCTTTCAAGAGACTAGGCTTCTTCTCTCTGTAAAAAAAAGGAAAGTCCATTGAGTTCCTCAAAAGAAATCATCTACACTAAATAGTATACTACAGTTATAACCCTGCTAGAAATATACATCTGTTTCTCTTTTACAGTCAATGTAAATATGTTTATATGTATGACACTTAATTTTCCATAAATTCTAATGTGTATTAACACTCATTATTGTAGCCATGGCAGCTTACCTCTTTAATCATCGCCACTTCAGGCAGGATATCACTTTAGACAATTTTTTTACGTGTCTGACTTTCTAAAATTCTCCTCCTTATCACATTCATTGAAGAGTTTCGTCAAATGACGACGCATCGATGAAAACGCCAAGAACAATATGAAATAACAATACATTTCCAAAACAAATCACTATTGAATTCGCTCGCAGTATAAAAACTTCGAAATACGTACGCTCTAGGACTAACTCTTTCGCGGGCTGCACACAGCTGTTTGCTGCATGTTGCAGAGTCGAGAGAAATTGACACATCTCTCACCAAGCATGCCAATATCCAGCCAAGAAAAATACTTAAGGTGTAATGCTTCCATTGCATAGGGGAATGATGTTGAGGTTGACTCCTACTGCACTTCAACAACGTAACCAAAGTTCCTAAGCCAATTTAAGTAAATATGGCGGGTGATTTACGTAAGGTTGGTATTGAATTGACAAGTTAGTTTCGCCGAATGTCCTGTAGATGTCTCTGGTGGATTCGGAGTGGCGCTGCTTCGCTCTGCTCCGACATGAACACATCAGCGCTGCGATTTCGCAACACCTACTCTCTCTTCGCTCTCATCGTTTATCGCTGCTCCAACACAAAAGCAGCCTTAGGCACCCTCCTGCGCTGTAGGCGATCGCCCGCGCAGTGGGCACCGCCCTCGCAGTAGGCAATCGCCCGCGCATTAGGCGATCGACCGCGTACTAGGAACCCTCATGCGCTGTAGAAGTTGGGAACATTTATCGCAAAACGTCTTCTAGTATTAATTAGAAAACGGTTATCATCTTCGACCCAATGCTCGCGCTACTCGTACCTGCCGGCGCTGTCCGAGAGCGAGCTGCTGCTGGCGCTGAGCTTCCTGGCCGGGGACGCCGCCGCCTCCAAGGCCGGGGGCGGGGCGGCGGCCGGGGCGGCGTACGCCTGCCTGCACCGCGTCGCCTGCGAGAAGCCCGCCGACGCCCGGCAGTACGCCGGCGCCGCCAACATCCTGCTCAAGGGCGCGCGCACGCTGCACTCGTAAGTGGCACGGCAAGCACAAACAGAGAGATTTTGGAAGACGGGAAATCTATTGTCGTAGTTCGTAAACATTATCGTCATAAGGAAATGACGTATCTTCATAATTATGAGCATGTGCAATCGAAAACGTACGTTAAGGCTAGAAACTAGTTAATGACTTAATGCTTCATTTTGTTAATTCCTTATTTTACGTGGCGAGACTCAGGCCATCAGGCCCGCTCTTGTGTATTACCACGCAATTTTCCCTGCGCTTCTTTCACCATCTAGCGGATGAGGAAGGTGTTAGGTTGAGCGACAAACAGGTGATTTGAATTTAGCTCAGCGGTTTCTTTTGGGCGCGAGGATCTTTTGAATTCAGTAAATACATGGGACACACGGCTATACTTTGTCTCCGAAGGAAGGCGTACGAAGGAATTTTTCGCCCTGAAAAATTCATGGCTTCGATCGGCTTTCAACCCGCAAACTTGGGTACAACAGTCCGGTACGCTAACCGTTTTGCCACCGAATCCGCAGAAACTAATTGAAACTGAATACCTCTAACAGAATCTTAAAGTTTTTACGTGTATCTCTGAGACTATTTTTGCTATTATTAGCATTACAAGATAGCAAAACGTATAATACATGAAATCTCATTGTATCATACAAATATGTAATGCATGTATATGCCCAAAGAAAACTACATGGTAACTATAAAACTAGGAAAACTATATTGTATTCATGAACTATCCAAATAGCAATACCACCGAAGCCGTAGTTTAGTGTCACGTTGACGTAACTTAACTAGTGACGTATTTGGAGTCAGATAAACCTAATATATTATCTGTTTTTTGACACAAGTTTATATATTTTTTTCCAGATTCGGCAAGCCCTAACGTCTATACTAAGATACCTATCAATACGTTTGTTTGATCATAAAATGCCGAAAAACGTTCGATTCTTTAAACTGGTGTAGGCAGAAAACATCAAACATTGTAATTTTGTCGGTCTAACCCTAACGTAACGAATTAAATGTCTTAAACACGTTTTTTTTTTTTAAAAAAAGGGAAGTATTCACATTTAGCCTTATAGTTCTAGAAAGAATTTATCTCTATCTTCCTAACGTTGAACATACGAGAAATGCAATTATTTTTAACAAAATATATGACAGTATAATTAATAACTCTTAATATGTTTATACATAAACGCGAAAAAAACGTAAATAGTGAAACAGCACTTTGGAAAAAAGATCAATTCCGGTAAATGGTCAATCAGGGTGAAAACGTTAACGTAGATGTAGGGCAATAACATGTACATGAACGTACGCATTGAAACACTTCAAACCGGAAGAGGTAGCTCAGTGCATCTACTGATATCACTGCAGCACCTATGACCAGGAGGTCCTAGGTTCGAGTCCTGACAGTGGCAGGATTTTCGACACTAGCTCTTCAGCTAGGTCGAATTCAGTCGCTGTCTGGAGGAGAATTATAGCGGCTAGCTGCTCTAATCGATAGTTTTCCGTGGTTTCTCCGATCAACACCAGGCGAATGCCGGAGAAGTACCCTACCAAACGGGCCACGGACCGCGCGCGATCTTTCCTTCCTCTTCCTTCCTTTCAACACACACATACACTAACATGCATTACACTACCACATATACCGGGAGGCCGGTCGGGAGCTTAGAGCTTATCCCAGCTGGGGCGGTATCCCGCTGGTGGGATCGTCCTTGTTCGGGGGAAACCCCACTAGCCGACGGTAGGTCGGCGTCGGATCTCGCCATCCAGCGGGGAAGATCACCGCCATCTCCCGAGAAAAAAACATGCACTGCATCCACGGGACTAATGACCAAAGCAGTTGACGCACCAGGAAACACGAAAAAAATCAATCAATCGAAAAACATGAACGTGAACGCAGTCACTCATAGATATCGACAAATTAAATACTCGTCACACATTTTCTGTACACAAACCAAACGACAGGTACAGTGCACGCAATCATGCATGTTTAATAATAATTACGTACGCTGCAAGTGCCACGACTATACTTCAATTTAAACGTAGTGGCGCTTCAAGGTCGCGCGTTGGACGCAGGGAGGGACACTGTCCTCCAATTGGAAGCTCCAAATACAAAATTTTAAATCGTAACGAATCTCCCGATTCGATGTCAATAATCCTCTCTCCTTTCAGCTCGTGACCTTCATGCACCACTGCGTCACACATTTTCTGTACACAAACCAAACAACAGTAGGCACAGTGCACGCAATCATGCATGTTTGATAATAATTATGTACGCTATAAGTGCCACGACTATACTTTAATTTAAATGTAGTGGCGCTTCAAGATCACGAGTTGGACGCAGGGAGGGACACTGTTCTCCAATTGGGAGCTCCAATACAAAACTTTAAATCGTAACGAAGCTCCCGATTCGATGTCAATATCCCTCTCCCCTTTCAGCTCGTGACCTTCAAGCACCACTGCGTTTAAATCAGGAGTAAACTTTTCAGTACTCGCCTTTCCCTAAAAGAACTGCATAAACTCCAGCTAAATGTTCCTGTTGCAGGGTAATGCCGTTCAATCCCAAGTACGAGAAGACAGTCAGCGATCTCCAGAAGGCCGTGGACTTCGGAGCGAATGGCGGCGCATGCGCAGAGCGGTTCCCGTGCGCCAAGAGCTCATGACGCGTCTCCCACCACCTCTGGCCTCGGCCCCGCTCGGCTCTCTTCGGCAAATTCCGCTGACGCTGGTCAGCGGCGGTTTAGAAAAGGAGTGCCGCCAGATAAACGATTTCTTCAAACAAAATTGATGGTTTATACGTTGTGAAGAGGACAAAGTCAAAAGAAGAGAATGTAGAAATCAAAATGTTGCAATAGTGCATTAAATCAAAATACTCAAACGATATATCAAGACTTCTGTGTTATAAAACGTCTTTCTTCTTTCAACTTTCGATGTATAGAACGGTATGAATTAAAATAGAAAGTGAATTTGATCTTTTGTGATTACAAATAACATTTCCATGAAATTATTTAATATTGAGCGCCAGCCTTTTTGGTTGGGATGTAGTTCCCTTTTCATGAACCCAGTTAAATTGAGGAATTCAAAATTCTTACCGCTCTACCTTTTTACTATTCTCTAAAAAGCCTACAGCGGGTCACTCAAGTAACCTAGTAGTATTACTTGACCTGTGACTTGTTATGACAATATCACACCAAAAATGGTTTTATATGTCCTAACTGCCCTACAGGAGTGGGTTCGTCTTTTAACCTGCTTTTGTAATAAAAGAAACATAGACAAGCTAATATTTTCATTATGAACCTAGTTCTAGATATATTCTGGTAAATACTTGAATACAATTCTAATCTAGCTTTTACACATTGCATTGAAAAATTCTATCACTTGCTCTACCTTAGGCAATTACATGATTACCTAACAACTGCAGTTGCGTTTTAACACTTGCATAAACACTTTACATAAAATTATATTACCCTTCCCTTCACAAAAAGCAGAATAAAATAACTGTACACAAGATTATCATACATGGAAACACAAAATACTGAAGAAGAATCACATACCAAAACACCTTTTACATACACTTTCAAAGAAATTGTCCCTTGAACAGTGGACGAAATATATACAAGACGTTGTTTCACTTTCACGTAGATTATTACTTTAAACAATTTAGCCAGCAAAGAAAGAAAATGTCGTTATGCAATTAACGTACAATTAATATTAACTCTTTTACTAATTATTGGGTTTCAACAATTTGAAAACGATTAAAATTATCGATAATAGAAAGATGAAAAAAGGTTTTTACAATTCTTTACAGGAATTAGCTATCTAGCTTCCCTTTACGACTGCAATATTGTAAATGATTACGATTAAATGATTTTAATATAATTACTGGACTACCTACGTCTGTAAGTGAGGTAAATTCTATCTCTGTATAATAATTCTCGCTTCTTTAAACAGTTCTTTTTTGAGAATTTTAGTAAGTTTTCTAACACAAAACGTCGTCTCGAAGAAATATTTCACAGCTTGGAGCGGCGACGGCGACCCAGACCCTTTCAAGGTCGTGGCATCCAGTTTGCTTCGGCGAACACGTGCTCTGGGGAATCGCTACCACAGTCCTTCGAATTTTATACAGTATGACTGCAATATCTCCGCGTAATGAATTTCTTATGTGGTAATCAAGACGAATGACAAAAAAAGAAAAAGCTGGAAATAGATAGAAACATTTCATATATCACATGCTTTCCACTTCAGTATACGTTCTTGAACGTTGAAATATATTATTTCCTCGTTGATAGAAAAATAGTATATTTCTGCGTAATGAATTCACGTGAATTTATCAGAATATTCATGATTTAAAATTATCAATTCTCTCATACCTGGTATCGTTATTTTAACATGAAAAGACGAATTACCTTTTTCAAGCTTCTTGCCGTCAAAATAGGCGAATTCTCCTCTCCGTCCAGCACGAACAATTTCGGTGTGTCCAGGTCGGCGGTCGCCAGCACAAAACAGAGATTTTCGTAGCGGTGCTTTGCGTTAATGCAGATATTTTCAAGGGTGATTTTTGATTGGTTGTCGCTCCATTCTACGCGAGTGCGTTGAGAAACATTTATAAATTCTTGCAAGGGATACACTTTCCTGCTGCTACTCTTGCAATTCGGTAACACTACAATTGCCACTTGTCGTGTCTTGACGTTCTCGGGTGCTTCTTAAAAATCAATGGAAGCGACATATGGGCGGTTACATAATCTTCATACACGTTTCCCTTTCTCTCTTATCAAGGTAATTATGTAAATTAATAATTGACACTATATATGAAAATGATACAGAAGTCGTAAGTATGGACTCTAGTACATATTTGGAACATAATATGTAATCCAATTTTTTGGAGAATGAAGTTTTTATTAACCGTGTCACCCACCTATCCATCCTTCCTAAAAGTAACATCTTGTATTTTAAAATGTTAGTGAAGAATAAAGAATGATAAATTTAAAAACTATTATAAGATAAAAGTAAAAAGCATAAATGACGTGTAAAAGTGTGTATCATTTTTACACTCACGGATTCCTGAGAAGGACCCTAATTTTATAATTTCGAAGAAAATAAAAACAAGAACCGCCTTTCTTACGCTAAGGATCATTATGTTAATATTTCTGAAATTGCCTTAGGCCAAGTTCAATTGCCAAGTTTCAAAGGGAACGACACATCAAGTGTAAACATAATATATACCGTTCATCACTTCATTACGATTAAAATCGATTTTTTTTCATAATCATCATACACTCCCCAAAATAACATGAACTTCAGGAGGTGAATAATAGTATCTCCATTTTTAAAATCATTGAAATATCACTACCTTTAAAATATTCTCATTGACCAAGATTGAAATTAAGAAGGGGACTGAAAGGAAAAACTATATATAATTTTAATAGAATTAATTTTATCCCATTTAAATATTATATTTTTAAACTGTTTTTATTTTCTATACCAACAAAATGAATACTAATAAATCATTATTTTTTCTCTAATGCAAGAAAACATTTTCGACTTCGAGCCTTGAGAAGTTTTATTAAAAGAGTATTTTAGCCAAAATATCTTTTTTAGAATCATTCCCAACGATCGACTGTGTGTTGTTGATTCCCACGACGTATAATAATGTTGAATTTAACAATCACAGTACAATACCAGTACTGTTATCTGCTTCTAAAGGTTCCTTAAAGTATTGGGTCGAATTGGCCGCAATTCGCCGAAACGAATTCACGAAACATTTCCCCTGTCTGTGGATGAGGCCGTACTGATGTACGAGTATACAAAAAGCATTCGGGCGTGGTTTCGCTTATTTACACAAGCAAAACCATTTTTTAATACCTCCATGATGAAAGTAGATGATTGTATAGGAAACGATCACGCTGTTTTCGAAAATAATTATAAAAAGTTTCTATCACGGAAAGTTCAAATATATAAACATATTTATTATTTGAAATAAATAAAATCCTATTCTAATTTCTGCATTGTGACTCATCATTCTACTACAAAATTGTATAAGCATGCTTCGCATGAGGTAAGAACAAGTTAAAAATGGAAAACTATGCAGTGCTATGCAGTACACTATGCAATTCTTGTGCAATACTATACAGGCATTAAAATGATTTGTTGGTGTTCGCTTCAACATTGATAGAGCGAATGAAAAAGATTTGATTTTTCCACACAACCACAACCTAAGATTTGTTGTACATGTGACACATCACATGTGAGCCGCCCATGGTTTGTCCTTATCATAAACACAACAAAAGTACAAAGAATACGCAATTTTGTATTTTCATATATTTTTTCCCTTTAAAGTTTGGGTGTAATTCTTCCACAACAGTAACAGAAGTTATCGGGTTGATTCGCACACTTTCGATGTGAAATGAGGAATTGCGTTTTATCGAACCGATTCATTTCTAGAGATCATGCGGCGAATTACACTTTATAAAAACCACAGAGCAATAACGTATTGGTACAGTACTGGAAACATAAGTTGATCGCGGCCGTCTGTGGCTAAGTTCAGATTTTGTACGGCTTGGACAGCCCTTGTCATGACGAAACGTCGCAGGCGGAGCCTCACAAACCATCGTAGCCAATCTCAACGCAGGGGGGAGTGCCCTAAGAAAATTACGACGTAGAAAATGGCGGGCGCCGGTAGTTCAGATGTGGACGTATTTTCAACACTTGTATGAACATGAAAGTAAATTCATTGAAATATATGAACACATAGCCCTTATCTTCTGTTAACACAATTCTTTTTGAAGAAATTACATTGATATCAGATAAAATAACACTAATTTTAAAACAATTACGTTCTTATACACATTTAAATTCCAATATTCTTGTCCAAACACAATTTATGAACTTTATCAAATGACCAGTTTACTACAGAATTTTGCGATAAGAAAAACGATTATAATTGCATATTTTCAATTGTTCATATGTATATTACATTTGCATCTCATGTCAAAATTGTTATTTTGCTATCATCAAATCAGGGACAACTTGGGGACACTCCCCGGCAAGAATAGCGCACATTACGGAATTGTTTATAAATTGTTAATTGTTGCAAAATTGTTAATTGGCAGTTTTTGGTTCTGGAACATCAGAAAACTCTTCCCACTTTAGGATTGCAAAATTTTGAAATTGTTTATAACCTTTTAATTTTTTCAAACAAAACGTATTGCTTTTTTAAAATTGCCTTTAAAATTCTGCAATCCAATTAGCGCGTATCTCTTTCGTTTTCGAGATACGTAATTGTTTATAAGAAATTAACATGTCATGACAATTATTTTTTTGGCAGTTCCCACGCTCAGCTTTTCTAGAAGCCGTTTTGCAACGGCTCGCTTAGTTTCTCCGGCAAATACATTTGTAGTTCCTAACGGGAGTGGAGGGCCGCGCTTGCATATATTGCCACGAAAATTGTTACTCTTTAGATATCCTTGGTTTTCAGCTCCCTAATTTTTCATTTTATTCTAAATACTTTAAGTTCCATTTGTTTAACAATTACAGCATACATTTTAAATTATTACTCGAGTCGGCTACCGAACAATCTTCAACTTGGGAGCAAGATAGAGTCATCAATTGGCTTCCAGAAATACCCCCCCCTCCTGGTGAAAATTGCGTCCTTCCGCCACACGCTTCAAGGCAAAATAGCCTGAGCTTGTAAGCGTAAATCGTAACACTCGCTTTCCCTCGAGAAAGCCTTTATCCACCTTCTTAGGAAGCCAATTCTTTACTTATAAAATTGTGGAAACAAATTCAAATTAAATATACAAGAAAACAATAATTTTGCATTAAATGTCTTCACGTATAAATATAGACAATAAAGCTTCCGGCTCCTCAGTATTCACACATTCCAAATACGAAATATTTTGTTATAACATCTACAATTTCATTCTAACCAGTAAGTCTGCTGCATTTAGAAGCTTATAGCATCAGCATGGAATAAGCGAAAAAGTAATAATACTATTATAATATAGTATTGACATATGTTTATTTATGGACATTTGTACTTGAAGGAATGTGAACGTACGTGTGCAACTAAGTAAATTTCAATGAAGGTGCGAAGTTTGCAAATAAACATGTTTTTAAAATTCAATTATTCCAAGTTCAGAACAATTGCTAGAAGCATTCTTTTCCATTCGACACTAACACGCCAATTCTTTTTGACACTACCCTCTGAATCTAAGTGGATTGTTTGAGGTCATCGCTTATCGCGTCAAAATCATGGAAGTTTTCATGTCTTCGAAGTACGTATACGCCGAGGTCATTTTCATAAAACACAGAAAATATCATATGAAACAATCAGTCGTCATTTCAACAATGATGCTAATACGACATAATAATCATAATATCCTCAATTTCGTTTGCTTAATGTGTTCTTTCGAGCGTGCTCCGTGTCTCTGAGTAGCAAACATTAACATAATCGTTAAAATTAAAAGTAACGATTTAGGATGAAAATTTAGGATGAAGAAATTCACATCTCCTCGTAATTGTTTGTAGAAAGTCATATCAGGTTAGTATTATTGTCAATAAAATTTTTGTTTTATTTAATTTGAAATAGCTGCTTGGATATTTTTCGGTTTAATTAAGAAAATATAGCTACCCGAATTTGACGCTATGAAAAGTAAACATTTCGAGGTTTCCACTGCGAGACGCATTTCGTCATCCTTATTCATTCGCTTAGTATACTGCAATCGCTTTCATTTATCATCAATCATGTTACATAGGGTTTCTCATGTTTATTTGATACCAGGTGACCCACCAAATATGGACCACCCCCATAAATTCTAAACGGTTCAGGGTATCGAGTTGTAGTTTTCGCTGAACAATGCAGAATCATGGGACAGGTAACATGCTGGTAGAGGAATTCTCTATAATAGTTCTAGTTTTCGAAAATTTAATCATCTTTGATTTTTTAAATTGAACTATATATTTTTTCATCAGCAATGGATAGATCATGAACATTGGAATAAAATAATGTATCATATGTTAATGTTATGTATTAGGTCAGTTGGTAACACTGACTCCGGCTCCCCCCCCCCTCCCGCCGGCCGACACACCGGTAGCGCAGGTGTCTTTTTCGGTTTCTCGAGTGGTGTTGTGACCGCGTGTGCCGCGCCAGTATATCAAATGTATCCTATAGATGAATCAAGTGCTATTGTTACGAGCTAGTGATGTTATTTATTAACCCACAAATACAACAGTATTTTAAGAGTAATTTGAGTATGAAATTAGATTTTTTGGCATTAGATTTTCAAGTAAACGGGCAGCCTTTGCGACAGTCGCCGTTTTGGGAACGTGGCCTTCGCGACGTTGATACTGTTTTGTGAAGAGAGAAGTGTGAGAGGGATGGCCGTGTAGGATGAAGGTGTTATTGCAGCAAATCATGATCTTGACATGAAAAACTTACGAAGATTCAGCAATTTTAACGATCTGAATGAGAATTTTTTCCCAGTTGTTCATCTTAGTTGAAATTTTCTTCCTCTGAAATTCCAAATCAACGATAATCGAAAAGAACGAAAAAAAAATATTGTAGCGAAAAAGATAATAATATTAATAACAAAATAATAACAAAACGAGGAACCTATTGGATTATTTTTAGATCTCTCAAAAGCTTTTGACGTCATTAATCATGACATTTTACTTTCTAAATTACCATCATATGGAATTCGTGGTATTGCTCTAAATTGGTTATGTTCGTACCTTAAACAACGATCTCAGATAGTTGAAATACCTTACTGGAATGATGGAACATTACGTACGCACCTTTCTGACTCTTTGCATGTGAAGTTCCTCAAGGATCGATTTTAGGCCCTATTCTGTTCCTACTATACGTAAAAGATATGCCGTCGACGATTCGAAACGGAAGAACAGTTCTCTTTGCGGATGATACAGAACATCCTTTGCAATAAAGAAACCGTAAATAGTACAATATCAGATGTTTCAAATTGGTTCCGAAATAACAAATTAATAGTAAACGAAAAGAAAACGGTTTTGAAGCAGTTTTCCATTTCAAATAAACAATTCTGTGCTCCATTGAAAATGAACAGTGTACCATTGACTGATGTTAAGGCAACAAAATTTTAAGGTCTCTCAATTCAGCTTAACTTACCTTAAATGGAACGTCCATTTAAATGAATTGAACACAAAATTAAGTTCATTATGCTACGCGTTCAGAATTCTTGCAAATTCAGTCAGCCTTCATACTGCTCGTTGTGTATACTTTGCGAATGTTCATTCCCGCCTGAGATATGGCATAATATTCTGGGGAAATACATCTTATAGCTCCCAGACGTTTAGATTACAAAAACGAATTGTATGAATAATAACCAAATCCCACCCACGTGATTCATGTAAGCCTCTCTTCATTAATTTAGGAATTTTACCGTTACCTTGTCTGTTTATTTACGAATCAGTGTTTTTTGTCAAAAATGACTTGCTTAAGAGCGGGAATATATTTTCAAAAAATGTCCATGTCTATTACTATAACACTCGACGTAGAAATCATATTCATCAGGTGGCAGTATCAACAGCCCATTACAAAACATTCACATACAATACATGTACATTATTTTACAACACTTTGCCAGATGACATTAAACGATTAAATTCAATAGAAAAGTTTAAATCCCAAGTGAAATCGTTTCTGCTGCATAACTGTTTCTATACAATTAGAGACTATACTGAGCATCACAAGAAAAGTAACATTAATTTTAACAATGATACATAATGCATTATTTACCATGTGGACTGTATAAATGAGTATAAACAACCTGTAACAACTATTGTACTACAGCTTCCGGGTCAATGACCCCCATCTCGATCAGGTTTTTCGTCCAGTTTCCCTGATCCATTGAGCAAATGCTGAGATGGCCCTTGTTTTCTTCTGGACATAAATGTAACTTCATTTTCCGTGCACGTCTTCTAGAATTCAGTGGGAAACACAATTCTTCAAATTATCGTTTCCATGTTGTCGCGGCAGGAAGTAATAAGAGCCAAAATTATTGCTTATTTATTCTTGAAAATAGATTTTACTACATGGGAGTTTTCCCTTTCAAAATTCAAAATTTAAATAGTATATGACTTAGTGTGGGATCACAGAATTTTGAAAATGTGCACACAATTCACTTTTCCCCATAGCACGTCATACGCAGTTTTTAACTGTCTTTTTGACTAAAATAAATAAATAAATAAAAAATCAATAAAGAGTACTCAAGTAAATGTTAATTTACACCCTCCTAATTCTGACAAATACTGTTTTCATAGACCACCTGTTTTCAGTACTAAGTCTTGTTAAAATCATTAAGTACCTCTTATTAAATCCACAAAATCTCTCCTTTATGCATTCACATGTTTTACCCAAAATCCCCTACGTCTAAAAGAAATATTAACTTCAGCCTGAACATTTCATACCCAGTAATAACTGTAATGACAATAAACTATCAACTCACTGTGAAATTGTATTCTTCCTCTTCAGAATGATCGTCAGGTTCCTGTTTTACCTGAAACAGAGGCAGATATTTTAAGTAACTGAACCCACAAGTTGCTTAATCTGATTCATTACTTTTTCAATAAGATACATTAGTGTGTATACACATTGTATGAACGAAATAATTGCTTATCCATTAAACTGTGGAATAATTACTTACAATTACATGTTCATTGTGAAAGCTAATAAAACTCCATATAAAAATGTATACAATTTTAATAATCTTTCTTACTTATTATAACGTTCGTAAATAAGGGAACCTTAAAACAGAAGTACGCATTTACTCCTCGATAAAATATTTAATCTTGGAAAATGATTCTTGACTAAAAGCTAAAACTTACGTTTTCTATTTTCATCACACTCTCCGACAATATTTCTATTTTGTCCATGTTATCAATAAAATTTACAGAGAACTGGTTCAACACAATTAGAGAATGTTTTCTCGTATACCTCGTATACCATATTCTGATTCAGCGTGTATGGTACTCAGCAGTACATCTTGCACAAGGCAACTAACTAACGCAGTAGTGCTGCTCTCCTACGGCTGGCAAAGTAACTACGTCAGACTACAGACTACACGTTGGTGGCGACACATACTCACTTACCTCATCAAGTAGATGATGGGTGGTATTTTCGAATGTACCGTCCAGGTGATTGGCGATTTACAATTTTTTTTTACGGTATTTACGGTAAGAATTGCACGATATCGAGATAGCCCAGATATTCAGGTAACGCGCGTAACTCAGGTTGACAAAAATTGATTAACATTATGTTGATTGATTAAAACAACTGTAAATTATTTCTTTTCAAGAGAATAAATAAAATCACAGCAAACCATACAATTCGACAAGCATTGATTGTGAATATTATTGACTGAGTGAATATTATTGACATTGAGTGTGAATATTATTGACGATTTTGAAGAAACTACTGCGCAATGAGTGGAGCAAAAGGGCAGTGATTGTGAGAGTATATTTTTTAGAATTATCAAATTGAATGTGAACGTGCCTCATCTCGCGGACAATCATGTGTAGAATCCGAAGAGAAGTCGATAATGAAATGGAATTTCTTGAGGATGATGAATTCGTTAAATTGAAGGTATGTTTAATCTTACTCAACATTCCTAATCACAGATATTCCTTTAAACCGATTAATATTTTCTTTAGTCATTACTTATCGTAAGTTTCAATGCTCTTTACTCGAAATATTTGAAACTAAATTTCAAGAGTCCACGGGACACACCATCGGTACCAATGTGACTAAATTCCCATGTCGTGAGCTAATGTTTAATAGGCACTGAGTCATATGTTTTCCCCAGATCAATAAAAACCATTTGAAGCTATCTTCCTTTCCGATTCATGTTTTCACACATTTGTCTTAATATAAAAATGTTATTCATAAAGGAAGATTAAACACGTTTGCACAAACTCATTATAATGTGATTTATTTTCTTTCCAATATAAGCCTCGAAAAATACCATGGAGCAAGGAGAAGAGAAAGTGGACTTTACAAGGACTAAACACAGCTGTGAAGTACAGCTTGTAAGACTCAACTGGGGGTACATCTTGTAAGACTCATACGGCTGCAAAATTTCCTGGAATTCCATACGTTACTTTGAAGAAATGGTACAGGACTATTAGTGAAGATAGAAATGGTACAGGACTATTAGTGAAGTTAGAAATGGTACAGGACTATTAGTGAAGATAGAAATGGTACAGGACTATTAGTGAAGATAGAAATGGGGCTCTGAAACGTTCATGCCTAAGTAGGCCAACCATTTTTTCTGAAGCTCAAAAAAGAAGTTCTCGGACCATCTACTAACCATTTACGGCCTTTGTAGTAATCAGTTCTCTTCACTTGCGTGTATGAGTAGTTCACTGTGCGTGAATGTGTAGTAGCTCTCTAGGCAACGCGTATGCCTACGGACAATTAAAAGCGGCATACAACAACAAATGTGATCTTTGTCAAAACGGCTGGTCCGCTGACAAGAATTACCTCATACGAGATAGCTGAGAATTTTAATTAAGAATTTTTGAAGATCGCTTACGTAGAAAACGGAAAAGCTGTTTTTCCACGAGTGGTTTGGAAATTGTCAATAAATCCCGGACTCGAAGCAGAGGATTATCGACAATTTCCAAACCACGAGTGAAATTTACTAAGACTATTCCACGAATGAAATTTCATAAATATAATGTACTAATAATAATTAACATTCTTTTATTAAAAGTTTTTTACATCGAACAGAAATATATACATAAGGGCAATTATAAACAACAAAATAAACATAAGACAAACAAAGAGTGAAATTACTTGAAAAAAACAGTTATTGAATACACAATCTTTAAAGTTTAAATTCGAAGGAAACGTGTTTTATTCGCTTATTTTTAAGGAAGATGTTGAATTTGAAGCGCTAGGATGTCTTCATTTATTAATAATTGAAGAATAGTGTTCCTCATTCATTTGGAGATATGTCTTGAGTGACGACTACATAACCTCAATCTGTAGACAAAACAAGGCGCAAAATTTATCACCTCCTATCCTCAATAACTGATAAATATGCATGGTAAAGTCGTCTCTAATTGGCTGGTAAGATCCCAGTTCTTGCACGCTATTGGCTGAAATTTCATGAGTGGAATAGTCAAAGTAAGAGGAATCTGACCTTAAATGTTGCAATGTTTAAAAAGGATGATTTTGCAGTTAAAACTACGAGTGAACCCTGTAGTGAACTGTAGTTGAGACTACAACCAGTGCGTCCCAAACTATGATCTCGGAGGCGGGGCCTTCTAAGAGATGGACAGGTACGAAAACTAACGTCCGTTCTGAAGAAGCAACAGTCATCTTCATCTAAAGCTTATGAACGTAGTGATTCTCTGGACAAAAAGAGGCGACCAGAGCGAAGGTAAATATTTTAATCTGCCTGGCATTTTTATAACTATAAGATTGTATAAGATGTATATATAAGATTGTTTTACAAACATATTGTCCTCGATCTCCCTGCGCGAGAAACAGGCTACCAACCCCCCACAAATGCTCGTATGAAACGGCAAAATGCAAAATTAAGTAGTGAATTATATTTGGAGCATTGATTCATACCAATTTTTTTTTCGATTAATTTCCATTCTTTACCCCCACCCACCCCGTTTGCACAACGAATGCAAGTTTTCCGCATTTGAGATTTAAATTTATGTGCCTTTATACTTAAAATGTTTCAACATTTTAAAAAAATATTTCCCACTTGCAAGGAGATACCCTACACAATACATTATAAAAATTAATTCCAAAGTTGGAATTTAAGAAGAAAGAAGAAATTACTTTGGAAAAAGTATTTTCAGAATATTGAAAGTAGTTTATGACACTGAATTGACATAAATCTATGAAAAATGATTTTTACATATTTTCAATGTGGTTTGGGCAGGAAAAAATAATTTCTAAAAATAAAAAAAATTCTGAATTTTATTTTAAAATTTAGAAGAAATGTATTTCATACACCGTGAATATCGCCAAATAGTAGTATTGAGTCATCTTTAAAGGAATGAATGCTGCAAGGTGGACGTTTGATCAGATAAAACAATGTAAGGCTTTCACGGGCCAGGTTGTGTCAAGGTTTTCCAGGCTGAAGGGCCGTGGTCGATGAAACATATTTCCAGACGTTTCGTCACGCAACTACGGCAGACATCCTCAGTGGCGCTGTGGTCCCGGACGAAGAATCCTCCTTGAAGGTTCCCCGGTGACTGACGGAGTGCCCGGTCCGCGGGGATATTTATAGCAGCGGGACTGTGGTGGGGGGCGGCTACTGATTGGCTCGGGCCGGGTGACGTGGCGGAGACGCTCACTGTGTGTACGTGACTGTTGTCATGTTCTCGCGTGCCTACGTGACCACTGTCACGTCTTGAAAATAATGTTTAATAACAATAATACGCAGGCACCAAGTCGTACCACAATACGACTGTGATCGCCCGCAAGAAGCGTTGGCCGAGGCGGGTTTGCTATGACTGCAATCTGACGGGTAGCGATTTACGGTGAAGCGATAACATAAGTACAAGGGTCTAAGATGAAGGCGCTCTCACGAAAGGAGAGATGCTTCATTAGGCCGAAGAGATGTTTATAAGTTACGACAATGCCAAATAAATACAATACATAACAAAATATAAAATAATATACTTATTGCACTGCTATAAACTTGATTTTACTCTACTAGTATATCTGCTACTGTAGAAAAAATACATCTTTCTGGCACGATTTAATTATTACATCCAAATTAAAATAATATATCATGGAACACGTTTGTGGAAGTTATAAGTAGTAATGGCGTAGTCTGCAGGCGGCTGGAGGCGTGCCGGGGCAAGCGAGGGAGGAGAGCCGGCGGCGGCTTTCTTAGATCATTAGCTGTTCGACTCTAGGCCACAACAAGAAATCAAGCATCTGCAAAACAACCGAAAAATAGACTCATAAGAAACTATTTAAATAAATATTTAAAGTAAATCGTCATGGTCATGGATTGAGCGGGGTCCTTCCGTCGCCCTACTCCTTTGCCCGTTTGGGTTGTAGTTGTGGAGGATTTTGGGCAGTCGATATTACGGAATTTTTATTAACTCAACAACTCTACGACTGTTATCACTCGCCACGTGTCCTTTCACAATAAAAAAGGTTACTATAGTAATATGTAATGCATTACGTATTTAAGTTAAAAACCGGGAGAGGTAGCTCAGTGCATCAACTGATGTCACTGCAGTGCCTCTGAGCGGGAGGTCCTGACGGCGGCAGGATTTTCGACACTAGCTTTTCAGCTAGGTCGAATTCAGTCGCTGTCTGGAGGAGAATTCTAGCGGCCGGCTGCTCTGATCGGTAGTTTTCCGTGGTTTCTCCGATCAACACCAGGCGAATGCCGGAGCAGTACCCTACCAAACGGGCCACGGATCGCGCGCGATCTGTCCTTCCTCTTCCTTGTCCTATCCTCTCCCCTTACACACACACACACACACTAACATGCACTACACTACTACGTATTCCGGGAGACCGGTCGGGAGCTTAGAGCTTGTCCCGGTTGGGCCGGTGCCCCGCTGGTGGGAGAGTCCTGGTTAGGGGGAAACCCCACTAGTCGACGGTAGGTCGGCGCTGGATCTCGCCATCCACCGGGGGAAGATCACCGCCATCTCCCGAGAAAAAACATGTATTACACTAACGGGACTAATGAACAAAGCAGTTGACGCGCCCGGAAACACGAAAAAAGCAATCAATCAATCAATTTAAGTTAAAGTGTAGA
>CAXIVR010000013.1:27698368-27815159 GCA_964035755.1 Teleogryllus oceanicus
ACTTTGGAAACTAAACTAGAGAGAACAAGGCTACTTTGGAACCAAATTAGAGGAAAATAACTGGCAATAATGCATTGGAAACAAAATTCAGGAATTGACATGAAATTAGAAGAGAATAATAGAAGTTAGAAGAAAATTTAAAAGCTCAGTTTACTGAATTAGTGGAGCAGTGGAAGGTCGAATTTAAGAGCGAGGTTCACAAGAATTAGCACAGGAACACGAGAACTTAGAGAAAAATTCACGGAGCTGGGACTTGAATTAGAAGAAAGGTTGATCAAGTAACGAAAGAATTTGAAAATAGGATCGAAACACAATCGGATCTTATAACCGCCTATCTGACAGGCAGATAGAGAGTAGAACAAGGAGTAGAAAAGTTCAGAAATTAGTTACGAACAAGTTCAGTTCAAGCTAATAAATTAGATAGTGGAATAAAGGCTCTTTCTGAACAGGATGGCGTTCTACAACATCAAATTAATGAATATAGAATGAAGTAGTAGAATTGAAAAATCAATTAGAAAATTTACCACCGAGTGGAGGAAGTGTTCAGCCACGTATGTTTATTACGTGTACTCTAATTTCAGTGCAGCGGGAGATGAAAATCCATGTATTTATGAAAGAAGTAGATAATTTCTTTTCTTTAAATTGTGTTCCGACAGTAAGAAAACTCGAATCGTTTATCAGATGTTGCAGGGTAATGCACGAATCTGGGCAGATAGTTTAGAGAGTTTCCCAAACTATGGCTGACTCAAGAAAATTTATTCAGATATTGGAATAACGAAACCAAATCAATTTTAAAGTTAACTGTAATGGTACGTGGAAGAAGTAAATGTCCATGCAGGAATATGCAACGGAAAATAGTTGTTTCAAATTATGTACTCCGACGATACGGATGAAGAAATTGTCTGTTTATTACGTCATTTCTTCCTCGACGCAAAATTGCAGAATCTCTTACCAATGTCCATCTGAAAATTAATAACGCAGCTAGATTGTATGATGCACTTTCATGTATAATGAAGGTTACAGAAAGCAAGGGCAAATGCTAATGGTCCGTAAATGGTCAGGATAGCAGACAGCAACAACATAATGTAAGCAAACCAGAAACAGGAGAACTTACAAACCGAAACATTACCAAGAAAACAAACATGCTAGACAAGACAGGACCTCGTCTAGGGATAGAAATAGAAAAATTCTATTGATAGAGGTTTTCCAACCCAGAAATACAGGACCAAGTACATCTCGGACATGAGTCGGAAAATTAGAAAGGTTTGTTTCGACACGCCATCCGCCGCAAACCAAATAGAACAATCTAGTGAAGAAGAGTGGCGATATTATCAATCGAATTAATCATTTGATGATGAACTGTGCAACGATAATCTCAATGCATATCAGAAAAAACAGTTAACTGAATATTACTTAGGAATCAAAAGGTGGTTTGCAAAAACAAGAATCAGTAAAGATTTTCAATTCGAAATAGAATTAACAGATAAACACCATTCACGGGTTACCAATATGTCATTCCAGAAAAAAATAAGGAAGAGGTGGATAAGCTCATTTTTACCATGGTCAAAGATGATATCATCATGAAAATCCAAAACCTCTTATCTAAACCGATAGTGCCCCGTAGAAAAAAAGTAATGGGAAGATAAGGATTTAGATGCAAGGCGGGTTGAACTGCTACCTTTCCGTAAAAGAGAAACCGTTGCGGGGTAGAGGATTTAACAACAATTTCCGGGATCCGGGGTTTAGTTTAACTGACTTCACTGCATCGTATTGGCAAAAGCGATAGCAACCCGAAGTAGACAATATTTCAAATTTATTCACTGGGGGAAATTTTTGTTTTCTTCAAAAAAATGCCATTTGGGCTCAAAAAACAGGGATCTGTTTTTACAATGTTTTAGACAATATCATTGGCAGAGAGATGTCCAGCGATGTTTTTATCTATATTGATGACGTGCTTGTGTATTCTAAGACATTTGAAGAACACATGACTGCTTTAGATATTTTTTTGAAACGTCTATTTAAAATAATTTCAACTGAATTTTGGGGAAAAGTAACTGCACTAAACAAGTTAAGTTCCTGGGGGTTGGGTGTGACAAAATTAACGGAGTCAAAAAGAATATGGAAAAGATGCCAGAGATAGATAAAAATTGGGCCGCCCAAAAACACGAAACAACTTAAAAATTTGTTAGGTTGCGGCAATTATTACGCCAGATTTTTTTCCTAATTTTGCCATGCACATTGAAATATTTTTCCGGGCGAAAGCACACTAGATGAAAGGGGGGGAATACAATCGGGAAAATAAAAATTTACAGTTTGCGGGCCATTTAAAGAATGAAATAATGGCAAAATGATGAAACAAACAGATAAAGGAAAATAAAGAACTTTAAAAAAAAACAAGAGGGAGAAAGAAGGAGATAAAAGAATAAAGACGAAAGAAGAAGGAGAAGAAGAAAGAAGAAGAAGAAGGAAGAAACAAGATAGCTCGACATTCCAGAATCAAGACAGAAGAAAGGAAGAGCATCAAGTTTGGTTAAAAGATTTTTTCGGCATATAAATCAAATTCCACAAAATCTTTTTTTTCGAAAGAAGGGGTTATGTGACCGCCCGTTTTCTTAGATTCCGAAAACGTGTCACATACCGCCCTAAGAAAGCGAGGGAAAAGAATATTTTGAACGCGCGCCAACGCGGATGGATATTTGGAATGATAATTAGAATTTAAAACAAGAGAGACCGCCACCTTCGACCAAGGGCGAGACCGGAGGTCGGATGAAAGAAAAAGTTCTTTCTGAAGGTAGCAGCTGAACTGGGCGGACGTATGGAAAACGGTACGCCAGGAAGTGACATTGCAGCGGATTTCAGATTTGCAACTTTTTCGAGGAAAACTCTTCTAGAAGACCAGAAGAGGTAATTATTCTGTTATAAATTGATTTAAACATAATCTTAGAAGAAAGATAATAAGAAATGTTATGAATTTATAATGGAAGAATTAGGGAGAGAAATTTTGAATAGATGGCAGTAATTAATAGCTTGCATTCATTTCTCTTTCCAGTTTTTTTCTCTCTCACATGCTTTTCGTATATTTAAATACTCTCTTGAAGTTGGTGCTCATATAAAAAGGGGTGATCTCTGGATTCATTTTCACTCTGAATATCCAGTTGGTCATTAACTGTAATCGAAAATAAAGTAAAATTCATATAGAGTATTCAAGAATATAAAACTTGAACGAGAAGAAGAAGGCGATTTCTGAGGAGCAACGGCGTTCTCAACCCGAGGCCACGACGCTTCAAGGCCGAAGCAGCTCGGTGGAAAGGTGTAGAAGGAAGCAAAGTGGACTGCTCTACGCGGCCGAGAACACAGTAAGGTCGTTCCAAATAAAATGTTTTGTAGGGATAGGAGTGATTCAGTTTAATAAGAAAGCTCATTCTGTATCTATCACGTAGAAAGAAAAAGGGAGGGTAACAGATTTACCACGCTTAAAAGATAAGAAAAGTAAAAGTACATTTGTTTCCGACTTCTAATACGTGAGAACAGAATCAATCTTTTCTTTCAAAAAGGATTTCAAGATCAAATATTGTAATATAGTGATTAAGAGTTTGTGTAAGAGTATAATTATAATAATAGTAATTCTCTGGATTTTAGAGAGAGAAAGAGTTTCCCTTTGTTGTAAAAAGTAATGTTAAGGGAAAAGTATTAATTTTTGATTTTCAATGTGTGTTTCTTTCAAATTTTGTAAAGTAATATTTTAACGATTCTTTTGAATTTCTGAAAGTGTGTTTGTTAAACAATTGGGTTGTAGATGAAAGTAGGAAATTGAGTATTGAGTTATTAGTGTGTGTTTTTTTTTCAGTCAAGAGTATTCTATATTTGATTTTTTTTTTGTGTGCCATTGTATGTATTTGTCATAGCAGCAAATATTTTTAGAATATATTCTGAATTTAGTGAAAAGTGATTCTCACCCGAGTTGTTTGTAATTTTTGCATCCAATCCATAAACGATCTTCACGACCCTGCTCCCCCTATTTTTTTTTATTTATTGTGTCCACACTGGGACGTCTATACTGAGCTAGTCGACCATCTGGTGAATTGTGTTCGCCACCCCCCCAAGACGTCTCAGGTCGGGTGCTGGCCTTACGGCTTGTACCGCACACGACTGTGGCTCGCAACAGAAAAAATTATTTTCTTTTCCAGTTTCGCGTTTCATTCGGTTTTTATCGATACTGAACATCTGTAGTACTCTAGAAGGCCGTGTCTAAGCTTCAACGTAGAAAACGCGCTGTTTTGTCAAGAGCATCTACAATTCTGAGAATTGTAGATGGTCTTGGTTTTGTTTTGCACTGGTTTGCACCTGTTTGTCTCGTGTGTTGTTGCTTGTGTTGAGTACTGTGCGTTTTAGAGACAAATATGCCTCGAAGCAGTTGTAGGTGGCCAAAAAGCGCAAGATTTGTAGAAAACCTCGGACAAATGAGTCAAAAACTCCGGAAAACAGAGAAAACTGAAAAATATTATGGACCAGGAGCATATTAGAATGTTTCATAGTGCAGGTTAGAGAGTACTTTTATACTGTCAAATGCAGAGTTATACCTTTTTGCCAATTATCGTATATTTTATTTTTCACCATTCGATGTACATTTTCTCAGAAACTATCCAAGGAATTGGTGCGAGTTTTTTCTGCACTTCTTTCAAAATATCCACAAGAATCTGAATCAAATAGATTTCTTACTTTTTGTTATATTATTAAAAAAAGCAAAAAATAAATGTTCCAATTTTTAGAAAAGAAAACAAGTTTTAAATTTAAAAAAGGTGTTTTTTGAAAAGTCTAGCAAAAAATGTAATTGATTTAGATTGACTGTAAATATTGTGGCAATATTTATGTGAAATATGAAAGTTGTACATACGAAACTAGAAAAGATGCATTGATGTATAAAAAAACACATTATTTTTGAGTTAGAAATAGACTTTTTCGTACTCTGAAAATAGCATGCTATTCATTAATATGTAAATATTGTAATATAAGAGTTTTATTTTCATAGATATAGTAGTTTTTATGTTTCACATACTTTATCAAAACGTATTTCTGTGCTACCCTCCGACCCCCCCCCCTATTAATATAAAATTGGAATGAAGGTGATTAACGCTCTCTGCGAGAGTTGTCGCTCGGGTGCGCTAGTATTTAGCGACTCAATGGCTGTCGGAAATCTGCCACAGACTCGATCTAGGAAGCTTCGGTTGAGAATCGCAACGATATTCATTGACGCATTTTGTTGCGTCTTGCGTCTTCATCTTGCGTCTTCATCACGCAACGCGTCTCCAAGCCCCTTAAGGGGCGTTGAGCGCTTTACACTTGGGAGTAATCCTCCATTAATGTGCTTTTACTTTTAATAAATGTCAAGTCTCGTCACGTCGCAGTCAGTCAGTGCCTTTTATCCCTTCGGCCAGGGGCTCGACGCCGTTAGATCCCGGGGTTCCTGGCTGGTCACCCAACCACGAACCCGCGAGTCTCGAATGCGCTTAACCTTCGTGACTTCACTAAACGCATTCGGCTAGCGCCGCCGCCATTTGGTTCCTGGACTTCAATATTAGGTAGGACAATACCAAGCATTAGCAAACAGTATGAATCAGGAGTCCCTTTTTTTCTCTTTATTTCTTCTTTGGATTTTACATGGATCAATTTATACCTTTTCATATGTATTGTTGAGTTGCCACAAACTTAAAAACTACACTTTACCTATAAGTTAGGAATTAGGGTTCATTTTTATAGACAGACAAATGTTTTAACATACTTTTTCTACTCCCATTGTATAATTCTATCATTTCATGGCTGCAACCCATTGCATAATGATACTCATTACGATACAGATTTCACTATGATACAGGTTCTTGACCAATCACAGAGAAGCTTAAAAACCAAGTAATGAGACTTCATTAATCATTGAGAATCGTTCCAATAAATGTTTTGTTCGATTGTGTACATTAAAATTGCATTTCATGTTATGTTTATCAATTTTAATTTCTTTTATTATCAGTAATTGTTATGTGGAATATTATTTAAAATAAATTAGATCGTAATTTCACTTTGATCCTATTTGACTAGCACTGTGGTCGTGGTAGAGAGACCATTTGACTGACGTTAAGATCAGAACGCAAGTTATTGTGTGTCATATGTTGCTGCCGTGTGTTTGTCCTTTAAAACCGGCCAATTCTTTAGTTTTAAATGTCTAGTGAATCAGAGGAGGAGTTGGCACCTCCAGAAATAAGAGAAAAAGCGAAAATGGCAACCTCAGAATTATTGTAAGAGCAACTTTTGTATTCTCTCGTACTGGTAAACCATAGTCATCTGCTAACCAGAGCCTTCCTAGATCGAATCTGCACTCGCTCGTGCCACGCTCGTATCGTAATATTACACTCGTGTATTAATACCCATCATTTCATCATCGTTTCATAATGTACTATTATTTGATAACGGTGCAACAGTTTCGGAGATTGTCTCCATCATCAGGCTGTAAAATGAAATGATGAGAATATATAGTAAAAAATTTAAAATTATTTACAATACAATAGAGAAATAGAGAAGCTATGACAGCTGAGAAATTACCAGACATATGAGAGTTCACAAAACAAATTGTTTGTATAACATTATTATAGAGTGAATTGCGTCACTGTACTGACAAAAACAAGTTCGTTACGTTGATGAGAGCGGTTGAAAGAATGATAGTCAGGGGAATTTAAAATAAGAAAGGAGAGGGGCAGGGTATGAAAGCAGCAAAGAGATGGAACTATTTTTCAATGTTCGACAGGTGTACAGTAATGCATCATAAATGTTGGTAAAATTCTCAACAGCAGTATATAATTATTTAATTTAATCTGTAAAGTTTCAGAAACGAAGCGTGGATATTTCCGGGTCTAAAGATCTAAAATTCTTGGATTTTAAAAGTTGAATAAGTCGTTGAGGTTTATCAAAATCCAAGAATCTTTGGCATTTGTCGAGATGGGTCATGCATTTAGCATTATGGATCTTATAATTGTTTTACAGAGTGTCATTGCATTTATTAATGTGAGTTCGGAGTTTTTATTCAATATTGATTTGAGTTGAATATGTTTTTGCCCTGTTGCATGTTAATGTTTATATTTTTTTCCAATTGAGTCTTGTGTCAAGATTTAGTCCTAAATATTTGATAGGCTGATTTAATGGCGTCCCGTTCATTTGTCTATTTGTTAGTAACTGATTGGGATGCGAGAGAATAATCTTAAAGAAAATGTTTGCTTTTGATTTCTTTGGTTTTATTTGCATCTTCTGTTTCGTTACACATTAGTCTATTTTATTTAAATACTGTTGAATTTTTGTACTGTTATGTGCCAGCGGGCGATTTGATATAAATATTACTGTATCGTCAGCAAACTGTGCTAGTAGTGTGATGTCTGATGTATGATGTGTGACAGGAGTCCTCCGTCGACATTTTGTTATCGCATCGTCAGTTAATTTTCTGTTATTAATTTCCAAAGCGCACAAAATTCTAAGAAAACAATTCTGTCTCCGACCTTTTGAGAAACAGTAGCTTCGTTAGGAACTCAGGAGAAAATATAAAAAATAAATAAATAGAAAGAAAAAGATTGATTTTGCATGAATAAAATACAAATATTTGTTGACCTGCAATTTCTCATAGCTGATTGATGATATATTATCGCACTCGTCACTGCCTGACCGCTTATGACACAGCGGATTGATTGATTGATAGAGATCCCGGGCGCGTCAACGTATAAGGTCATTAGTCCCGTAAGTGTAGTGCATTTTTTTATCGGGAGATGACTGTAATCTCCTCCTGGATGACGAGATCCGGCGCCAACCTACCGTCGGCTAGCCGGGTTTTCTTCACCAGCGGAGCATCGCCCTAGCATGTAAGTATTCGTGTGTATAAGGCAGAGGTGAGGATAGGAAAAGAAAGAGGAAGGAAAGATTGTGCGCGGTCCGGAGCCTGTTTTTTATCACTCTGCTCCGGCGTTCTGACCGAGGAAACCACGGAAAACTACCGAGCAGAGTAGCCGGTCACTATATAGAAAGCGGCTGAATTCGACCTAGCTGAGAAGCTAGTGTCGTAAATCGTTACACTGTTGGGACTCGAACCTAGGATCTCCCGGTTAGAGGCACTGCAGTGACATCAGTTGATGCTCTGAGCCACCTTTCCCGGTTCACACTACGAAAAGAACGAAGTTCAATATTCACTTATGCCGTTTCAGAACAGAAAATTTTCCGTTTTTCGCTGAGCATTTCAAAACTTTATACTGCGAGAGTAGTAGCGAGAAAGTGAAAAAAAGAAAAAAACAAAAACGGAGAGTTTGCCGAAAATGAGGCTAGCTCCATATTTTTGCTGTACCTTGATATATGAGGAGAAAATTTTAATAAAGAATTGGAGCGGTTGAGAAAAAAATTGTTTAAAAAAATTATATTGCCTCTATTTGGCGCAAAATTACGCGAAAACTTCTCTTTAAAAATGAACATGACTTTATTTGAAGATCTCTGCAAGGAATAGGTATCATTAAGGAAAAGATCTCTTTACATTTAATACTTTATTTATAGGAAGACACCCCAAGAATTGCGTTTTTGCAATTTTCCAAAAAATGCGGAATTTTAACGAACATGAGTTAAGCACCATTTTCTGAAACGTTCATTACGTTATGCGAGGGCAGTTTAATCAAAATTTTTGGTGCTATATTTTAGAAAATTTTGAAAATGTTTTTGAGGCTTTGTCTAAAATACCCTGGAAATCAAAATATCTAGTTATTGCTTGCAACCCATTATTGCAACGCCGCGCACCAACCAGGCGATAATGGCTGCTGCCTAATTTAGAATTTTACTATATATTTAATAGCCTGTATTTAAAAGGCTAATTCCTCTGAGGTTGTCACATCAGCATCCTGATCCTTTTTTAAACAATGGTATAATTTTGGTTAATTTCCTCTCTTCAGGGATTTTCCTTTTTCTCCATTTATTAACAAATATCAGCATTCTTTCCATAAAGTAAATGAGGTTTTTCCAGTTGAGTCTTGTGTCAAGATTTAGTCCTAAATATTTGATAGGTTGATTTAATGACGTTCAGTTCATTTGATGATTTTTGGTAACTGATTGGGAGGGGGGGTAAGTCACGAATATACTGCAAACACACATTCTACTTAATTTGTGAAATATCGAATATTTCGAAGATGGAGATCAGGAGACTAAAATTTTAAAATAATAATAATTATAATTAATAATAATAATAATAATAAAAAATAGTTAGAGAACAAAAGTGCAAATATAGTTGGCACAGCTTACGATAGTCCAGATGCTGCTACTTCACCTTGTTTTATCTTCTTCTGCCTTCACGGATTAGGGAGATGCCTGTCCTGGCCTGCTTTATTGTTTTCATAAACTTGCGAGATTGTCTGTATCAAATGTATGGTTAAGCCTCGTTTCTAGATGATGCTCCATAATTTGTCTTAGGACTCTATCGAAAGCTTTGACGTAGTCTATAAAGGCTAACCGCGTCTCTAACTTAAATTCTCTGCTTTTTTCGATAATTTGTTTAATAGTGAAAACATGGTCAGTGAAAGAGCGTCATTTTTCTGAAACCATTCTTTTCTTATAATAATAGAGCATCTGAGATATTTTCAATCTTTTATTTAGAATTTTACTATATATTTAATAGCCTGTATTTAAAAGGCTAATTCCTCTGAGGTTGTCACATGAGCATATTGATTCTTTTTTAAACAATGCTATAATTTTGGTTAATTTCCTCTCTTCAGGGATTTTCCTTTTTCTCCATTTATTAACAAATATCAGCATTCTTTCCATGAAGTAACTTCATGTTTGAAAAGTTCTGTGCTAATGTTGTCAGATCCTGCCGTTTTTCCTTTTTTTAAATTGTTTGTATGTAATATTCAGTCTCATGTGTGGATATTTGATGTACTTCATAAATGTGATAATTATTTAGATTTTCATCTATGTCTTCGCCTTCATCTGTTGTCCATAACTTCTGGTAGAACTCCTTCCCTCCAATACAACAGATATTTGTGCTGTATCTTTCTCCTTGGGATTCAAAGCCTTAGAGCTTAGAATGCTAATGTCTGCCTTCCATGGATGTCATTCTCTATCCTTCTGATAACGAGATTGCAGGAGGCTTCATGAGCTCTTCTAGTAATGCTCTTAGCCACATTACGTTGTTGGTGGTAGAGAGTTCTTGTATCTTCAATACACACAGCATTGCATTCCACGATATTTCCTGTTACAATTTTAATAATTACTGTGTGTATTGGTTAATAATTCACACTATTTTTTCTAGTTAATATTTATGTCAATGTCTAGGAGAAATTATTTAAAATTTATCAGCCTATTATATTCAGTTTTATTAATTTTTTTTGTATAAAAAGCGAGAAATTGTTCGAAAATATGCACTTAGATTAGTACAAGAGTGAGATTATTTCGAATTTTTTAATTATTTATTTATACATATTTTATAAAAGCTATTTCTAGAACCGATGCTTTCTAGTACCATCCTTGTAGGTGTAAATTTCTGTCCGTTGATCTCTTTCCCTCGCCGTGTTGACAGGTGAGCTTTCGACCGCAGAGGGGTAAGCGAGCGTGTGCGCTCGTGCTCGCCAGGAGGCGCCCTGGTCGCGGCTCCTCTACGCAACGTTGTGCTTCCTTCTGCCCGCGTTGCCTGCTCCTGCTGACTTCTTCTCTCTCTTGTCTCGACGCAGCATCCTCCTGATAAGGCCCAAGTAGCCCCCTTCAGGAGCGGCCAACCAAGTGACGACCGCCGCCCGGAAGAAGTCCGTGACGTTACCCGCTGCCCGATAAGACAAGCCCAAGTCCGTTTCCGAGTGTACATTAGTACCTTCGAAAACTGTTGTAGACCACATTATGATCTCAAAGAACAGTTCGATACCTCCAGTCGTAAGTATCATCTTAATATACAGTTTAATTCTGCAACAAAAGAAACGAAGTTATATTTCAGAAATACTCTTAGAGTCTAAGATTCATCAAATCACGTCTTACGTTTTCGCGTCGACTATAGTGCCTCTTCTGTTTCTGTTCTCTCGTGTCTGTCCATTGGCCGTCGCAGTGTGTGCCGTGGGAGGGTTGTTTCCCTCCGTGTGCATTTGACCCAGGGGGATCTGGTCCTCCTCTCGGCGAAGTACAGAGTTGCCTCGCTTGAGGTACTGCACCTTCCTCAAAGTCAGTGCGAGGCATATAATGTTAGAAACCACTAGGCAGCACACAGGGCCATAATAGAACACCGCAGTTCCAGATTTTAAGAAATATATTGAATAACCTAAAACATCCAAAATATCAAAATTGATTACATTAAAAATAATTTAAAAAACTCTTTTCTAATTTTTACTTTCTTGCCGTTACGAAGATACCTCATGAGAAGCGATATTCTATATTTATATTCTATAATTTTTTTAATATATTTTAGGTCGTTAATATGCATATTTCCAGCGACATTAATGAATTTATGAGTTGAAGTGTTTCAAATGAAGTTTTTGTGTGAAAAAGAGCTTCAAATTAGACATTTACAGTAACGATTAAACGCCATTTTCTTAACTGATTGTTTGATTGATTTTTTCGTGTTTCCGGGCGCGTCAACTGCTTTGATCATTAGTCCCGTTAGTTTAGTGCATGTTTTTTCTCGGTAGATGGCGGTGATCTTCCTCCGCTGGATGGCGAGGTCCGGCGCCGACCTACCGTTGGCTAGTGGGGTTTCCCCCTAACCAGGATTCTCCCATCAGCGGGGCACCGTCCCAGCCGGGACAAGCTCTAAGTTCTCGACCGGTCTTCCGGAATATGAGGTAGTGTGGTGCATGTTAGTGTAAGTGTGTGTGTGTCAGGGGAGAGGATAGGACAAGGAGGAGGAAGGAAAGATCGCGCGCGATCCGTGGCCCGTTTAGTAGGATATTGCTCCGGCAGTCGCCTTGTGTTGATCGGAAAAAACATGGAAAACTACCGATCAGAGCAGTCGGCCGTGTGAATTCTCTAGACAGCGACTAAATTCGACCTAGACTTTTCTTAAAAAGGTTTTAAATTTTTAAATGAAAATTGGCATATTGGACGATTTTAGTCTTCTTTAATATTCTTAAAGTAATATTTGTTTCCACTTTTAGGAATCCGAAAAATAGCGAAAAATTAAAAACAAATGTACTTTGGGCGGCGATAGATGGCAGCAGACAACAGGATGGAGCAAGACCGTAAACGCAGTTAGGAAACCGAGAAAATTAGAAAACTAGTACGAGAGTGTCCGTGCCATTCTGTAGCACCACTATTTCAAATTATTGTTGAAATGTAAGACAGAAATTGTCATATTATAATACAACATAATCATTAATAAAATCTCGATAATGTATGTACTATTAATGCATCTGTAGTTTAAAACATGTTTTATATTTCACTCCAAATGAGGCGAAAACTACTCGTTTTTAAAAAAGAATGTGCATGACATTTTTGATTGTGGATTCTGTTGACTGTATTTGGTGGGTTTAAATGTCTTCATTACTTGTTGCAAGTTAACTGGAATTATAATTTCGAGTGTTTTTTTTTGTTACAACCAAGACGAACCAGTAGATTAGAAATAATAAATAGTTACTAATAGTTACTAAAATGGAAACGAGCTTCAGATTTACAAGCTGGTGATCTATGAAAATAGGAGTGTATTTTCGATATTATATCACTGTGATAATTTTTTATTGAACATTTACTATATTTCTGTGACGAGTGACGCTTGCATTTATTTGAACGTTGCAAGGACGGTTCATCGAATAGTTTTGAATTTGTGCATCAAATCTTGTTCTATATTTCCAAGACAATTTTTCTGTTAATATCTTTTATCCATTTATGGTGAAGTATAGTCTACTGCTTGCATTATATAGATGTAGAGGACGACTATCTACGTAACCACATTGGCAAATTTCGTTAGTACTTGCTTTCAATCGATTTGCTAGATTGCGTACCTCCTCATTCTTGTATCGAATCATAATTTTTAATTTATCAAATCAACATCAATCTTACAGTTTCAAAATATAGAGCTAGGTGCTTGTTGCTCTTATGTGAATATTTTTGCATAGTCGACTCCGATTATACCGAACCCTCGATTATAGTGAGCTTGAGTCACTGGTCCCGTTTCATTTACATTACAAATAAGCTTAAGAAGATTCGGTTATAATGGACCTGAACGTCGGGTATAGTGAACGTAAGAAATACAACGTCCAGGAAATTAATTCCCTCCTGAAAAAGTTTGCTTGCTTCATTTTCAATCTTGGTGTCACTTGATATTCCACAGGACAAAGCGCGTTGATTTCTACGTAGGCGACAGGAAGCGCGCGACTGCCCCAGCCTGGCGATGTCCGCCTTGCTGCGCGGAAGAATTATCAGTTTCATTAGCCGCTTGCGCCATCGCTCTGCTAAAAGCATTTAAAAGCATGTTATTAGGCGAGTAAAAGGGCCTTCGGAGAGCCGGACGGTTTTGCAATAATGCACGAGGCATGACGATACTTGGACACAGAGGGCAATGCAGAATCAAGCATGGAGCACCTAATAAAGCAAGTCAGGAGACTAATAAATGAATGAACAACGTACTAATGAAAAAGTATGAAGGAACAATTGAATTTAATTGATTTTTTAAGAACAAATAAAGATATTGAAATTTGCAATTCGTGATGTTAATGTATTTTGCTTCCTCTATATTAATAAAATGAATCGCTATGGAGAAATTCTATTTCATTTTGACATCATCGGATATAGTGAACCAAAAATGTTAGTCCGCAGAAGTTCACTATAACCGGAGTCGTCTGTATTTATTTCCAATTTAATCACGTACATTAAACGCATTCGTGACGTGGCTGCTGCTCGTTGTACTATTTTTACTTTCTATACCCACAGAGATCTTCTGAAAGCCTTCACACACATGAACAATAATTTAGATCAACATATTCGAAGGCTGGAAGAGGTCGTTCTCCACCCAGACGTTTGGGTACAAGTCGACAACACTGCGAATCTTCCCATCCGTGCACACGTGACTGTACACAAGACCATACACTATTCACTGGCAACACGAAACAAATTTAGTGTTTTAGATTATGAAACACCTTCCTAATCCTCACAACCCTTCCCTACTGTTGACAAATAAATGCAAAAACCAACGCAAAACGGCTAGGAAGTGCGTCAAAACCAAAACATGTAAAGCTGGAATCCTAGCCCACTTGAAAACAAAGACATTCCTACTGAGCCCGAAAAACAAATACTTTGTTTATCTGACAGTTATGGCTGCCACCTTTCTTCCATTCTCAGTGGAAAGTTGCCCTCCAACTACTCAGTCTCATCTATTTTTAAACCTAACGGGAGGTTTGCAGATGTGACTGCAGAGTTGAATACCCGCACGAGGACACTGACCAATCAGAACACAGTCACTCTCATAGGCAGAATGACATTAATTTGGGCGGTCACTTTACACCTGAACAGCATGTGAACAAATTACAATATGCCGCCTAAAACACGTAACGGTCTCGACTCTGCCCTTCTAGCACAACATACCAACAATATTGAGTAAGACTAAGCACGCAAACCAAAATTTAAGACGACAGAGAAACAAAGACTACTGACAAGGGACCTTTCAACAGGTTCAGGTCCAAATCGGGCCTGCTTTTTTTTCTTTTGAAAGATATCCACTATTTATAACAGCTGTAAAATAATTAGCTGCCATTTTGCACGGGAAGTTACTGAAAAAATTTAAGAATTTTGTCGGTTTTGGCCGCACTGTTTTTGCTGACGGCGTGGACAACCCTTACTGCGGAGAGCAGTGTGATGGCGAACGACTAAAATTGTGCTGTTATTCCTCGGTTGTGCAATGCGATACAGCGTCCTGCCGCGCGATGCGGAGGGATGGGTTGGGAGGGGCAGAAGGGGACCGATAGCAAGTGCACGTGCGTTGCGTTGAAGTCTGCGCGCGCGACATGGGATACCATCGCTGATAGCGCGTTATTAATATCTGCGAAGGCGGCGGCGGAAGCGATGCGGCGAGCACATGGATGAAGGCGAGGAGGGGGGAATCTTGGGGGCTCGGCCGCAGCCTGCGACGACGCATGCTCGAGGGCCCTTCGACTCCGACTCCGAGGATCTCAATGGTTGTGCCTGGCAGTTCAAGACACACTCGTGATTCGCACACTCAATTGACACTGGTCATTTTTGTAATAACTTCACTGAATAAATTTGTATTGTATTATAGTGACTTCTGTTATGTATTTTTTAAGCAGAAATTTAGTTTAATCATGATTACGTGGAAGTTTACAGGATTTACCCTCTTTCCTACGCCCAAATTTCTTTGTTTTAATCCAATGCCTCCCGGTGTTGAATTCAGTCACAGATTAATTGAAAGGGGAAAGAAACTCATTTTATTGAACCATCGTACATTGATGTACTATATGTCAAAAGTAATGGAATGTCGGTAAACAATGTTAACTATACTTGCGTGTCGCGGAAACACGTTGACATTGCATCAGGTTTCAATTTCTGAATGTCGAAGAACTACTGCCCGAAAGAACCGGCGCCTTGCCTCGCGTCAAGGGCGGGAGCAATGTGTTTCGCGACCTTGAATTGGGACTCGTGCCCGTAGGAGCGCCTGCTCGCTCAGCGGATATTCTTACAGTAGGCAGGGCTGCACAAACACCAGGCGACCGACAATTTGCGTCGTGAAAAGTGTGGAAATTTCTTAATTTTTTTCAGTAACGTCCAGTGCGAAATGGCAACTAATTTTTTTACTGATGTTATAAATAGTAAATATCTTTCAAAAGAAAATTAAATCAGACTAGATTTCGATCTGAACCTGTTGAAAGGTCCCTTGTGAGACACAGAGTAACAAATATCCAAGTTATCGAAATTAATTTCCTCTAAGCAAAACACTTCACCCGGCATGGTCTTCACATGAACCCTTTCTAAATCTACCAGTTCTAAACTACAGGAAGTGTGGAGGAAAGCAAATATCCCTGCTTAGACGGAGGAGAATATCCGTGCTGGTATTCAGAAACTGTACAAAGAATACCAACATCTGGGCAAAGAGAAATCGAGAAACACGAATAAAGCAAATATGAAACGGCAGATTTGGAAAGGTGATTTCGTCGAGTTATTTCCCGACACAGTGTGTTGGACGTGACTGGCAAATCACAAGAAGGTAAAGAAATTCTTAGATCACAAAGAGAAGATTTCATGAGTTCGTCAATGAGTGGAGTAGAGAAGGGTTTCACTTCTAAATTCCCCACTCAGAGCGCAAATGAAGAAAAAATATGAGAATGAACGTTACAAAGCTATCGGCGAAATCAACAATACAATTGTATTGAAATGCACATCTCCATCGTTCTCAGCGCCTACTGGCGAAGAGTCCGAGTTTTCACCTGCAGCAACGAAAATAATACGTTCAAGACAGTCTTCTACCGCTTTTCTGTTGCTGAAGGCACAATGTGGCTTCTGTTCCTATGCCCGCTCGCTCCAGAATCGTCAAAATCACAGCTATCTTTCTCAATTCATGCATCTACTGAAAAAAATGTTTATTCGCACACTTCATTGCAAACATTTAAACACATTATTACGGTTTTTTTTCTAAAACACGTTATTCATATTTACCTTTGGCTGAATAGTCGATTACCATGTACCAATGTAGCACACTCTTGATTCTGCCAGTGATGGGTTGTACCAACGTAAATTATTATCAGAAAACGTTGGTTTAACTTCATGAGCATTTAGATGGAAGCAAGATATCGTGAGCACTGCAGGCAACCCCCAAGCAAAGGCTGAAAGAGCGAGGTATCTCTTTCTGTTACCTTTGTTCGGGCGTGTAATCTGCAACCTATAAAAGGAAGAAAAGTTAAAAATAATAACACGACATTCTGAGCAATGCCGGCATCTTCCTAGTTAACTCTAAAAGAGCGAGGGATCTCTTTCTATTGCCTTTGACTGGGATTGTCAACTTGAGAAATTTTAGAAATGTGTGTGCTTTAATTAAAGTACCCCCTCCCGAAATGAAAATGTCAGTTTTTATTTTGCAGGGTCTCGCGTTCAACTAGATGGATTGGTTATCAATTATGTTGAATTCAATGAACGGTGTAGTATCTAGCGTAGTCGACGGATGGACGGACGGACATACATTTTTCCGTAAACCAATTGTTTCGGGATCAAAGACCTACAAAACATAATTTCTGTCGACTTTGGTTATAGTAAACTCGGATATAGTTAATCCTCGTTTATAGTGATTATAAGTCTGCGCGATAGCCAGGATTGGCTTCAGAGTAAAGTCAGCTCTAATCGAGATTAAAAACTTACCGTAATGAACATCAAAAGCTCTAGTAACACTTGCCAGCTCATATAATAATTCTTTCTCTTCGGAGGATAAGATATTTTCAGACGTTCATTATTTTCATTTTTAATTACTGAATCAGGAATAGAAATAGCAAACGGTTCACGCAAATATTGAACATCTGGCAACCCTACGTGTCACTCACATTACAAAAAAGGATAACATGATTTCGTTATAGTGAACCCGAACCTCGGCTATAGTGAATCCGCTACCGAAAGGATCTCGTATGTTATTAGGCGAGTAAAAGGACCTCCGGACAGTGGATCGGTGTTCCAACAGTGAAAGATGCATTGAAGACAGTTAAGACTGCAGTACGATACCTAAGAGACAGTGGACAATGCAGAATCAAGTACGGAGAGAGCACGACTTCTGGAGATGGATCTAAAGAAATTTCTAATTAAAAATGTACGAAGCAAACAATTAAAATTAATTGATTTTTTAAGGGCAAATAGTTTTTGAAGTTTTCAGTTCGTGCTGTTAAGGTAATTTGCTGTATCTCTATATTAATAAAATAAATCATTATGAAGAAATTGTATTTAATTTTGACCTCATCGGATATTGTGAACCTCTGATATTGTGGACCAAAAATGATAGTCCCCAGAAGTTCACTATAACGGGGGTCAACTGAATTGAGATAACTATTCACTATTTGATAGTATCAGAGAGTACGAGTTTTTCTTTTCAAAGATTTTGCAGTAAACAATACTTTCTCTTCACTACGTAAGTAAATAGTGTGTGAGAAAGAAAATTCGGTAAACCAAGGAAACATATTGTTCACGATTTTAAGATTTCCGTGTAAAAAATTTTCTTACCTGAAACCCATCGCCATGTTTATACAAAGAGCTGCGAGCCAAAACCAACTACTTGTCAACAGGAAATACATGCAGAGAGCTGCACACACAGAAGAATCATAATTAGTGAAATTCTCACGCGATTCACTGTTAAGTTGTTTATTGACCATTCACATATTGTTCTTAATAGTTGTAATCACGTACTTGCCCGTACGGACACGACTCAATTACTGCTAAAATTAGAGTTTTTCTCTCTTAGTATGGTCATAGTGACAATTAATTCTTCATAAAAATAAATTAATGTATCGGCACATTAAAAATATAAAACAAAAATTCTCTCTTATCCATTTATATCTCACACACAAAGTAAAACACAACATCAGTTAATCAAAACAAATTACACTGCTAATATCAACTATAAACTACAGTTGGTTAAAGAATAACATACACATGATCTTTAATAATCTTGGAATAATATAATCGTGTTAATTAAAACAAAATGTTACCCAAAAACTAACCGCAGAAGTACAGAAATGTTGACCCAAATGTTTCATTGACCCTAAATTCTCACAAGAAATTTTGTTTATGCGTTTTACTCCTCCCCGTTGTTGATTAGCGCCATCATCCCAATTTAGTATCACAGTTCAAAAAATCGTACAATATTTTTACAAAGTGGAGTTCTGATTTCCTGTCACAAGTTACAAAAAGTAAACACAAGTAAATACAATCTATTTACTGACGGCACAGGTCCAGAATTAATTACTGCTCCCAATTGTTTATGAAAGGGTCATTCATACGCTACGGATGGCTAGACGGCATCAGATAGACTTTTTTTACATTCCATGAATGTTACAGGGTGGATTCACAATATACGTGTTATATACAGAATTATGAAAACGTGCACAGAATTCACTTTTCCCCGTAGCACGTCACACACAGTTTGTAACTGTTTTTGACGAAAAATAAAATAAAATAAACTAGAGGTGCTATAGAATGGCACAGACTTTCTCGTTGTAGAGTTTTATAATTTTCTTGGTGTGGTCTGGCTTTAAGGTTTTGCTCCATTCTCTAGCCAGCTGCCATCTATCGTCGCCCAAAGTACATTTTTTTGACATTTTCTCAACTTTTTGCATTCCAACTTTTTGCGTTCCTTTTTGTACTACTAGTACAACCGAAATATTACTTCAAGAATATTAAAAAAGAGTAAAAGCTTGTACCAAATAAATATTTTCATTGAAAAATTTGACGCGGTTTTTCAGAAAATGCCGATTAAGCATTACTGTAAATTAGAAATTTGAAGCTCTTTTTCACAGGAATATATTGATCTTTCGAAAAGGTTCATTTGAAATCATTTTAAATCATTTTACTCACAACTGTAATAATGCATTCAAGTCGTTGAAAATGTCCCCATTAACGGCGTGAGAGGTATTTCAATAAATTTATATTTGTGTAATTTTTGAAAGAACATATGAATACACCAAAACGAACATTACGTCATAGCAAACAATGCAATTAGCAGTACCTATTTGAAAAATATGAAGAAAACGTTTGGAGCCATTTTTTATAAAATGGCGTTTGAGCGTTTCTGAAAATGCCGAATTTGTGCTATTTTTACAGAAAACGGTTGAGTTTTCGAGAAACTTTATTTGATATTATTTAAAGCGCATATACTCATAAATATAATCATGTGAAGAAATCGCCTTTAATGTAAGTTTTACAGACGCGAGAGATGTCGAATTTCCTGTTTCTAAAAAACGAATATAAGCACCAATGGCACGTCACGTCCAGATTTCAGTTACTTTTCATGGCGAATATAATTTTCATCAGATGACGAGATCACATGAAGTATCGAAGCTATATACAGGTGAGCCACCTGTGATTAGCTTCATACTGTCGTGTAAACGAAAAATTGAAGGAAGGACTGACTATAAGGTGTCATCGATGACAAACGTATGCGCAGAATGTTGAGTGATCCTGCTGTAGAGAAGTAGCTAAATATTAAAGTGGAACTTTGCTATAAATTTAGTTCTGTTTTTCCCCAAGACATGGGATATAGAATTACGCTACTGCCAAAGTTTTTAATATAGGATATTACAAAAATTAACTCACCAAACCGCTGACAATCTATTTCTAGTAAGTGAGCTATTATTTTCATGTAAAAAATAAATGATTTATTTACGAAAACTAGATTGATTGATTTAAATAAAGTAAAGAGAAACAGTGAAAAATAGGATGTGACGTATGGGAGAAATCCAGATTTTTTTAAGTCAAATATAGAAGCAAATCATTTGGCACTTCGTGCATTTAAAATGAATAGTTTATTAGTTCCTGAAATTTAAAAAGAATGTAATTTATATTGTTGCGAAGTTGTTATTGTGAGTATTAATTGAGTGAATCTTAGGAATATTGAACATTTGTATAACTAATAAAAAAGCCTTCGCAATATATAATAGACACATTTATCTTGGTATAATCTCACCACTCACAGGTCTAAAGAAAAAACTTACCGAAATACTTGCATACGCTTGTAAGTTCAGGCGGAATGTATTCTCTCGGCGCCAAGTATCCTTTTCCGTAATTGTCCAATCGGTCGCTAATGGAGTAGTAATAGCCCGTCTGGCCGACGTTGAACGCCAGGAGGCAGCGCCCGTGCACCTTCCGCCGCATGTCCCTGCGGCGCAGGACGGTGAGCAGCGCCGCCGCCAGCAGCAGCACCGCCGGCCCCCCAAGGCGCCGCGGGTGACGTGCGGGCCAGCACCCCGCCCCAGGCGGGGTTGAAGCACGCCGTCAGCCCTTTGATCGGGGACTCGGCGTCGAGGTGCTCCGTGAGATTGGACTTCTCCAGCGACCAGACGCCTGCAGGGTCCTTGTGGCACCCCCATTTCCCTTCTCCGTTCCTTTTCGGCAGTTCCCCGCTCCAGCAGCACTTCCTGGCGCACTCGGCGTCGCCGCATCGCGTCTGAAAGCGCGCGGCGAAGGGCCCCAGCGGCGGCAAGGCGCCGTCGACGCAGTAGTCAGCCTTCCGCGTGCCGCCTCTCGGCCTGGGCCGCGCCATGTACTGCCCTTGCTCAGCCAAGGCGAGCGTGCCCCTCCACAGTTCCTCCTCTCCCAGCAGCGCTGCGTCCCACACGGAAGACGCGTTCACGGAAGTGACGAATGCCTTTTTGAGAAACCGATCAGCGTGAATTTCGCTAATGTTGCGTAAAGGGACACCCGGCGGCAGCCAGTGCGCTACCCACTCGCTGTCCAAAGTCGGGCGCATGAAGCTCCTGTCGCCTCCTCCAATGGACGGGCTGCGCGACCACGGAGCGGCGGTGCACGACCCTCCGTCCGCTGACAGCATTTGGTTTTCTCTGCAGCACTTGAACAAGGTTATCCTCGCATCTCCTCCGGCGCCTGACGCGCTCGCCGCAAGGAGCGCTACATGCACCGCGGCTAGGACACGAGCGACCATTGTTGCGGAGACGAAAGACGGACGAGTGGCGCTGGAGTGGAACGGACTACGCCCTCGTTTCTGCCCTCTGCTCTCTTCCCTGCACCTGCGCAATGAGCTAAGCAAACTTATCGGGTAAGAAATGTACGGAAAGAACTCGCTGCATGGATCTTCCTATATGAGAGATGGGCCAACGACGTGGCTGAACTCAAGGCGTGCGTGTAGACACTAAGAGAGAGGAATCGCGTCCTGGATTGCGATTCTCAGTCAACGCACTTAAGAATTAGTTCTATTCAGAGAAACTCTTCTGGGAGTAGAGGACAACTGCGGAGATCTTCCTAAATGTGGGATGGGCTAACTTCGTAGTCTAAGGATGGTGTGTTAGATGAATCGCGTTCCAGATGTCGAGTCAATGACAAGGAAGGATGGGATTGAAACCAACACTTTCCTGCCACTTGTCAGTCCTCAGGATGCGGTGAAGTTCAGTCAAACCCGTTTCAGTTTTCCGTTAGGAAATTTAATAATTAGCAAAAAATAAACTTGTGGATTTTATATATAGAATAAATATTTGTTGATGTAACTGAGGTAGCTAATGACCTTCCAGTTACAAAGCGATAAAAAATAAATTAAGTAATAAAACTTGTGGAAATGCGCTGTATACTGCAACTTTTCATTCTTGTTATTTCTCTACAAATATTTACATTTTTAAAACATACAAGACCCCTATTTAAAGGTCAAAATTCAGTGATAAATTATAGTAAAAGATCTTTTTTTTTTCATTATAAATGTAAGGGAGATTCTAAAAGTATTTGAACATCTGCAATATATCTGTGTTACCTACAATGTAGAAATATCACTTATTTGGATTTTCTTGTATTTGAACAATAAATTTAAAGAAAAATTGCAATCATTTATAAAAGAAATTGAAAATGTGACAGTGGCTTAACCCCCCCTCCCGCTATTAACATTTATATATGAACCTTGCAAATGCTGAAATGGACCCTAGTTTTGCTTCACTATGCACACGTTTTGTTGAGCACTTCTTTCGCTTCTAGTGGTATGAGTAGTGCTGGGGCTGTTACTATTTTGTTAGCCATGCAGAAAAAAGAAATCTGTAGTTCGTTGTAACTTGGGAGGAAAATTGTCTAGTTTTCAACAGTTGCTAACAAAGCTTGTTTTGAAACTTTTATTCATCAGTCAACTATTCATAGTTAAAATGTTGGGAAGAGATTCTTGAGGTCAGGAAAACGTGCGCAAATAATCTTCTCACCCATACGTTACATACAGTTTTTGACTAATAAATCCAATACAATACAATCCCCAGAAAGGCACAACTAAGTATTACTCCTGACGAGTTTATTGTGTTTCAGCTCATAAGCCGGTGCAGATCTTCGACTGGTGTTTATCGGAGAAACAACGGAAATCTACCCATCAGATCAGCCGGCCGCTATAATTCTCCTCCACGCAGCGAATGAACTCGACCTAGCTGTAAAGGTGAAAGTCGAAAACTCACCAACGTCAAACTCAAACTCTAGAACCTCGTGGTTAGAGTTGCAATTATCTTGTAACTTCCTAAATCTTTTATCTTTGACAGAAATAGTTTCAATGAAAAGGAAAAATTTCATTTGCTTATCTTTTGAGTTGATGGAATTTCAATGTACTTAAAATGGTGCTTATAACTAGGATTTTTAATTTAAAAAAATGTATTTCTTCTCTTTTGAGAAACTTTGTCCTTCGAGGAGGTTGATTACACAATAAACAGTTGTAACTTTTTGGGAATGGCCATCCACAAACCCAGATACTCAAAATAACGGAATATCCATTGGGCGAAGTAAAATGAGGCGAGATTGAAGGTCGTTTCAATGTTAAAGCAATTGACCGCTCTTAGTAGTTATGGTGGTTTCAATCAGACTGGGATATCTGGATTTGATACTTGGGTATGCAGCATTGCGACATAGACGGAAGATGGAGGAGCATGGGGAGGAGTGAAAGCGAAGAGGAAAAAATTCTGAGGTATTCGGGTAATTTGGTCTATTAACGTAGGTACATTTTAACAATATCTGAAGGCGCATTCTCAGCAATTTATTAAGGACTGTTGAACCAGTCCTTAAAACGAGAGATAAGCAGATCCATCTCTGTGTTCTGACAGGAGGCGCCTGCCCTTTTAGGAATTCAATGGGCTTATATGAACTCTTTTATTCTCTGGAGGCGGTGACGTAATGAGAGCGGGCCGGTCGACCTTCACCGAGCACCATTCGCAGGCGTCGATAGCGACGGCGGAAGGCCCAGCAACCTCCAAGCGCCTTCCGTCTCATATTCCATAACTGATTAAAGATGCCGGACTCCTCAACTAGTACTCCCGTTGATGTAGTGAATGTTTTATCCCTAGAAGTGGCGGTGTTCAGCAAAAATATTTTCGGATAAATATTAAAACGAATAAAACCGTGTCGTCTTATGAGCTGAGCGTAGCCTGTGACATTTTATAAAATCTGTAATAAGACATATTCAATGAAAACATTTTGAATTTCCCCTCCCGAAGTTCGTCTATGTATCCTCCCCTGAATTAAGCCACGTCAAAAATTGTCAACAGGGAAAAATTCTTGGTGCTTATTTGAAAGAGCTCAGGAAACCAAAAAATCTTACATTATCTTCTTGCTGCTGTTATTTCCAATAATTAAACCCATTTTTAGAGACACAGCAAATCTTCACCTAAGTATGTCTGCATGGAGAGTTCCAAAACCCAAATGAATGTTTTAACAGCATAATTTGGAACTATCTACCTAAAACTACATTTGTGAGGACACATACAATGAAAATACATGTTCATAGTGCTGGCTTAACATTCATCTGCGGAAATATTGGTAAGTGTTAGGTTTTGAAAATACTACGAATTAATCCGGGGAAAAAAAACAGGCTGTGATACTGATAAACTGAGGATAAATGATGCAGACAGATTTGCATCTAATATGTCCAAAACTTACGAGAGGCATCCAGGAAGGTGAAAAGAAAGCTGGAAGACATGCTAAACCAAAGAAGAGTCCTCATATGCAGCAGGACAGTTCTAATTAACTGTACGTTATAAAAATTAATATTTCCTTAAAAGAAAATTTCTCAGAAACTACAATTTTCAGTACACATACCCCATTATTTCAGAAATGATGAAAGATAATTAAATGTAACTTTCAGTCTCTGTAAAACATAAAAATGTATGACATAAAAAGCTACCTCTGGTACTAAAAGTATTAATGTTTCCCAATCAGGATGTTTGCAGAAAAAAGTTTTCTTTAGAAAAAAAAAAAAAATTAAAAATAACTTAATAACGTTATTTATTTAAAACTAGAAAACATGTACATTAGGTTTTGGTACAGTAGAATCTGGGAAAATGATGTAACATTCTGTAAAAATTTTTGGTTCCTGCAGCTAATAGGTTTTTCATAAATGGGTCAAAAACTTACATACATTGAACATTTAAGCACGATAAAGACAGGGGGCAAATCCCTTTTAAAGAATTCAAAGACATTTATAAAGCTCATTAGAACTCAATTTACATTAATTATTGTTTAAAGAAAAAGAATAGTAATTAATGAAGTTAAATGTTCTACTATATTATTAAATATTATATGTAGTATTTACTGGTTTCATTTAATGCAATTTCAATTATTGAATTATTTATTGAATGATTATTGAATCATTTAATGAATGATTATCCATTTATTAGTACATAATATTCAATCAACTTCCACTTATTGGGGATAATCAAAGTGCTATTTATTAGAATCTTAAACTTAATTCATAATAATAAATATAGACAGACTACATTTTAGAGACCCTTTTCCTCCATCATCACATGCAATATTCCTCCAACATATGACCCATTACATCAAATGAAGGAATATTGCACCTGATGATGAAGAAAAATATTTTCTGGAATATAGTACCTCTACTTTTTCTATAACGAATAAAGTCTTTGAACATTATTATATACCTCATTTTGAATGTCCTTCATTTATGGAAGGGGTTTGATACCTATTGGTATTTTACAGAAAATTGTATTAAAAGACTAAAATTCATTAATTTTGTAAGGTCACTTTTTAAAAGCATGATCATTAGCAAACCCAGATGCAAACAACAATGGTCTTACAATTTTTAAAAAACTTTTTTGTCTTCACTTTATCATCTCTGTGGTAATGGCGAATTCCACTTCAGCTTTGAACATTTTATTTAATTTTGAGGTGATTCAAAGAGTATATCCAGTTTGATCCAGATTTTAAAGATACTTTTATTAATGGTTACAATATTTCGTAGAACGCCACACAACTGGTCCAAGCTGTAAGTTCTTCCAGTGGTTGTGTTGCCGTTCCCGTGCATTTAAGAGGAAATGGAATATGTCATACTTCTATCCGCTCGTGCCATACGCCATATTCGCGGGCGGCTTGCTCTGGCTCCTGTATGTGAGGGTGGTATCCGTACTTCATGCATCTGCCCTACTCACCTCTGTAAAAGTGGGTCAGGCCATGTGCTGTGTTTATTTACATCGCCAATAGATGGCAGAAGTTATCTCACGAGCAACCAGCTGGAGTTGTGGATGTTCATTTTTTATAGAACCAATGGGAAGGCTGGACGGAGTGCCGACGAGCGACAAGACAGCTGCAAGAAAAGGGAGCCGACGCGTTTGGATGTTGGTGTGCTAATGTGGAGGTAATTGGGGCTTAATTCGTACGTCTGGGAGATTCGAATTAAATTAGATATAATAATAACTTATTATATAATATATTAAGTTTTGTCTCTTATTTTTTAAGAGGATATTTTGTGACGAAATATGAATTGACAGAAGTACGAGAAGTAGCCTGAAGATTTTGTGGTGCTCAAAATTTGAAATTGGCACGAAGTTCATACTTCTCTTGATGTCTTTATTTATGAAATATATTTGTGAGACACCGTAATCTGTCGATCCGTACATATGGTGTAAATGGTTGAGGGGGGTTAGGTTATGACTAGGTTATATATTAAGGAATTTCTTGATGGAAGTAATTTCAAGCGACCTAGTAACAACAGCTGATGTTTTTATATTATTTCATATTATGTGTGTGAATTTTCTGTTGATTTTCCTTGTCGGTTTATGTATGTTCATGACCCAACATGTCCGACTCGCACATGCGAAACTGCTGTTATGAAACGCTCGAAAAACAATGGCGCTGACATTAAACATTCTGCACGCAAAGTTTTGTATGGTTTATAATAGTGGTTCAGTTACTTTTAATTAGATAACTTCGTTTATGTGTTAGATTAACATCGGCCATTCTTTAAATTCAATAAATCAGTTATAAACTTATCACCCTGCTAATCGTCTGTAACTTCGTACGTAGTATTTAACATCGGGCATGGAGTCTGTAATGTGGGGGCGTAGTAGCGATGGACTGGACTGCCCGTGTGCGAAAGAAATGCAGCATTTCGCGGGCCTGTGTCATGGTATTATAAAGAAATCATATAAAAATAATTGAATATTTCTAGAAGCTGTTTTATTAACCAGTTGTATTTTGGATTTTGTGAATGGACGAGTTTTCATTATTTTACAACGAAGCATTCGCTTATGCTATGGCGGTAATATACGTAATGTATCCACCACGAAGTACACGTTCCGTATAGGTGTATATATTTCAGGACTCCTGCCTAGCCACATAGTAAAAGATAGTCATTTCATTTAATAATGACCTATTAAATTAAAAAAGTCCATTTCGTTTGTCCTTTATAATTACAATGTAATGTATCTTGAAACATAATAAATGAGAATTTGTCTTCCGTTGCGGTTGAAAATCGATTTTAATTCGCAACGTGAGCAAAATTAATAATGTATTTAAAAATAGTTTAATATATAAATGCGAATTAATATGAAATGGTAGGTCAAACAAGCCTAATAAATAAATATTTACAACCATGGATAACTTTATGAAAAAACTCATAAATTACTAATGTAATTCAATGTCCTTTATTTTGAAAAAGTTATGGTCCAAACATTTTTCACTAAAAGATAAACGTTGGAACTTAATAAAATTAGTTGATAATAGACATTTATTCATCTTTAAATTAAAATTTTTTTTCATAACAAAAAATAAGTTTTACTGTCATTACCTTTAATTTAAATCGCATTCTTTCATTGTCTTAAGTGTTTTTCGATACACACACATACACACATTCTTTCTTTAGAACTTAATTTTGAAGACCACCTTTCTCTATTTTATATACAATATTATAAATTCCTATACTTAAGTGGAATAGCTTACCATGTGAGTTTTAAAAGATCTTCCCCTCTTGCAGGAGGCCTTTACCCTTTATGGGTCATACTAGGCTCATTCGTTCATTATAAATTCTGGAGGTCTTCTAGAAAATGTGCCATTTTGATGGTGTATTAAATAATTATAAATATTATGACCAGAAAATATGAAATAAATATACTCTCTAAAACAAAGTAGACGTACATGTTCTGCTGCAAAACTAATTTAACATAATTACTGACCGTTTTGAAACTGAAAGAAACATTAATTTCATTGCAATGCCATTTGTTAACTTGGTAACATTCCTAATTTTGGTAAGTGTTCTTTTTAATTCCAGTAATAAATATTTTGAAATGAAGTGAGGCTGGGAGTACATCAGGTTTATTGGATTTCTGATCAATTGGAGCAAATTTTGAAACAGGCCCTGGTTATGTGGATGATTGTCATTTCTCTTCCATGAAAGAGTTTTTACTCTTTTTATAAAAACATTTATACATACAAGTTGAATATAAGTCTTGTATTCATGATTTCACAAAATGGCTCGTAGTATCTGTAACTTGTGAATTTAATCTGCAATGTTTTATCTTCTGTGCATTTAATTTAATTGTTGAATTGATTTTCATAGAACAAAGCATTTTAGTTGATTGAATTCATACACAAGCTGTTAAAATGTAAATGTTTCTTAGCCTATTACTGGAAAATTAGTTCCTTTAGAATTGCCCTTTCAAAGTAAAGAATTTCTTTGGTTTATTAGAAATTGAAGTGTGATATAAATGAATACGTACATCTATCAATGAATATTATGAAGTTATAAATTATTGCCACTCTTTTAAAGTGTTTCATTGTATTTAAAGCAATGTTGCAAAAAGAATGTGAGAAAATGTGCTTTTAAAGTGTTGAAATTCATTTTATGATTTGAAACGGTTTCCTACCTTTTAGAACTCTCTCCATTTACTTTCATTAAAGTTTCATGGTTTGTGCATAGAGTATGTAAGACTTAAATGCTTTCTTCAGAATAGCTTGAATAATTGCTTCTTTTTCTTGGTTTTCTGTGGCAACTGTAAGTAATACCAGTGTGTTCAGTTTCAGTAATAAAATACCATGAGTCAAGGAGCGCGTACGCAAACCAGTGGGCGCCAGCAGCCACCTCAGCCTCTTGCTGGTACATCATCAATGGCTGCAATTACCTCGCAGCCTACATGTGCATATGCGGCATACACTTGCACTCGTCCGTGCCTGGAACACTACGATTACTGTCTTCGCCACATTCTAGAAGACAGGCGTGCACCTTATAAGCAGTGTAGCTTTGTGTATGGTGCTAATGGACGCCGATGCCAAATGCCTACCCTTCGCACTGACAAAAAAGATAGTGGGTTGTGTACAGAGCATGCTCGCCGAGCACAACTTGCACGTCAAAAGTCGGTTAGACGGCGTGCTCCACGGCTATCTACAGAGTCATTGATGTTAGGTTTGAGCCATTATGTACCAAAAGATGATCCTGCTAGAACGCCTAATGCTGGAACTTCTGGAGATGGTGTGTCATTAAATGTGAGTCATGGTGGAGGTGGTGATGCAGAATTTCAAGAGGATTCAGAACTTGATGTGACTAAATCATTGCATCCATTTGATGATATTGATGCTTCAAAAGTAAATGCTGAAATGAGTAAAGTTCTGGATTATGCCAGTGAGTCTGATAGTGACCTTGATGTTGTTACCTATGATGGCACATGGTCTGGTCCCGATCTTGACTCCTCTGATGCAGATAGTATGGATGGAACTTTAGAAGAAAGCAGTAGGTTTTCTGCGTTTCAACACGCTGGAGTGTACACTGCTGAAGAAGCAGCTCAGCTGACTAAAGATAAGTTAATCCGTTTGCAATCTCTCTATATCGATCAGTTTCGACGCCTTCAGCAAGTGCTGAGAATACGTCGGCGGCGATACTTGCTTTCTCTCAAGCGAGAAAAAGAGACAATGTGTAGCATCCACAATCAGCGAAAGGATTCTCCTAAGGAGGTTAAATTGTATCGGAAGCTTAAAGCATTGAACCGGTACCAGCGACGCTGTGGGGTGGAGGCAATTCTCCACAAGAAAAGTCTAGAAAGAAGAGCTCAAGCTACTGAAGGGATGACTGTTCGTACAGCTCCAACAACAAAATGTGTGTTTACAGAAGGTGGTGTAAAATGTGGAGAGAAAACTGTACCCTTAGCTAAGCACTGTATGAAACACATTCTTCAAGACACTCACCAAGTACTGTACAGACCTTGTGGTCGTACCAAAGGAGGGTTCCCATGTCGTGAACCAGTACCAGGAGTCTTTGAAGATGCTTTGTGTGTGTATCATGAAGAGATGAAGGCATCTTATCGTGGTGTAAGTCATACTGCCACTGAACAAAGTCCTGTGGTGGAAAAGAAATTTGAAGAAAGCTTGCAAATAAAGAAGGAAAGAAATGAGGATATAGAGGTCAGTATGTTGAATAAACAAGCTGAACTTATAATTGGAGGAGACAAGGAAATTAGGTCAGTCAAAGAACCTTCAAAAGAGGAATCTGTGATGTCTGTTCCAACATCTCGACAAGAGGAAGGTGGAGGTGATGCTTGTTCCGGTGCTACTGTAGCTCCAGAGTCTCGAATCACTACACAAAATCTTGCCCCAGAGCGAGATCCTTCAGAATCTTTCCAGAGTGAAACCTCAACAACTGATACAGCCAGTTTTGAAGGTAGTATGGAGAATATAGAAACGACAGAAGACTGTTAAAAAAGTTTACAGTTTTCTTGCAACTGTTACACAATATTTATTTAAAAGAGAAAATGTTATGCAGGGTTTTGAAGTGGTTTTCCCAAAGGAACAAATTTTGGATATGCTTCAAATGTGTGAAAAACTGTGATTGCTTGAGAATTTTTTCAGTATGTATCAAGTTTGGTGTGATGTTGTTTGTTAAAGTATTAACAGAATTATGGAATTGTGTTTATGGTTAATATTATGCAAATGAAATATTCAATCAGTGTACAGAATGGAAAGGCATTTGCTCAGATGAATATTGTATAGACCGTTTGTATTTGCAAAGAATTTATTTGTTTGGAATAAATATATTAATAAATTTCCAAGCTAAAATTATATTCATTGCTTCAATTCAATTGATCTTGCAAAAGACTATTGCGCTTGAAGAATATGAACCAGTAAGATTTAAGAATTACCTGCATCAAATAAGGAGATATAATATCCATGTGGCTTATTGTTATAGTTTACAATTTAATTTCATTGCTCAGGTGTTTCCTACTGTGTTCTTTATCACATAAAATCATTTCTGAATTAACTATATACATTTTTTTATATTGTGTAATTTTTTCAATTATTTTCACTTGTGGAACCACCTTAATAAATGCTACTCATTTTGGAAATTGTCTGCTCACAACAGCTCAATTGGTATTGCATGTAAGAGTCTCTTGTAAGTAAAACGCTATTTGGCATACACAGCATGCAGCTTGCGAAATTATAGTTTCATTTGCATACAAAAGTTATCAATTTTGAAGGTGCCTGTGAAATTACTGCATCGTTCAAAATAGTTTTCCAAGTCGGTATTATAACAGTATTTAGCACAATTTGAGCACTGTGATTGATAATTTCCATGGTGTCTTTCACACGTCAGTCTCAAATTCATTTTAATTTTAGCAATTATTTTTTGATCCCAAACGAGCATTTTGGCCTTTTCCTTCTTTCTCTTTCTTTTTCCTGCACTAAAAGGACTTAAACTGACGAGGTCATTTCACGAAAATAAGAGCAATGGAAGTTACAGGAAAATTATGGGAATCTATTGTATTTAGTTGACATGAAATTTTATAATTGGATGATGTTAGGCTGGAAGAGACCACATTTCAAAATTATAAAATTTGTGATTGTGTAGGGTCTCTGGACAGGACTATTGAAAGTAGAAAAAATATCCAACACTTATTTGATAATGAATGCTGCCTAACATTTAACTTAATTAAAAAATGTAAGTATGATTTAATTATCAAAGAAAGATCACCAAACCAATAAATTTTTGTTTTATATATAAATTTTCAGGCTGTTGAAGACGAGACCAAATGAGCCTACTCTCTCTCAAATGAGCACCTCTTGAAATTTTGAGAAAAATGTGAATAAACCATCACACATTAATGAACTATGGTTTTTCTAATTTTAAAAATATCTTGAGACATCCCAAGAAAAAATTTTACACCCAAGGTTGTATTTTATGAAATCTGGACCAGCAAACTGAAATATAAGATGGTAAACCAAACCTATCATTTTCACTAATCACATTGGGTAGGTCTTTTCTGCATAACTATGTAGTCATTTTTAGCAAAAACTAAGCAGAATTAAATGTTACTGAATACTACTTATAGTTCCAGTTTATGAAAGTGATATAAAAGAAGTGAGAAATAGTTAAAAAAATCCAAAACTTACATCTTTTGCAGTGCTTAGTGTTAGATCTGACTGGATGAAAGCATGATTAAAGAGAAAGGAATATACTAATTTGTGAAAATCTAGTTGATGTAGAAAATTAGTTAAGTTAAAAGTGTTAAAATGGTTTCTCTGCTCTTGATATATTTTGTGTTCATAAACACACCATTCATAACAGCAGAAAGAATAGTTTTTGAGGTCGTCATACTGCTGTTTTAATTGTTTAATAAAAATTAATTCCAAGTAAAGTAATGTATTGTACACAGTTATGTGACATTTTTTTAATGAAATACATAATTAGATTACATATTTCAACCAACAGGTAATTACATATGACATGGGACAAGTCATTTTTATATAATACAGCACAATAATCTAATACAATAAATAACACTCGGTAGTGAATTATGAAGCCTCCATGAAGAGCTGAAATGTGTGCTTGTAACTTGTAATTCTTTATGATTCTGATAATGATGTAAACTTCTTGACAATCTTTTTTCTTCAAAAATATTAAAATACCACAGTTTTTCTAATTTAGATTTTAATGAATGCTTACTATGGTCAGAATATGAATTTAATAGCTTGGAATTCTATTCAAATGTCATGGTAAGTTTTATCTCTTAAAAATTTGACTTCTCATTCCATGTCAGACTTTTGTCCATTGAATTAAAACTGTTGTTTCAACAACAGTTTTAATTCTAAAAGCACAGTATGCAATTCTTTGCAATTTGATGGCTGTTGAACCAAATACACCAGAGGTAAATGCAATTGTTTTTCAAAAATTCAAATTCCACTTAAAGTAGGAAAATTGTCAGTACTATGTCATACAATGAAAATTAAACTCTCATGAAGACATGTATAGTTATTGAGCATTAAAATTGTGAGTGTGAATGTTGAATTCATTTATTTACTGTTGTCTAAAGATGGTAAAGCAGCAATCTGTGTAAATAATTTCTTGTTAATTTTGTTTGCAATGTGGAATAATGTATTATAAAATTTTTCTTTTTTTTTATTTATTTATTTTAGGTCGCATCAACCGCAAGGTCATTAGCGACCACACCAATTACAATATCTAGTACACAGTTTACATTTAGATCTCTAATACAAAATTACATTGTTTTAATACCATAATTCTACATTAGTACAATACAACAGTGTTCACAATAATTAGCATGTTGTTTTGATCTCAAATTTCTGATATAATACCAATGATTTGGCAAAATTTGATCACTTAATTTTGATAGTCAGGGGAATATAAAAGTGCACCAATGTCCTGTCCCTGCAAAAAAATTTTTCGCTGTAAGATGAATTTGGGACATGACACGATGTGGTCCAAAGTTAGGTTACAGCAACATAGATCACAAGTTCGGGGGGAATTCTTTTGTAATAAAATATTTGTATAAAATATTGTGTACAAGCTGTTACCGAATGAATTGCATTCTGTATCCAAACTGTCCCTGAACTTCCTCTATGATATGAAGCTCATAAAAATCTGACCAAGATCTGCTACTGAAAGTGTTAGTTGTTATTGCAATTGCAAAACTACCAATTTTTCTTCAGCGTAATTGAATTCATCAGAAGGAATCAGGAAAGTCGATTTAAACAAATAACCAAAATGTTTTCCACGAAATACTGGTATGTAAGTGGAATGCAATATAACAATATAGAGAAAACTGTAATGTTGGAAAACTATGGTGAATTTAATGTGGAATGGCTGGCCTAAAGGTGATGTGGTGTATGTTGGAAAAAGTGCAGAAAAAAAAGTAGTGAAACATGTTTTCATTAATGTGCATTTTATTATTGTACATTTAATGAAACTTAAGCATTTTAAAAGTTGGTTACAAAATAATAGCGAATACTACATATTCATTAATGGTGTAACAGACAACTTAGGAATTGTGTACAAATTTAAAGGTTCCTTATTTTCAAATTCAAGGCACTTGCAAGTAGATATTGCATATTGATCACTTCAGCTTCTCAAAACCTTTAATACATTATTCTACATTGTTTCGTTCAAAATTGGTATATCCTGAATTTTGCTTAATGATATTTAGTACTTTCCACTAAATATAAATGGTTTTGCAGAAATAAATATTAAATATTCATGTCAGAATAATAACAGAGAGGCAAACATGACAAATACAAGAGCTCAAATAGAATACAATAGTTTGACAATTCATTTGTGGATGTATAATTACTGAGAATGAAAGATGATGTGTTAACCCAAATTTGACACATTGATTTTTTGTAATGTTTTCTCTACATTTTGATGTGTGAAGGAAGTACGTACTGTATTCTAGAATTTTTATTTGCCATGAACATTTCTTTATATTAGTACTGCTGGTTCAGACGTCGTAGCTGATAACGCACGAGACATTCCCATCTTTTCAACGTCTACGTCATTCGTTTTCATTACGGACAAGAGTGACATTAATTTTGGTAGAAGTCCAAATTCGACGTTTTCAAAGCTGTTCGAATGCTTAATTTATTTAACGTCAAAAAAGTACAAAAAACCTCTGATGCATGGGAGAGAAGTTATGTCTGCGAAGGGTTTAGTGAACCTTACCACGTCTTTACAAAATCTAGTTTCATGGGGGGTCACTGCCGGGGGATATAAGGCGTCCTCTCAATATATCCAGCTGCTAAAAATCCTCTAACACGTGGTTTTTGTGGGTCTTTGATACCGAAAAATCGAATGACGGCAAAACGTCTGTCTCGGTCTGTAAACAACGCTAGAAGCTAAACAATTGCATTCGATTTCTCAAAATTGATATTCCCCAATCGATCAATACAATGTGGATTGTACTATGTTATTGCAACATTGGTGAAGAATGTTTTGTTAAAATATTTAATTTGTTGCAGCGTTTTACGAAAGTATTTATTTGTTCTTGAGCAGTGTGCGTGCTACTTTTTGAAACCATTTTGTGTTTTGGCAAACGTAAACTTTTAATGCACTTGCGTGCATTACACTGCTATAGAGAAATTACTCTACGGGACCAGTTTGACATGTCGGGGAACAAATAAATGTCATGTAGAGCGATGGCATCGCAAGAGACGGTGATGAAAACCATTTACTAATGAGCTAATTTAACGAACGGATTGACGATTTGAGTACACGGACATATCCCGTAGTTACACTGTCAGCAGTAGCTGTCAAAGCGGTCCCTTCTTATAAAGAGTTTCTATACACTTATCGGGAGCGAGTAAACCAGCAGTGGAATGAAAAAAAAAAAACATTTTATTTACGAAAACATACATATATACAAAATGTAGCCCTGAAAACCTTACAGGACCGACCTACCTCTACCTAGACCAGTAAAAGATTTGGCACATAACTACACTTGCCGGTCTCTCATCTGAATGGCAGGATATATCATCAAATAATTTAATTCATCATTTACCATTGTATACACACGCGAGCAATTTAGAACAACGAAGATCTGGTTTTTAACTTTTATCGTATCGGCCTTCCAACTCACTCCTTTCATTGTTTCTAACTCGAAGGTTGACCTTGCAAAGGCAAAGGAAGATTACCGCAAACGCCTGTGATGAAAACATGCAACTACTCTTACGGGACTAATGACCATAGTGCCCGGAAACATGAGATAATCAATGATTTAAATAATTGATTATCGCGTGTTTCCACGGAGAGAGAAAACTTTCTCTCTTTGAAATGTTCAAATCAACAGAATTGGAAAAGAGTATTCTTAGAATGAGATTGAGACACTGCTGTTAACGCGAAGACTCCGTTTCTTGACAAAATTTCCAATTCTAAACTTACTCTAGGCTTCTGACTAGTCTCCCGTCGTGTGTGTTAATGTGGTACAGTAAGTGTGTGTCTGTTTAAAGAATGACGATGGGCCAAGGATGAGGAAGGAGAGATCTCGCGCGGCCTGTGACCGTGGTTTTAGAGTTCTGCTCCAGTATTCGTCTGCTATTGATCGGAGAAACCACCAAAAAACAACCACCGATCAGAGTAGCCGGTCGCTAGAATTCTTCTGCAGACAATGGTTGAATTCGACCCATCTCGCCACTGGATATGGTCGAAATCCGCAACCATCGGGATTCAAATACAAAAATATTCCTATCAATAATGCTGTTGAGGCAACAATGTTGAGCCATTGCAGCTGGTTTACGAAAGGAGATGATTATGGTTTCATTCACAATGCAAACTGAAACGTAACGTAATGCTGTAAACTTAGCCGTAAAATTTATACGTAAAAAAAGCATTCACAATGACGAACGTACCGGGAGCGGTAGCGTAATGCATCAACTGATGTCGGTGCAGCGCCTCTGACCGGGAGGTCCTAGGTTCCCACTCCCCACGGCGGCAGGATTTTCGACACTAGCTTTCCAGCTAGGTAGAATTCAGTCGCTGTCTGGAGGAGAATTCTAGCGGCTGGCTGCTCTGATCGGTAGGTTTCCGTGGTTTCTCCGATCAAACACCAGGCGAATGCCGGAGCAGTATCCTAACAAACGGGCCACGGACCGCGCGCGATTTGTCCTTCCTCTTCCTTGTTCTATCCTCTCCCCTTGCACACACACACACACACACACACACACACTAACAAGCACTACACTACCACATATTGCGGGAGACCGGTCGGGAACTTAGAGCTTCTCCCGGTTGGGGCGGTGCCCCGTTGGTGGGAGAGTCCTAGTTAGGGGGAAACCCTACTAGCCGACTGTAGGTCGGTGCCGGATCTCGCCATCCAGCGGGGGGAAGATAACCGCCATCTCCCGAGAAAAAACATGCACTACACTAACGGGACTAATGACCAAAGCAGTTGACGCGCCCGGAAACACGAAAAAACCAACCAACCAACCAATCAATCAATCAATGACGAACGTAAGCTGGAACGTAAGTTTCGTCTGAAGCAATCAGAATTCAACGTACCGAAACTTGATCGATTCGTTTCTGCCACGGTGGAAATATTTTTCCACCATAGTTTCTAGCTTTTTCTTCGACATTTCTATCGATTTGTCTTTATAGCTAGTAGCTGTTGTAGAAGTGCTCGCATTTCCTTCAATGTATAAACAAGGATTCTCTTGTACCAATGTACGAGTAATTCGTCGAACATAATTAGTTCATTCGCCATATCCAGCTTAAGTCACGATAAAAATTGCCCAAATTCTTACTTTGAACTCACTACACGCATCAAAACTATTCGCAAACTAGTTTTCTACATTACAATAACATGACATAACGACAAACTACCTCAACACAATCTGAAATCGATCTTCCATACTGCCCTCTGATTGGTGTTCGGTAGAATTCCAACGTAAACTTAACGTAAAAGCTTGGAACGTGCGAACTGTTAAGTTTACGGACTTACATCTACGGTTACGTCATGGCATTGTGAATGGTCTCGCTTAGTAACTCATTTGTAGGTTTTGCGGCTACGTTACGTTTACGTTTAAGTTTACATTGCGAATGATGCCTTCCACAAACTAAATTGTGTTGGGAGGCTCCTGAGCTGCTGAAGGGCGCTAGTATCAGCGGCCAATCACTCCTTTAACGTACGAATTGGACTGCGATAATACTCGATGGGTAGTAAGCAGCAGCATTCCATTGGGCTGCCAGCTAACTACTCTTACCAAACAAGCAACTAACTGTGATGACGCAACAGAGCACAGTCCGAGCAAGGCCACCTGTAGTACAATCTCGGAGGATAATGGCAGGTCTGTCACCTTCCAATGGAGTTTCAAGAAACGCTCGGAGGCCTTATTACCGAGAAACAAAAATCGCCCGGAACAAAGGATCGGTTTTCGCATTTCATAAAACTATTGCATCATTATAAAAATGCTGTTATAAATATATTATTCTAATGTTTTTTATTTTTATTTATATGAGTGACGTTTAAACGAGGGCTTCTGAACGGAATTGGTATTGACCCCTTGGGGGACGATGAAAGTTTAAAGGATATCAAAGAAGATTAAGGGCTCGATGGAGGAACGTTGTTAACACTATCCAACAACAAAATTTAATCAAAAATGATTGTCCGGTTTTTTAAAAATTTGGAAAATGTCCCAGGATTTCGAGTAAAGTACCCGCCAAAATTGCAATATTGGCTTCAAATTCAAGGAGCTATGCAAACAGGCAGATCAATAGGGGGATATCAATTTTGGAGAAAATCGGCTGAACGGTTTAGCTGTTAGCGTTTTTCGCAGACGAAGAGACGTTTTGTATTCATTCGCTTTTTCGGTATCAAGGACCAACGAACTACACCACATGTTGGAGGATATTTTTCTATTTTTTTAGCAACTGGATTCATCCACTTTTTCGTTACCAGGGTCCTGTAATAAGAGATTTTCACACGAAAATTCGCTGTTTTTTCGTGCATTCATCGCATTTCGTGCTAAGCATCTCTGAGCGGGAGGTCCTAGGTTCGAGTCCTGATGGTGGCAGGATTTTCGACACTAGCTTTTCAGCGAGGTCGAATTCAGTCTCTATCTGGAGGAGAATTCTAGCGGCCGACTGCTCTGATCGGTAGTTTACCGTGGTTTCTCCGATCAACACCAGGCGAATGCCGGACTAGTTCCCTAACAATCGGACCACGGACCGCACGCGGTTTCCTTCACCTTCCTTGTTCTATCCTCTCCCCTTATACACACACACTTACACTAACATGCACTACACTACCACATATTCCGGGAGACCGGTCGGGAGCTTAGAGCTTGTCCCGACTGGGGCGGTGCCCCGCTGGTGGGAGAGACCTGGTTAGGGGGAAACCCCACTAGCCGACGGTAGGTCGGCGCTGGATCTCGCCATCCAGTGGGGAAAGATCACCACCATCTTCCGAGAAAATAACATGCACTACACTAACGGGACTAATGACCGAAGCAGTTGGCGCCCGCAATCACGAAAAAATCAATCTGTCAATCAATCCATTATTCCTTCCGTGTTTTTGAAATTTCTTTTGTGCCCTTGGCGCCCTCTAGGTTCTTTCGGCCCACTGTGTCGCTGCCCGTGCTGCGGACGTCGTAAGTCGCTGCGCGGGTCGCGGGCTCCGCAATCAAGCTGCGTGGAAATTAACGCTAAATGGCGGGTATCGGTGACGCGGCGGCGGCGACGGCGGCGGAGGGGGAGGCGTAATGTTTCGGAACCGGCCGGCGCGTGAGGGCGGGGAGGGGGCAGAAATGGCGGCTGCGATAGCGACGGTCTATTCTCCGGAAGCAGCTGGGGCTGGTTGGCGAGATAGTCAAGTTTTCTAATCTATATGTTTAAAACACGAAGGGGCTTTCGAGTAGAAAAAAGTTCGAGCTTTCAACTCAACCAGATTTCCTGTTTTTTTTTTTTTTTTTTTTTTTGTATATGAAAGGGAGTGGATCCTAGATATATTATTACATGATTGATTGATTGTGATTCCGTGTGCGTCAACTGCTAAGGTCATTATTCCAGGAAGTGTAATGCATGCTTTTTGCTCCGGAGATGGCGGTGATCTTCCCTAGCTGAATAGCGAGATCCGATGCCGTCAAACCGTAGGCTAGCGGGGTTTTCCCCAACCAGGTCTCTCCCACCAGTGGGGCACCGCCCCAGCCGGGAGAATCTCTAAGCTCCCGGTATGTGCGGTACTGTAGTGCATGTGTGTATATATTTGAGGGGTGATGGCAAGTCAAGAAAAGAGGAAGGAAATATCGCGCGCGGTCCGTTGCCCGTTTCGTAAAGTACTGCTCCGGCATTCCCCTGGTGTTGATCGGAAAACCCACAAATAACTACCGATCAGAATAACCGTCCGCGAGAGTTCTCTTTCAGACAGCGACTGAATTCGATCTAGCTGAAAAGCTAGTGTCGAAAATCCTGCCACCGTCGGGACTCGAACCTAGGACCTCCCGGTCAAAGGCATTATGGTGACATCAGGTGATGCCATGAGTCACCACTTCCGGTCAGAGTAATGAAGTGAGGGGACTTTACAAATTCTGAAACATTACAATCTCTATTAACTTTCTTAGCAATTAAAAAAATGTGCAGTTCGTTTACAGATGCAAACAAGTTTTCTATAACTCGGGAGCGAAAATGTCTAGTTTTCAAATTTTACTACCCTGGCTTTTTTGAAAATTTTTTCATCATTCAATTCAAATGTTGGAATGAAATTCTTAAGCTCAAGAAAACGTGCGTATATGTTACGTCTTCCCCATTCGTCACGAATAGTTTTTACTCTACTTTAAATAAATCAATTCAAATCACTGTGAACAGAGATTTAAACAAGTTTCCGAAAATTTAATTGAAATATATATTTACCAAGAACAGGGCATGTATGTTGCAAGGGAATTTCTTCTATCCGCCTTGACTTAAAAACGTAATGCCTCATTGATCATTTTAATCCATTTTCTTGTCGGTTTTCCCCCAACAAAGGGGAAAACATGCAATAAACTTACGGAACCTTCGTCGTTGACGCGCGCGGAATCACTAACAACGAAGCAATCAGTCATTTTTTAGTCTGGGAGAATAAGGTTTGAGCGACACGAAATAACAGTGGTTGTTCACGTCTCCTGTATTATTTCAGTAGTATAGATATCTTTTGCTGCTCTCACACAATCTTTATAAATGAGGTCTCGAGACTTTCACGGGGACGTGACGAATTGCACTTTGACTTTAAAAGTATGACGGATTGGTTTAAAAACGCATTTAAATATTAATGTCAAATGCAACCAGCACGAATCGACCAATCGGCTCGGTTGATTGATTGATTGAATTTTTCGTGTTTTCGGGCGCGTCAACTGGTTCGGTCATTAGTCCCGTTAGTGTAGTGCAGGTCTTTTTCTCCGGGAGATGGCGGTGATCTTCCCCGCTGGATGGTGAGATCCGGCGCCGACCTACCGTCGGCTAGTGGAGTTTCCCCCTAACCAGGACTTTCCCACCAGCGGGGCACCGCCCCAGTCGGGGCAAGCTCTTACCTTCCGACCGGTCTCCCGGAATAGTGTAGTGCATGTTAGTGTATGTGTGTGTGTAATAGGAGATGACAGGACAAGGAAGAGGAAGGACAGTTCGCGCGCGGTCCGTGGCCCGTTTGGTAGGGTACTGCTCCGGCATTCGCCTGGTGTTGATCGGAGAAACCACGGAAAACTCCCTATCAGAGCAGCCGGCCGCTAAAATTCTCCTCCAGACAGCGACTGAATTCGACCTAGCTGGAAAGCTAGTGTCGAAAATTCTGCCTCCGCCAGGACTCGAAACAACGACCTCCCGGCCAGAGGCGCTGCAGTGACATCAGTTGATGCACTGAGCTACCGCTCCCGGTCCCAATCGGCTCGGGCAACCGGCAACACATGTGTTTCAAAGTCACCTAAATTCATTTTGTTGAAATGTGTTACAATTGTTGGACGTTAAATAAATGAATTACATTTGCTTGGGTGATGCGTCCCCGACGCTCCAAAACCACATCAAAGTTATTAATATTTTCAAAATTGTCAATTTTTTCCAGGGAGGGCCTTTCAAAACTTGGGACATTGACGAATGAATCGAAGTCCATCTTTGCTCACGCAGTGCAGTCTGAGTTGAGTAGTAGGTCGAATTCAACCGTGGTCTGGAGGACAATTCTCGCCACCGGCTGCTCTGATCGGTAAATTTCCGTGGTTCCTCCGATCAACATCTTGGTTGCAGGTCAAAGGTCATCTCGTGGCGCAGAGCGAAGTCGCTCGCCTTTCACCAAGGAGATCCGGATTCGATTCCCGTCGAATTTCATGTCAAATTCGTTCCAACAAATCGAGTTTGGCTGCTTCACAAGGGCTAGTCCAAAGTCTGTGAAGTGTCCAAAACCCTACCCCTATCCTTATCCTTACTCCTTCCTAATTCTGGCCGCTGGGTAGTGACGCAGGAGCGCGTGGTGGGAGGCGCGTACTCGGAGATGCTACCTGGCGGTCCTCTTGACCACAGACTGCGACGAAACGCGGCGTAAATGAAAATATATACACAGTAACGGAGGATTACTCCAGAATATATGTATAAAGTAACGGAGGATGTAAGTCGATGTAATAGTGTATGCAATAATGAAAATGATGATGGAAGAAACTACGGTGGTGGTGGTGTAAGCGGCAATCGTGTTCGTTATGATGAGGGGGCGGATTTTAATGAAATGCTCATTTTTTCCTATTCACTTCTATTGATTGATTGTTTTTTTCGTGTTTCCGGGCGCGCCAACTGCTTTGGTTATTAGTCCCGTTAGTGTAGTGCATGTTTTTTTCTCGGGAGACGGTGGTAATCTTTCCCCGCTGAATGGCGTGAGCCGGCGCCGACCTACCGTCGGCTAGTGGGGATTCCCCCTAACCAGGACTCTCCCAGGGCACCGCCCCAGCCGGGACAAGATCTAAGCTCCCGACCGACCTCCCGGAATATGTGGTAGTGAAGTGCATGTTAGTGTAAGTGTATGTGTAAGGGGAGAGGATAGGACAAGGAAGAGGAAGGACAAATCGCGCGCGGTCCGTGGCCCGTTTGTTAGAGTACTGCTCCGGCATTCGCCTGGTGTTGTTCGGAGAAACCACGGAAAACTACCGATCGGAGCAGTCGGCCGCTAGAATTCTCCTTCAGACAGCGACTGAATTCGATCTAGCTGAAAAGCTAGTGTCGAAAATCCTACCGCCGTCGGGACTCCAACCTAGGACCTCCCGGTCAGAGGCGCTGCAGTGACATCAGTTGATGCACTGAGCTACCGCTCCCGGTCTTCAGTTAAGAACAATGCCGAGTAGTATAGAAATTAATTGTATGTTATGACAGAAGGAAATACCCGATTTTTATGTATCTTTTTTCGTCTATTTCAACTAATGAATCATTTTTTACCTTTTCTTTTTGCATTTTTCGTCGATTTCAAGTAATATGCAATTTTGTGTCTTTTACGTAGTTCTTAATGCTTTCTTCGCTGATTTAATCGATTTTTATATCATTTTAATGGAACATGCTTCAATCGATATTTACGAGATGAAATAAATGTTCATCACAGAATTCCTGAGTATCATATTCGATTTCTTCGCTCATATATTGTAATGCCAGCCGCTGTGAATACTATGTAATCTAAAATTCCTGTGACGCTTATATGTGCCATTGTCAGTTCGTCGGATTTCACGATAAAGGCAGATATTTTCTTAAAAAAAAACTGTCCAAATCAAAAGTTTGCAAGCGGAGTTCCTTGAACAAAAGGAAGAAGCCTCGATTACGATTACAGGTTGAGCTGTTCATTTGAAGTGGTTTTGATCATTTTAAGTCGTTTTTTAGGACATTTCAAAAATATTTTAAGAGCATTTTATTGATCATTTTTGGCAATGTTTTAGGTGTTTTTTTTATTTATTTTCTTTTGGATAGAACAAGAAAAAGATCAGTGTTAATATACTCTACGTTTGTTATAGTTGCTTATATCTACTAACAATTAACTTACAATAATCTTACAAATAATCTTAAAATACAACTTACATCACTACTAGAGCGGTATAGGTATCTTTGTACAAATCTCTACTTTGGATCGAGATCTGAGAATTTATTTAGGAATGTATGGAAAGGAAATTTATTTTTAATGCGGATTCTGTGAGTTGGGTTATGGCAGAGTCTTAGCGGGGTTAGTTTAGGTATATTTGGTATGTTTTGGAAGAAGGGGGTGGACAAAATAATAATGTGGTTGGTAATCGGTTCTATCTGGAATTCTTTATGGAGTTGTGCATTGAAGACCTACCATGGGACATTCGTGATGGTGAATAAGAACTGATTTTGGATTACTTGCAGTTGTTTGGTGTTTGATTTAGCTGCGCTGATCCAAACTTGGCATGCATATAATAATAGTGGTCGTATGATAATTGTGTATAGCAGTAAGGCAGTATTGTACGTGAATTTAGCTGATCTATTTATTATTGGTTTTAGTTGGTGTAATTTAATTTTTGCTTGTATAACTTTATTGTCGATGTGATTTTTCTAATTGAGGCGTGTGTCTAGGAAAGGCCTAGCTATTTTAGATCATCAGCAACGTTTTCGGTCATCAGAATCCGCCCCCTAGTTATGATGATGTGAGATGACCGTTGTATAGAACGATTTTCCTAAGGATGAGCCAGAGTGACAGTTCGCGAAAACAAGTGAACATCACATGTATTTCAGAAGTACCCCTCCCGCCGCGACAGCCTCCCTTCGTAAAGTGCTAATGGCTCCTGTGAAAACATCTATGCAGAAGTAAGAGTTTCGCTGAAGTATATGCACGTACGCGAGTCCGGGAAATATTTAAATTTAATTACGTATGTGGAAAATCTCTTAACATGCTCTCACAATCAGTAAAAGAAAACTGTCACGAATGTAAATAGAAAGCTATCAATCAGAAGTCGCCACACAACAGCACAAAGGCCGGAACCACGTGTATCGATACGCAGGTCGCATTCAATTCTCGGTTTTAAAATAAACGTAATATTTATTACACAAAAAATAAATTCAATGTAATATATAAAAAATTTAATTTTTACAGAAGAGCACATAACACTGCACTTCCTAATTTCAATTATTTCTCGTGGCGCACTATATTTTTGTCGAACGAGGACATCACAAAAGGAAGCGTCAAAGCCATTTACAAGTTAGCCAACTGCAAACGAACGAATGCAGGAAGGGAGTCTCATGGGCTTGAAGGCACGACGGCCACAGAACCTTCAGTTATGTTGCCAGCACTAGCTGTCACTTTGGCTCATCCTGAGGAAAATCGCTCTATAGCGATGGTGGAGTGGACGGCGACCCTCCTCGCTGTGCAGGGGCGGTTGCATCAGCCGACGCCACTGGGCGGCAGAAAAAGCAGGCCTGGTCGCCCGCGGCTGCTCGGCGGTCGCTGAGCCTTCGACTCAGGAAGGTTTCATCAGCCGGCGGAGCTGCAGGAACGGCCTGCTGAAGCAGGTCGCCGCCGCCGCCGCTCGCCCGTCGCACAGTGAAAGAAACACTTCAGATGCAGCAGGCGAAGGCACACCTTACGTAATATAAATCCTTAAAAAAATAATAATAAAAAAGAAAAGGAATTCCTTTATTGCATGGTGTAACAATGTTTTTCGAGTAATAAACGCATTCTAACGATTTAATTATGAACTATTTTTATACTACACGTGTTATATACACAATGCGTTTATGTCACTCCATGCATTGTTAGACGGTAAACGCGATAAGATAAAGTGATAGTAATATAAACTACCGACCGGGAGCGGTAGCTCGGTGCATCAATTGATGTCACTGCAGCGCCTCTGACCGGGAGGTCCTAGGTTCGAGTCCTGACGGCGGCAGGATTTTCGACACTAGCTTTTCAGATAGGTCGAATGCCTGGAGGAAAATTCTAGCGGCCGGCTGCTCTCATCGGTAGTTTTCCGTGGTTTCTCCGATCACCAGGCGAATGCCGGAGCAGTACCCTACCAAATGGGCCACGGACCGCGCGCGATCTTTCCTTCCTCTTCCTTGTGCTAACCTCTCCCCTTGTACATACACTAACATGCACTACACTACCACATATTCTGGGAGACTGGTCGGGAGCTTAGAGCTTGTCCCGACTGGGGTGGTGCCCCGCTTGTGGGAGAGTCCTGGTTAGGGGGAAACCTCACTAGCCGACGGTAGGTCGGCGCCGGATCTCGCCATCCAGCGGGGGAAGATCACCGCCATCTCCCCCGAAAAGCATGCACTACACTAACGGGACTAATAACCGAAGCAGTTGACGCGCTCGGAAACACGAAAAAATCAATCAATAAACTACCGATGTGAGCAACTGCCGCCTAGAATTCTCCTCCAGACAGTGACTGAATTCGACCTAGCTGACAAACTAGTGTTGAAAATTCTGCCACCGTCCATACTCGAACCTAGGACCTTCCGGCCAGAGGAACTGCAGTAATATCAGTTGATGCATTGAACCCGAAGGATATCGATGGCGTATGGCAACGCCGAAACGAGCTGCCACCCAAGAAAAAAAAATTATCTCAATCAGAGAATGCCACGCACGAGATGTGGAATGTGTGATGACACGTGGAATGTGATATGCGCTGATAAAAAAAGCACTTTTTATGAGTGAAATTCGTATTGTATGCCCTCCAATCCCCCGCCGCATTGTGCGGCGCGCGACCGGGCAGCGCGCGCGGCGGCGGCGGAGACAACGGGCGCGACCATCAGCCCACAAGGCTCCCTTTCATTTTTTTTATTTATTTAAATTTAAATTAGTTTCTTTATGTTTATTTCATTTATTTTACTTTTTATATATTTACAAACAATGGAATTTTACTCGTTAAATGCAAGCGTACATACAATGTTTACAAGGACTGCCGTCTGGTTTTGAAGAAGCTCTCGGTATGTTCACTCTACTCAAAGGTCTGTCTTTTGTTTTTCTCCTCACTGTCCCTAAGAAAGCGTTGAGAAGACAGACGGAGATGATGCGTTGCGCTGGTTCTCTCTCCTCTCTCTCTCTCTCTCTCCCTCACGACTCTGTCTCTCCTCACGACTCTACTCTTATGTCTCCTGTCTCTCTCCCATCACGTCTCCTCTCTCTCTACGTCTCTCTGTCTCTCTCTGTCTCTTTCCCTCTATATCTCTCTTCTATTTCTGTCTGTGTCTCTCTCTATCTCTCTTGCCTCTGTCTCCGCTCTCTCTATCCCTGTCTCTCTGTCTCTCTCTTATATCTCTATCTCTGTCTCTATCTCTCTCTGTCCCTCTCACTTTGCCATATATACTTTGGGCCCGGGTGGTCGTCTACAATTCTCCACCAGAAATCACGGCAGGAGAGTTAGAATGAACTGTGACAATAGCGTAAAATTTACTTTTATTTACTATCCGCCTGTCCAATCTCGCAGACTCAGCTGGACCCTGCCCACCACTGCCATCCCTGCCACCCTCCACCCTAGCAGTTCTTTTTCTTCTCAGTCCGTCTGGGATCTGACGTGCACTTACACAGTATTCAAACGTAAAACTCAATTGTTTTGAACACAAGCCTCGAAACGTCTGCAGTACTTTCCGTACTGGTATTGAAAGTTGAAATTTGAAAACAAATGTGTGATCCATGTCAACCTACTAATCGGTTTAAGAGATTTTCTTCAACCAGGTATCTCCCACAAGAGGGCAATCGACCCAGTTGGGACAAACTCTAGTCTTCCGACGTGTATGGTAGTAGGCATGTTAGTGAAACTACGAGTAAGGTAAGAAAGAATAAGGAAGATAGGAAATGTCGCGCGTGGTCCGTGGCCCGTTGGTAGGGTACTGCTCCGGCATTTGCCTGGTATTGATCGGAGAAACCACGGAGAACTACCTATCAGAGCAGCCGGCCAATAGAATTCTCCTCCAGACAGCCAACTGAATTCGACCTAGCTGAAAGCTAGTGTCGAAAATCCTACCGCCGTCAGTACTCGAACATAGGACCTCCCGGTCAGAGGCGCTGCAGTGCCATCATTTGATGTACTGAGCTACCGCCCGGTTTTACATTCGAATACTGTAAATGCACGTCAGTTCCCAGACGGACTGAGAAGAAGAAGAATGTACTTAGGTGGAGGGTGGCAGCGGTGGGCAGGGTCCAGCTAAGTCTGTGAGATGGGGCAGGAGAGAACGTAATTAAAATTCAATCACGGAACAATTCCGGTAGGTTGAGCACCTAAGTGTACGCAAAATTTAATTTTAAAAATAAAAATTGAGAGAGAAATGATAGAAGTTTCTGGAAAACGCATTTTGATGCTATTCGAACAAAAATAGGGAAGAGGATAATATTGACGAATAGGGGGCGAATTTTAATGATCTAATTTATGATCATTCCAAAAATGATCAATAAAATACTTTTAAAATGGTTTTAAAATCCCCAAATGCAAAGAAAAATGAATGAAAAGTATGATCAAATCCAGTTCGGATGTTGGGATGTTCGTATGTTCGATCCAATTAAGCTGTAGGATAACTTTCCTGGATAATCAAGCTCGCTGTATGCTCGCTGGCAAATATCTAGCATTTCGCCACTGAGGTCCGGGTTCGATTCGCATCGATTCCCGTCGAATCTCATGAAATTTGTTCTAACAAACGATTGACTGCTTCCACAAGGGCTAGTCCAACCCTGTAAGTGTCCTAAACCCTACCCTTCCTAATTCCTTCCCATTTCGACGCTGGGCAGTGACGCTAGAAGCGCGTAGCGAGGAGGCGCGTACGCGGAGATTCTACCTGGCGATCCTCTTGACAACCGGCAGACGAGACCAGACATACGTCAAAATACGCTACGTTAATGGAGGATTACTCCGCGCTCAACGCTGACAAGAGGCGAAAGAGCGCGTTGCGTCGATAAATAATGGATAAGTTAAGAACGCAACAAATTAAAAAGCTTTTCCCTTTGTTTAAGTGAACTTCAGCTTTCAAACCTTTGATTTGGACTGTTCTTTACGAGAACGTCTGTCTTAGTTATCCTGAAATCGGACGACCCGGCAATGGCGCTGACAAGGGACACAGGAACCTTAGATTACATAGTCACAGTAGCACACAACTCAGAGCGAAAAATCGAAAAGGCTGCCAGCTACAGGTATTCAGGAATTTCTGTAGAACATTTATAATATAATTATTATATCCCGTATTTACCGTAACATTAATATAATTATTACATCTCGTAAATATTATTTGAAGCAAGTACCATTAAATGATATTAAAATCGATTAAATCAGCGAAAAATACATTAAAAATGACGGGAAAGGTAAAAATGACTTATTTGTCGAAGTTGGCAAAATGCAAAAATGTCGTATAAAATGGTCATTTCGTTTGTCACAACATAAAATAAATTTCTATACTAAACGGCATTTTTTAAAATGAAAAGAAAAAATGCCATTCCATTAAAATCGCCCTTAGTGGTGAAGGTACGAAGGCCATAGCATGGAGTGGGTGAAGAAGTAGAATACAGCGTTGGCAATGATGAGGGTGATGGTGAAAGCTCGATAAGGACCTGTAAAATATTTTTATTTATTTTACGTCAATAAAACAGTTAAAAACTGCGTATGACGTGCTATGGGAAAAGTGAATTGTAGTACATTTTCAAAATTCTGTGATCCCTACACTAAGTCATATACTACTTAAATTTTGAAAAAAAGGTCCATGTAATAAAATCTATTTCAAGGATAAAAGCCAAAACATTTGGTTTATCCATGTTGTCCTTCGGAATAATACTTCCTGCCGACAACATGGAAAGATAATTTGAATAATTGTATTTCCACTGAATTCTAAAAGACGTGCACAGAAAATGAAGTTACATTTTGGGGAATCTTGGGAAACAGTAGCAGTTTAGCATTTGGGAAATTGGAGCTACTATGGAAGCAATCCATTCTTCACAGTACTTTTCTCCTTTCCTTAAATCTTCATGCGCAAATTCGGAACTCAGAATAAAGACATGTAGTTGGATCGTCTTTATTGTATCCTTCAATTTGTAGGTCGTCGTACAATTGTGATAAATAGAGGGAACTCTTGGCGGAGGTCGAGTTCTTCAATAAACTGGAAAAGAAAGCATTCATTTAAACAGAATTTCTTTTATTTCAAAGTAGTTATTGATGATACGAGTGGTAAAGTGACATTTTATTTGCGAGTAGGAAATAAAATAATAATAATAAAATTCGTAGTGATAGGCCAAGTGACCAATACTACGAGCAAAATAAAATCACTTTTACCACTTGCACCATAAACTACTTCTTTAGACAGCATTACTGACTTTCATTTTCGTCAAGTATACAAACTACTTAGTAATTCATTAAGTTTAGAAGTTGATGATGCGGTCATAGGAAGCATTTTTTGTTGCATTCACAGATTTATCTGAACATTTATACATCGTCTTGCTTTTAGAACTAGCTAATAATTGAAGTTAACCATCTAAGAATGCTCTAAAAGAACCACTTTTACCAGTGTCTGTCTAAAAAGAATTTTCTTTATTACGAAATATGACAATAGTTCGACCTGTATATTTCGTTAGTTGTAAATCATTATTTTAAAAGTGAAAATAGCGTCATACGATACACAACTGTACATGAACATCGTAAGACGAGTACCGTCCGTGAGCAAACATTATAGTACTACTCAGCGTTTATTAAGAAACAGAAATTCTCAGATCTGCAAGTCTAAATTTCATAGAATTACAAATAGTCAATTTAATTTTACATAGGTTTAGAGATTCAGAATGCGTTTAAACACCTACGCTATGAAGGGGAGATGCCACGAGAATAATCTCCTAACTGGTGTTCAAACAGCACATACTTTCTCGTATTATTGGATACAATTATGTAATATTGAAATATTGCTATTTCAGCCCTACTAACACCTCAACCATTACTTAAAATTCAAACCAAATGAAGAACCTATAGTGCATATCTGTATTTATTTCAATAGTCTGGATGAACAGTTACTTACTTCTCCCAATGAATGGAACACCAATAAATTTAACTGTTACAGCTTTTGTAGCACAAAATAAAGAAAAGCAAAATTATTTCACACAAGTTTGCCTTGATTATATACAAGTGAGCTCCTGATTTTTTGTGGCGTAATCAGCTATCAAAATTCTTAGAGTAAAACTAGTGATGTTAAAACACCACTTATTTTCTCCCGTATTTTCAGGCAAATTACGTGAAATGTACTCAGATTTTCGAAAATTGTGCATCATCTAATTTCAAAATCTATCTTTAAGGAGCAGATTTCATTAAGGAAAATATCTTTAATAGTTTAGTTGTAGGAAGACTCGGACAACGTTGAACTTCAGTAATTGTCAAAAATCAGTGTTTTCAACGAACTTGAGACCTACACTTTTTCTGATACGCCTTTCACACAATCAACAACAAATTTAATTAAAAAATGGAGTCTTTTTTTAAATTTGAAAAATGTCCGTCCGCCCGCTCCGCCCCGCTCCGCCGCTCCGCTCCGCCTGCTCCGCCCGCTCCGCCCGCTCCGTCCTCTCGTCCCTGCTCCGCCCGCTCCGACCGCTCCCTGCTCGCCCCCTTGCTCCCCTCGCCCGCTCCGTCCCGCTCCGTCGCTCCGTCCCTCCTTGCTCCGACCCGCCCGCCCTGCTCCCCCGCCCGCCCCGCTCCGCCCTGCTCCGCCCCGCTCCGCCCGCCTGCCCGCCTCGCTCCTGCCCGCCCGCCCAGCCCGCTCCGCCCGCTCCGCCCCGCTCCGCCTGCTCGCCCGCTCCGCCCTGCTCCGCCCCGCTCCGCCTCCCGCCCCGCTCCGCTCCCGCCCCCCCGCCCTGCCGCCCCTCCGCCCCGCTCCGCCCCGCCCGCCCCGCTCCGCTCCCCCCGCTCCGCCCCGCTCCGCCCTGCTCCGCCCCTGCCCGCCCCGCCCCCCGCTCCCGCCCGCTCCGCCCCCCCGCCCCCGCTCCGCCCGCTCCGCCCCGCTCCCGCTCCGCGCTCCGCCCGCTCCGCCCCGCTCCGCCCCGCTCCGCCCCGCTCCGCCCCGCCCGCCCGCAGGTCAATCCAGCCGCTGTCTAGATAAAACCTGCAGGCTAGCTGCTCTGATCGTAGTTTCGTGATCTCTCCGATCAACGAGCCGCAGGCAAATGAGAGCAGTATCAACCAACGGGCCAAGAACCACGTGCGATCTTTCCGTCCCCGTCCTTGTCCTATTCTCACGCCTTACCGGTTCACGTACACTAACATGCTACTCTACCACACATGCCGGGTACACTACCACACATTGGTGCGGTGTCCTGCTGGTGGAGGTACTAGTCTTGAGAAACCCCACTAGCCGATGGTAGGAGGCGCCGAATCTCGCCATCCATCGGGCGAAGATCACCGCAACCTCCACGATGAAACAAGCACTAAATTTACGGAACTAGTGACCTTGACAGTTCTTGGTTGATTAGTTGTTAGTGATTCCGAGCACGGTAACTACTGAGGACACTATTCCTGAAGCGTAGTGCTTTTACCTCGGCAGATGGCGGTGATCTTCCCCGCTGGATGGTGAGACCCGGGTGCTGAGCCTCTCGGCTAGCAGTGTTTTCCAAACTAGGTATCTCCACCAGCGAGGCACCGCCCAAACCCGGGGACAAGCTCTAAGCTCCCAACCGGTCCCCCGGAAATTTGTAGTGTAGTGCATATTAGTGAAGTATGTGTGTAAGGTAGAGGATGGGACAAGGAAGAGGAAGGAAAGATTGCGCGCGGTCTGTGGCCTGTTTGTTAGGTGCTGCTCCGGCATTCGCCTGGCGTTGATCGGAGAAACCAGGGAAAACTACTGATCAGAGCAGCCTCACCTGAATTATCCTCCAGTCAGGGGCCCGAATTCGACCTGCTGACAAGCCAGCGTCGAAAATCTTGCCACTGTCGGGAATGGAACCTGGGACCTCCCGGTCAGAGGCGCTGCAGTGTCATCAGTTGATGCACAGAGCCACCCCCCCCGATCTGTGGCAGTTGGCGCGCCCGGAATCACTAATCAATCAACGAGCTAGTCCCCCGTTTGCAGTGGCCGCTCTGCCTCCAGCCGCCTCCCCTCCTTCTCCTCCCCCTCCCCACCGCACTCCGTCCGCGCGTCCTCCGCCGAGCCCGCGCCGCACGCCAGTGCATTGTTCCAGGCGCCGCCGCTACAAAAGACGGCGCCTCGCGGGACGCCGGATTTACATCGCGGCAGCGACAGCGGCACGGACCGGAGCTAGCCCTCGCACAGCGGAGTTCTACGCGTCACCCTCGGTCACTCAAGGTAGGGAAGGCGATGATGACAGCGGCGGCGGCGATGGGTAGCGGTTGCGTATCGGACTGCTATACTCAAGTTCGCGGGTTCAAACCGATCGAAGCCGTGGATTTTAAGGGCGAAAACGCCTTCCTTGGGAGGGTAAATCCGGCTGTCCCATGTTAGTACGTTTACTGCATGTTAAAGATCCTCAGGTCTAAAAAGACGCCTCTGAGCTAAATTTAAATCGCCTGTTTCGTCGCCCAAGTAATACTCTTTCTCCCCTAGTAGGTGAAAGGAGCGTAACGAAATTTGGTGGTCAGACGGAAGAGCGGGCCTGATGGCCTGAGTCTCGCAGCAAAATAGGCAAATTCAATTCAATATTTTCGTATAAACCAGTTGTACTTCCCAATGTGATATTTACAAAACACGGTCTGCTGTGGATCACCTGTGGTCGCCTGTGATCTGTTGTGGATCCCTTTGTCAGTTGAGAATCTAGGGGATTCCTGGGATAAAAGTTTGGGGACGTGTACTATAAATGATAAATGCGACATAAATATGTGGCATTTATATTTATATAAATACGCATATACATTTCGTGTTTTCTTTAATTGGGTCATTGGTTGTTTGATTGAAATTCAATCAATTTTTTGGCTATCAAGTGTTTTTAAAAAGGGGACCTGTGCACTTTCGAGAAAAAAGAGAAATTCTCAGGAAATCTGTAAACAGTTTTTCTGAAACTCTTTTTGTCAGCGTATAAAAGAAGGTGGTCCCTAAAATTTGGAAAAAAATGATGATCAAAATGTGGATTAGGGGAACCGCAGCCAAGTATGAACCGACGATTGAGTGGTATAATTAAGAGTTCATTGATTACAAAAAAATTTAATGAATTTTATAATCTTTTTTTTGCTTTACATCATGCAATATCAAAATATTTAATAATAAATTACAAATTCGCTCCTCTTCATTCGTATCCGTTGTTCAGCCTTGAGATGAGGGGCTATGTTGGCCGTAGCTATGTTGGCGTAACTGGTGCACCGCACCGATCCCCGAAATGAAGGGGCCCTTAATTAGAACTCCCAGGAACGGATATGGGAAAGAAACAAAACAAATGCACTTCATACTTTTCTCCTTTGCATTACTCACATTGCCATACCAGTAAGATTTAAAACTCTTAATTTACCGTCTATTGCAAGTAGGGGTCCCCTTTCATATTTCTGCGCCGAGGCATTTAATAACTTGGCTACACAACTGCTTAGAATGTTTAGAAAACTTATACTAGTTGTGATAAAACATCACTACTTTCTCGCCCATGTTGTAAACTTCATTTCAAAATCTGTCTTTGAAGAACATATTTCATTAGGGAAAAAGTATATATGTTTAATATTTTAAGTTTTTGGAAGACACCGAAGAAATTTTGAAATTTTGCAATTTTCAAAAAATCAGGGTTTTAAACGAACATAAAACCGACACCATCTCTCTTAAACGTACTTTAGACTATCCAACACCAAAATGTAATCAGCAACGATGGAGCTACTTTTTGAAAATTTGGAAATTGACCCAGGGTTTTATTTAAAGTAATTCTAAAATTAAAATATCGAGTTCACATTCAAGGGGCTGCGACATCGGCCAGATGAGAGGAATTTTTAGAAAATCGGCTGAACAATTGAGCCGCTAGCATTGTTCACAGACGGACGGAGGTCGGTCGTCAGGCGTTTTACCGTCATTCGATTTTTAGGTATCAAGGACCTACAAAACATTCTGGTTAAACACGCGCTTGATAATTTTTTCGTTAATTTAACAACTGGATTTATCCAATATTTCGTTACCAGGGCCCTGTAATAAAGGTTCTTAGCCGAAAATTCGCCCTTTTTCGCGCAGTATTACATAACTTTCTCTTACTCGTAGCGAGAAAGTAAAAATAACTATCTTTTCACAGTGATACTCTCAAGGAAGAAAAACTTTCTGCAAGATGCGTCACACAAATGCCATGGCCAGGAAAAATGCTCAAAAGTTTGAATCTATTGCAAAAAAGATATTCAGCTACTTGGGTGTGGAAACTTTCTTGTTTTTTGTATATCCAGATATTAACAAAAATATTGTGTAGGAAATTGTTATTCTAAGATATATAAGGGCTGGATTAGTGTTGTTTATGTTTGATATAGAATAACGTACAACAAGTTTTAAAACAGTAGACGAAGTACTAAAAGAGTTCGGTATCCATAAGTACAAAGAATTGCTAATCCCTCAAATTTAGTAAAATATACACAAAAGTTTCGTTAAGTAGTTTTATGCCTAAATAATAATTGAGGGTCACTAAAACTAATTTTAGAAACTAAAACTGGTTTTAAGGGCAGATTTTCCAAGTCCATGATCAATCGTGTGGAGAGCAGAACGAAGAAACGCGAACAAGAAATTTATAAATTTCTTTATATGGAAGGAAAGCCTTCATGTTATATAATCTGTTTGCTTTACTTCTGAGGGTGATTCCTTTACTCTAGTAGCGCATTTATATCATTTTGTGACGAATTATTAAAAACCTGAAAAAGATGTACCTTAGGTATTAAACGTAAATAAAGGTATCATTAAATCATGAAAATTTGGTATTGAGTGGTACTTTAATTTTATTGACGTTCGTTTTTTCTTAAGTAATTTCTTTTTTAAGTATCTGGCAAATAAAAACGCTATTATTAAAACAAGAATTTTTCAGCAATTAACAACTATCTTTAATATTGTTTCGTGTATGGAATTTCATTAGAAATTGTTTTATGATATGCAACCTTTCATAAAATGATTGCCAGTCCTGCCAAAATACGATCTTTAATAGTCTTTATTTAGTTGTAGGTAACGGTTAGAGCCCTCTACTGTGGCAGATGTACACCAACGTATGTGTCCGAGAGGACGACTCGCAAACATGTTTATGTTCTCTGTTAGTCGTACGTGAGCTTCATTCATACTTTATCTTATTCACATCTGTACAATAGCCATGTCTTGTGCTGGTTTTCTTCTCACTTATTGACTTTCTTGATTTAAAATCCAAGAGAATCAGAAAAAGGAGAATTAAAATCCAATAACAGAATAAACAGGCATTGTTATTCATTTTATAATTTAAATGAAAACAACCAAAACCCAAAAAAGTGATTGCATTTGTATGATGCAACAGTATGCGTCCAATACAAGCAGATTAAGTGGAATTGAACATGACTGGAGACGAAAGTCAAAGTAAACTAATAGAGAAGACAAGTTTCCAGACCAGAGAAACGGACTTTAGAAGAATCTTAATGTTCCGTGTTATTACTCCACTATGAGCAATTTTTTGTGATTTTTGACTGTTTTCCCACCCCTAGTTAGATACATTATAATATTAATATACCCGCATTTTAACTACAATTACTCTTTAGATTTAAAACTTAGCGCATAGGCATGTTAATGCGAGCTTTTAATCGGTTTATAAAATTATTTTTTATATATTTTAATTAAATTATTTTTTTATATTTTAATAATATCTTAAAACTAGTTCAATGTGGAGTCATCCACTGTACACCTTCAAAAGTATTTTTATGTGTTGAAAATTTCTTTCATATTTCATTTCTTTCATGCGTAGCTTTGTTTAAATATACTCTACAGTCTATTGGCATATTGGCATTGGACATACCAACGAATCATAGTAGCTGATAATGTGATACTCCCTTCAAAAATTCTCAACATCTAATGTATGTTACGTCCATTCGGGACATGAACATATAAATATTGCACTTTCAAAATATTAATCGCCGTAAAAATACTTGAAAGTATTGGTATGGAATAGTTAAAACTGCTACATTTTGATGATTTTGCTAATATGCACAATAATGCACAAAGATCACCTGTAAGCTATTCTTCTGAGTTACGCTCTAATCCTAATATAAGATCATTCTCAATTATTTCGAAATTCCGTCCCCAAATCGTCTACAACTACATTTGATGGAACTCCACAAACTCAGTTTAATTTGTGTTCACATTTACTTCTGCAATTGCTGTATTAATTGTTTTGTATGCAAATCTATATAAACATTAAAAGGAAACTGTTTCGCATGTTTAGGTGAAAAAGGTGCTAGTTACGTTTAATAATAATAATAATAACAATAATAATAATAATAATAATTGTCGGGTCACATTAATTTGAAAATCGATATTTGTACCTCAGGAACGTAAAAGTGAGAAGTCGTATAAGTTCCAAGGCAATACTTTTCGTAGACTTTTGCAAATTTTTTTTAAAAAAATGTGGTAATAGGTTATAAGGAAAAATTAAAAAGAAATATGTCTCAGCAATTCACTTGTTTAAATTAACTTCACTTGTTCACTTAAAGATGTCAACGTCAATGAAGCCAACATTGTGAAAGAAAATTATGGCGTATTGAGGGAAAATTCTTTGGGTCGGAGTTTAATCAACGCCACCTACATACATCTATTTAGGTAGAGTTGGTTTAATCCACGGCATACTAAGATCGCAGCGTCGAAACACACAAAACACCTTTTGGACATTTCTTTGATTCTTCTGGCTGGGTCCGGGAAAAAAAATTACCATTTCTCATCAGGAAACTGAGACGCGTCGAATGACACCTCATAAGTCTTGACTGGTAATTGGTGTAGCCAGAGTGTCCCAGAGTGACGGAACCACACATTCGCATCTCGGAGTTACTCAAATACTGTATGAAGATTAATCGGAATGAATTATCTGCTGTTTTTATTTCGTTTGATTGAGTGAGTTGCAATCAACCAATTGAAAGCAGATCATGTTGGTCTAGTAAGCATGTTTGAGTGTGAGTTAACGAGTGTGAGTGAGCGAACCAAAGAGTTTAAGTTCGGAGATTTGAGTGATTATAAATGCAAAGTTTATTGAATGCGTATAAACATAATGATCAGCAGTCTTGTCAAACATATGTACCCTTTTAAAAGAAACTGTGTTTATACCTGATGCATTACATTTTTCAATTGAGGTAGATTTCCTGTTACAATCCACTACAACATGTGTGTCCAGATATTAGTAAATATAAATTAATATAATTATGTGATAAGACCAATTTTAGTTAAATATTCACATTAGCGAAAGAGGTTCAGTAAAAGAATTTTCGAACTTTTCTCAAAATATACTCACATTGTGTTTTAATTCCTTTAATGCGAATTGAACGAGCAGAAAAAATCTAAGAAATGTAAATAGTATACTTGTCATAGTATATTATTCAATAAAAATATCAGTGTTACTGACCTGAAAATTAGTGGTTACTTTTCATAATTCCCTGTATTTAAACGTAATATTTGAAACATAAAACTAAGGTTTGTACTTCACATACATTTATACATTAAGGAAATATGATTCTCTTTTAAATGAAATTCTCTTTAAAAAACCCTGCTTAGAACTGTCGTTTGCCCATTATTTCAATTTATTGTGATGCTGTTTAATCCGTACATTGTTCTTCTCCACCATTGTTTGAACAAGATATTAAACGCATGCATTCCTCTCGGTCATTTTCGCACGGAAGAAAAGATGAATTTCTCTCATTGTTCTTCCTGTGTCTATTGTCTGTAAAAAAAGTTATCCATTCTTCTCAATCGTTTCCAGGAGAAACTGTAGCGCGCCCTTTGTTCTCTCATTGCATGTACAACAATACAATTCCCCTACCCTTCCCTTTTCTCCATTTCATGAGCAAGGAGATACAAGCATTGTTTATTGTACTTCACTTCCAAAGTGTACTTTACTAACAGATTAACAGATTTTTATCTAGTCTATATACAACGGAACAAAATCGTAGTTCATTGTTTTTCTGTCATATTATGACCAAAAGAACCAGATCTTGCACATTTCATGTAGAAACTGAACGTCTTACATGTTAGTATTTTGCAGTTTGTTAGAGAATAGAGGTTTACCCGTCTGATCATTTCTTTAGTTTCTTTTAAAAGAAACGTCAAATTTGTTAGAACTACGCTGGAGCGCATTTGTTGTCAAGTTTAATTCATCATGAATTACCTGGAGAAGGAACACATTAATAGTAGAACTACCCGTAAAATTAAACAAATCACAAAATAGTTTAGAATACATCATGTGAAGAAAATTAAATCTTGTCTGTGACTTCGCCCAACCTTTTACTTCTTTTTACATTTTTTGGGCATTTCTGTTTCTTATAGTTGATTCTGAAGGTCTACATTGTTTGAATGTTCTCTTTGAGTGTCAACCCTCAAAGTGTCAACAAACAAACAATAAACCAGAGTGCCTCCTATTTGACCAGAATAATCTTAGGGACGGCTGAACTTATTTTAATTTTTTCTGAAATGTAGAGTATTTATTAAGAATATCTTTTTTCCGATCATAATTTTCTCATACATAGATTATAAGTTTGTTTTTAATACGAACCTAGTGTTATTCCGAACTAAAAGAAAAACGGTACCTTTTATTTTCAAAAGTCACTGTCAAAACGAAGTAAAAGCCACTGATTTAGTACAAACTACTTTATCTATCCGTTAACGAGCAGAGCATGGGTGCACTCATTCACATTTTCGTAAATAAAAAAACACTGAGGACAGCAACCAAAGAGGATCAGACGTTTTTTAATTTTTTGTTCAGGCGTTTTTAGTTTTTTATTCCTTCCTGTAGTAAAGTAGGCTCAGTAGTTGATGACGAAAATTGTCAATCGAGAGTCAGGAGGGGCAGGTGAAGAGCAGGGAAGGGTGGGTATGGCGGCGGTCGGATCAAGAAAGAGCGAGGCGAGCTGTGATGGGGGGGGAATACGGATCGATTGATTGATTGGTTTCGAGCGCACCAACTGCAATGACCATTAGTCCCTATAGCGTAGTGTATGTTTTATCCAGGATGGGGCGGTGTTCCTCGTCCATTGGATGGTAAAATTATGCGCTGACGTACTTGTCGGCTCGAATGGAAATCCCACCCCTAGGTATCTCCACCCAGCGAGGCGTCACCACAGAAGGGCCAAATACTAATCTCCCGACATGTGTGGTAGTGTTGTGCGTAGTTGATGTAAGGAGGAGGATAACACAAGAGAAAAGAAAGATCGTGCGGACCCTGTTACGTTCGTAGCTTACTGCTTCGACATTCGCCTCGGCGGAAACCGAGCGGAGAAATGCAGGATATCATGAGATGACATGGGGTGGGGTGAAATGTTTTATTTTTTATTTGTGTGTATACATACTCTTTGTTACATTGGCCTGTCATGGCTGGCGCAATACGCTTCGGTCCACGAGCAATGCTCCTACCCTTGAGCGCAGTGCCCCTTGCATTTAATTTTATGCATTTAGGTGAACTTTATTTCTGTTCAAAAACACTGTTTATCATCTTATCTTGCATCTCCATTGTCAGCTCTGTATACTACACACCCACCACTTAGCCGTCGCACACGACGTTACCATCCCTGGCTCGGGGAGAGGGGTGGGATGTGGTGCGTGTGTTTGTGTGTTTGTGTTTGTGTGTTTGTGTGTTTGTTTGTTTGTGTGTTTGTGTGTTTGTGTTTGTGTTTGTGTGTGTGTGTGTGTGTGTGTGTGTGTAGCGGACTAAAGACCTACTACATAGTTTGCGCACTTCCTAGTAAGGAGTAGGTGCGACGACTCCTGGTTCCGCGGCGAATGCCGGGCAGTACCTAACAAAAGGGCCCCGGACCGCGCATGATCTTTCTCTTCCTTGTCCTATCCTCTCCCCCTTTCACACACACACACACTTACACTAACATGCACTACACTACGACATATTCCGGGAATCGTCGGTCGGGGATCGGTCCGGGAATCGGTCCGGAGTCCGGGAATCGGTCGGGAGCTTAGAGCTTTGTCCCGGCTTGGGCGGTGCCCCGCTGGTGGGAGAGTCCTGGTTAGGGAGAAAGCCGACGGTAGGTCGGCGTCGGATCTCGCCAACCAGCGGAGAAAGATCACCACCATCTCCCGGGGAAAACATGCACTACATTGACGGGACTAATGACCTAATCTGTAGACGCGCCGTGAATCACTAACCAACCAACCATCCTGGTTCCGCCGACCCTGATCATCCTTGTTGTCATCCGCAGATGCAGAGATCGCTCAGCAGCTCCGCGTGGCGGGCGCTGGCGGCGGCGCTGGTGCTGCTGGCGGCGCTGGGGGCGGCGACGGCGGCGGTGGCGGCGGAGGCGGACGCGGCGGCGGGCAACGTCGTGGACGGCGAGGACGGGGCGGCGGCGGCGGCGGCGAGCCAAGGTCGCCACGCTGGGCGCGCTGGGGCGAAGCGTCCTCACGCAGCTGGCACGACAGCTCGTCACCAACTACGAGACCAACAGCCAGGCAAGCTCCGCAATTCACTTTCGTTAATCTCGATTCATTTCGATTCGTTTCATTTCGATTCGATTTATGTCGATTCGATTCATTTCGATTCGATTCATTTTGATTCGATTCATTTCGATTCGATTTATTTCGATTCGATTCATTTCGATTCGATTCATTTTGATTCGATTCATTTCGATTCGATTCATTTCGATTCGATTCATTTCGATTCGATTCATTTCGATTCGATTCATTTCGATTCGATTCAATTTCGATTCGATTTAGCTCAATTCCATTCAGTTCAATTCGATTCGATGCACCAATTACGAGACCAACAGCCAGACAAGCTCAGTAATTCATTTTCAATGAATTTGATTCATTTCGATTCGATTGAATTCGATTTAACTCAATTCCATTCAATTAAATTAAAATCGATGCACCAAATACGAGACCAACAGCCAGGTCCGCTCAACAATTCACTTTCAATAAATTCGATGCATTTCGATTCGATTGGATTCGAATTAGCTCAATTCCATTCAATTCAATTCGATACTCCAACTACGAGACCAACAGCCTCAGCAATTCACTTTGCGTTAAATTTGATTTGATTTCGTTAAATTTTTTCGTTTATTTCGATTTGATTCTATTCAATTAAATGCACCAACTACGAGAAGAGCCAGACAAGCTCAGCAATTCACTTCTATTCCATTCGTTTCAAAATTTTTATTCGATTCAATTAAGTGCGTTTCTATTAATTTTTTTAATCCTTAATGCTCAATAATTTTAACGGCCATACATTGTCATCGCGTTGTTGCGCGCACTGTCATTATTAGAGAACGGAAATTATTGTAATAAAAATCGTAAAATATGTACATATATATGTACTTATTTTTTCCAAACATGTAAGGAAAAATAAAAAATATGTAAAATAAAATTCATTATTGTGTTTAATATTGTTTTCTACAAGCATTTTTCGACCACAGAACGTCGCCGATCAGTTATTAACATGTATTCAGAGTGGATGAAAGTAGGGTCTATCTGTACTGAAGTAATTGTATACTAGACTTCACCACACAAGAATTTTATTCGAAATATAAAATACGTTCATAGTATATATTACAATGTACAAGAGGAGCGGTATACAAGGAATACTAGTACCGTGTAGCGAGTGATGGATTCCGCTGGGGTATTGTATATACCCCACTCTCCATATTGAGAAACGCGACAATTGTCTCTAAAAATATTTGTTAGTTTTCGATCGCGTAACGAATTTTCTATTTGAAACATGAGCAAGCACGTGGTTGTAATTTCGTTCGTAAAAATCCGCTCATCCTTGACTCGCAAGTACGCAGTAATCGGGGGGTGGGGGTTGACAAATCATGGCGGAGATATGGTGGTAATTAAAGCGTTACATTTACTTTGTAAGAAAGATAATTCCATAACGAATATTGCAAACCCGAATCTGGAATGTTCCGTTTTGATATATAAAGATATTCAAATGTAGCGAAATATGTAAGAAATATGGCATAATTAAAATATGTAATTAAACCTAAAAAAAAAAAAAATTTTAATGTCTTGTAAAGTCTAAAAAATATAATTGAATGCAGGTAACTAGTTCCTGTAAAACATGAAATTACATGGAAATCCGTTCCCTAATCATTATTGGAGCTCTCTGGTAGCATGGTTTTGCATTTTTTCAACTTTTAATGCTACTCGATTGTTGGGTTACTAAATTATACTACTATGGCGCTCCTGAGCGCCAAGCATTGATTATATGAGCAGTGTCATTTCTAGGAGTAGCAAAACCGTTAGACCTTAGTTGCTTATGTCCCGTCAACACCGGTGCAGACTAACCCCGTTTGCTTTGTACTGGCCTCTTTCTCCGACTTAAGCACGGATTTAGATGAGGATTCGGAGCGACGCATGTCATTTATACCCTCTGACCAGAAGCGTATAATGATTTAGTGAACTCGGCTAAATGAACCTCTAGCATTAAAAAATGCGAAAACTTGCATATGTTTTATTTAAGATGTCTGTGTCTGTTGAAGGAAGAAAATTTGCAATGCAAGTATTTGAGTTAAGAAAGCAAATGTGGATGTTGACTGCACAACTTTGGGGGCAATGACAACTAATAGATTAATAATGCCTGAATTAACATGGTGAGGCTAAGGTCATCAGGCCCATCTGAGCACACAAATTCCGCTGCGCTCCTTTCGCCATCTACCAGAGAAAGGAGGGAACCGAAACAGGCGGTTTGAATTTAGCTCAGAGGCGTATTTGAGACTTGAATGTAATTAACGTGGTAAATGTACAACATTGACAACCGGCTTTACTTTTCTAGTAAAGTTAATACCCTAAGAAAAAGAATATGTTGTAGCATTGGTAATTTTATCAGGTTCTTGTTCCTTTTTGCCTTAAACTATAATGGATACTCGTTTCTTGTTTTCAGGTGCTGAGCCTTAATTTGACAAACCTGCTAATCCTGTTGGTTTTGAAGGCGCTACTATTTGGAGCAGGCATGTTTTCTTTTGGTCTCTTGAACCACAAGGTGAGTTAATACCAAGAAATTAAAAAAAAAGACATGTCTTACAACAAAAAAGATAGTGTTTTATCATATAGGTACCATTACTTATTCCGTCACTCCAGGTACAGGAAGTAACAAGCAAATGAATGATACTCTTACGTAAATCGAACTAGTGAAAGTAATACCGTGTATTCTCGTTAATCCACGAATCTCGAACCATTGCTAGGATTTATTGAGAATTTTTCCTTTATGAGTGGTAAATATTACTTAAACTATTTTGCGAATAAAAAGTTTATATACTCAAATAAAACTCATGTAAAAATAGATAATGTAATATTAACGTATCAGTCAAATAAATCGAATAAAAAATCCCTTAAAATACATATTAAGCAACAAGAAATAGTTATTAAAACATCAACATTACAAAAAAAACAAAAATTGTACTTAACTAATTAATTGAATTAGTGAAAAAGATTTACCATTAGTTGAGTCACTCAAACGCTTGATATATCTTCTTTGATGTTAGTGATGAATGTTTAACCACTGTTGATTCACGTCCATGAAGTAAAAATGGGAAATGTAGATCATGGGGATTTGTCGAATTGAATTAAGACATTAAAACAAACTTTGCAGGCGTTTTGGAATATTTTATTCCATCCTCAGGTTGGTGGTAAAGATAAATATAAGAACAACACTATAGATATATAAATGACGATTACAACATAATAGCATACTGTATGTAATGATCACAAACTATACTCAGCTTACTACAATCACCATGTATGTTATGTTGTGACCATCATGTACAGTATTCTAATGATGTAATTGCCATTTATATATATCTGTAAGAGTGTTGTTCTTAAATGTTTGTTTTACCACCAGCACTGACAAAGCAATAAAAATATTCGGAAACGTCGGCAAACTATGTTTTAATATCTTAATTCACTCCGACTCAATCCCTATTTTTCACAGCAGAATTGCTGTAACTATTTCCAAACACTTTCCTTGTTTTTAAACTAGTTTTGAACATTGAATTGATTATTTTCTCATCTATTTATGCACATGAAATTTGACTGAAACTATTATTTTGATACTTGTAGTGTTTGTTGCCAGAGAATAATGCAACGAACACATTCAGAAAGTGTTTTAATGAGAACGTATTTAATTAATGAACGGAAATACGTGCACGTGACGTGAATTTCACTGAGGAGAAAATTTGATAATTTTTGCTGATAGCTTGGATTGGCTTAAGTTTGACTTATATCTTAAGATTTCTTAGGCAACGCATCATGTTTTTGAAACTTACATGGAATCTCCTTGATAACGTCAGACCTGCTAAATAAGTGTGCAAAAAGAGCTGCCTACCCATTAGGCAAATGCACCTATGTAACTGCATTATGTAAGATTTCCCATTGCATGTTCATTAGTAAAAATTATAGTCGAACCCTTAGAAATTGTGAAACACATGTAGTGTCCTACTCATGAACAAGTGAATAATTTCAGGAATAAAAGCAGTGTTCGTGGTAATATCGACAATAAATAATTCGTTTACAGTTTTGGCCTCAGAAGAACACACTGTTCTAGAATTTTTTTGTTGTAATTTTCGATTTTGCCGTAGCCATAGTTGCATATCACCGTAACACACATTTTCAAGACTCGAAGTTCGGTTGACTCGAAGTCATAAAGTTATTTCATTATTTCGTGTTTCCTGACGCGTCAACTGCTATGGTCTTTATTTCCGTGAGTAGTTTATGTTTATGACGATAGGTGATATAAATACACTGAAGGTGTTCTTCCCGACTGGTTGGTGAGATTCGGCGCAGACCTCCACGTCGGGTTGCAGGGTATTCCACGTACTAAAATCATAACCTTCTGGACGATATAAAAGAAGAGAAGTCGTCAAGAAACTGCTGTGCAGGCGCTATCACGACTCTCATCAAAATACAATCGAGAATATATGTTCATCTAATTAAGAAGACGGTGGTGATTTTTATTTTGTCATAATAGAGGGTAGAGAGAAAGTTATATAATGCTGCGCGGAAATACGGCGCGGAAAACTCGATTACAGGGCCCTGGTCACTAAAAAGTGCAAAAATCCAGATGCTAAATTTAGACAAAATCCTCTAACACGTGATGCAGCCAGAATCTATGTTTTGCGGGCGCTTGATACCAAAAATCGAACGACGGCAAAACAATTGTCTGACCGTTCGTCAGTCTGTGTACAACGCTAGCGGCTAAGCCCTTCAGCCAATTATCTCCAAAATTGATATTCTCCAATCGATCTGGCTGATGTCGCGGTACCTTGAACTTGAAACCGATATTTTAATATTGGGAAACTTTACATGAACCCCCTGGGATAATTTCAAAATAAAAAGAAAGGCTCCATCGTTTTTGATTAAATTTTGTTGTTGGATAATATGAAGGATGTTTAAGAGAGGGTTTAGATCTCACGTTCGTTAAAAACCCTGATTTTTCGAAATTTGCAAAAATTCAAAATATTTCGACGTCTTCCGACAATTACAATTATAAGATAGCGATTAGAGAAGAAAGAAGATTAGCGAAGATAGAAGATTTTCCCCTTTAAAGAAATCTGTTCCTTAAAAATTTTGAAATAAGGTCAAGTACAATTCTTTTAAAATTGAATTATTTTCGCGCAATTTTTCGTGAAATTACGGACGAGAAAGTACGTTCTGTTTTAACACCACTAGTTTCCATCTGAAACGACACAGCCTAAATTGTTAATGATATGCAATGTTTGTTTAGAGGATAATAGAGAGATAATTTTACGGCGGCATTCACGTCGCGGCTTCAAGGTGGAGGCAGTGAGTAGTCCCTCACTGCCTCCACCTTCCCATCCCTCAGAGAGAAGTTCGATGGGGACAAAGATACCGCCCTGTCAGGTTGCTTAGGTTATGGCGATACGTAATTAGCCTGAAGAAAGAAGGGAGTTTAAATGCGGCACACATACGTCGTTTGAAGACTTTTGATAATGTGAATAGAATATTGCTTTGGAGAATTATAAAAAAAGGGAATACCAAAATCACCTAATAGAAGCTATTAAATGCCTCTATACAGGAACGACAGTATGCTTAGATATAAACGGCATATTTAACGGAGACTCCTACATATAAAGGAGTGAGACAAGGTTGCAGCCTCTCGCCCACAATTTTTAATATCTATATGGACGACACGTTCAGAGCAAGGAAAGTACAGATAGATAAAGGAATTAATCTAGGGAAATGTTTATTTTAACTCCTTATGCTATGCTGACGATCAGGTTACCTTGCAAGACAGTGAAGACAAGCTATGAATAGCGGTGAACATTTTAAATGATATTGTGAACATATACAATTTTATAATTTCGACCAACAAAACAAAAACAATGGATTTTAAAGGTAAATTCCCAGTTAGAACGAAAATTGTAATAGACAATAAAATTTTAGAAATGTATGGGGAAATATTCACAGGAATTAAAAAATTAAAACACGTAAAGATACACGTGTAGAGTTTTTTTTAATAATATTGCTGTTCCTGTACATTTGTATGAAAGTGAATCAAAAGTAATCTTGAAAAGAGATAAAAGTAGATTTCAGACGACGGAAATGCAATTTTTAAGAAGTACTCTAGGATAAGAGAGGAATGTGGATGTAAGAGAAGAGTTAAATGTCACACCTTGGTTAGATAAAATGTACTAATAAGAAGAATGGTGCGAACATTTGTAAAGGATGTCGAATGAGAGATTGTCGACGTTAGCTCTTCAATATATTCTACAAGGAAGAAGAGATGTAGGCTGGCCAAAGAAAATAAGGACACCGGAATACATTGAAGCCTAATCCTTGTTGTTAGAAGAAGAAGGTTTTTGAAATAATAAACAGCTTACTCGCTTTTCATACCCCATTTGGCTCGTTTTCATTTGACTGGCTCTCATAGGATCACCTATGTTCATTTCAGTTGGGAGTACATTTTCCATCTCATGTGCATTGACAAATGTTATCACCTTCAAATCATTACTTGCGCTAGAAGTTTGGAACATTTATGCTATGACTCCTTTTGTATGAATTGCAAAACGTTATCATTTTCGATTCATAACTAGCGCTAGAAGTTTATAACCTGTATTCTATGATATCCTGTGTTGGTTTCAGGGCGGTGTACATTTTCAACATGGTCATTGGTAAATGTTATCACATTCGACACAATTACTCACGTTAGAAGTTTGAAACATTTATCTTATGACTTCCTCCGCTAATAATTGGCAAAACTTTATCATCTTCGTTTTATTACTCGCGCTAGACGTTTGGAACATTTTTCTTATGACCTCTTCTAGAAATAATTGGCAAAACGTTATCATCTTCGACGCATTACGCACGCTAGAAGTTTGGAACATTTATCCTATGACTTCCTCCAGTAATAATTAGCAAAACGGTATCATTTTCGGCCCGTAATTAGCACTAGAAATTTCTAACCTGTATTCTGCGATATCCTGTGTTGGTTTAAGGGCGGCGTACATTTTCAACATGCTCATTGGTAAATGTTATCATATTCGACACCATTACTCATGCTAGAAGTTTGGAACATTAATCCTATGACCTCTTCTAGTAATAATTGGCATAACGTTATCATCGACCCATTATTCACGATAGGAGTTTGGAACAGGAAAGTTATCTCCTTTTTGGAATTAAAATTGGAACGTTATCTCGACCATTCATTTCGAATTGATATTATCTAACTATCCTGCATATGGACCTCATCTAGTAATAATTGGAAAAACGTTATCATCTTCGACCAAATACTCGCGCCTGAGGATTTGCTGAGCTGTATCCACGCTGTCCTGTGCTCGTTTCGGTGTGCACCTTATTCGGGCAGTCGGCGGACGGCGCGGACGGCGCCGCGCCCTCGTACCTGCCGGCGCTGTCCGAGAGCGAGCTGCTGCTGGCGCTGAGCTTCCTCGCCGGGGACGCCGCCGCCTCCAAGGCCGGGGGCGGGGCGGCGGCCGGGGCATGCGCCTGCCTGCACCGCGTCGCCTGCGAAGAAGCCCGCCGACGCCCGGCAGTACGCCGGCGCCGCCAACATCCTGCTCAAGGGCGCGCGCACGCTGCACTCGTAAATTGGCGGCAAGCACAAACAGAGAGTTTTGGCAAGACGCGAAATCTAGTGTCGTATTACGTAAACATTTTTCGTCAAGATAACGTATCTTCATAATAATGAGCATGTACAATCGAAACGTACAATCCTAGAAACTAGTTAATGACTTCATGCTTTATTTTATTAATGCCTTATTTTACGTGGCGAGACTTGTGATGGAAGCGCTCTTCAAATCGGACCAATTTTTCCTACACTTCTTTCACCATCTAGCGGATAAAGAAAGTATTATGATGAGCGACGAAACCAGAAAGATTTTAATTTTAATAAAAATGAAAAATGTAGCCCAAATATTACACTTTTCAACACTGTCTTTAACTCAACGAATAGAGGACTACTTAATCTATTGTAAGACATCTTACATTTCTTTTTGGAAATAAAATTCTAGGTAAAAACAATAGAAAGAATTACAATTTTGCCTAATGGACATGTCACCTTTTGAGTATTTAACCTCCAATTGTGACTTATTTTGCGTGGCAAAGCAAACGACATTAAGCCTGCGCTTTTGTCTGAACGCAAATGTAACATTTCGCTATAGCTTTCGTCGCTATCTGATAGCAGAAAGTGATAACACTCAAAATAAGACACCAGAATTGAGGTCAGAGGATCTTTTACATGAAGGATATTTTTACATGAAGTGAATCTACAACATGTGATAGCCAGCTTTACTTCCCTCCAATTAAAGGAATACGAAGAATTTTTCGCCCTTAAAAATCTACGGTTTTAATCGGATTTGAACGCGGAACTTTGGTATAACAGGACGATATGGTAATTAACTATCAAACAGCAACACCACCCGCAGCCGTAGTTTAGTGTCAAGTTGACGTAACTCCACTAGTGACATATTTGGAGTCAGATAATCTAATATATTTTCCGTTCTTTGACACAAGTTTATGGCATCTTTCCAGTTTCAGCAAGCCTAACGTCTATACTAATATACCTAGCCATACGTTTGTTTGATCATAAAATGCGAAAAATGTTCGATACTGGGAAATGAGTCTAGGAAGAAAACTTCAAACATTGTAATTTGTCAGTCTGACGGTAACAGATTAAATGGCTTATCTTTTATTAAACACGTTTTGTTAAAAGGAAGAAAGTATTCATTCAGTCTTATAATTCAGAAAGAATTCATCGTTTTTCTCTAATGTTGAAATGCAATTGTGAAAACAAAATATTTGACAGCGTCATTAATAACTCTCTTAATAGTATATTTATACATAAACATGCAAAAAGCGTAAATGAAACTGCACTTTGGAAAAGATCCAATTCCGGTAAATGGATAATCAGGATAAAAGCGCTAACGTAGATATAGGGCAAATCATGTGCATGAACGTACACATTAAAACACATCAAAGCCCAGAGTAGGTAGCTCAGTGCATCAACTGATGTCACTGCAGCGTCTCTGACGGGGAGGCCCTAGGTTCGAGTCCTGACAGCGCACACTGGTTGAATCGGGCCTAAAACGTGGTCTAATTGCAAATGCCAGTGGATTTGCGTAAAAATTGGTATCAAGGGGTTTATGAGGTCGCTGAATTAGAATATCCATTACGAAATTTCAAAATTCAAGTAACCTTCAAAATGGCGGATCGACTCATTTAAAAACAAAAAGAAAAATGCATATAAAAATATACATATAGGGCTCTGAAGGTCATTGATTTCAAATCATCATAATGAAATTTCAAAATTCAAAATGGCGGCTTCAAAATGGCTAACTGATTCATAAAAATAAGCCCAATGTGCGTAGAAATATGTATAAAATGGTTCAAGATCGCTGATTTCGATTATCGAATGAAATATCAAAATTAAATTGAAGCTTGAAAATGAAGCAAATATGCGCAGAAATATGGTTAAGTACTATTTTGAAGTCACTAAATACAAAAGATTGCTATAAAATTCAAAATAGCTGCTTCAAAAGGAATATCGAATTTAAGAAAAAGAAATCGATTGTAAGTAAAATGTTATTTAAGATAGTTTTTGAATTTGTTGATTCATTAAATTTTATTTAACACACACACACACACACACACACACACACACACACACACATATATATATATATATATATATATATATATATATATTGTGACATACCGATATGTCGTTAAAATAAATTAACATTTGTTGGAGATATAGTGGAACATGCATTACGAAATATCACGAGAGACAGAGCATATGTAACGACCGTGAATAAACAATGTAGTTTTGTTTTCTAAATGCATTAGAGATGGGTTGTGCCAAAAGTAGAAACTTTGGGATTGGGCGGAAGTTTAGACGGTCAAATGTTATGAAAAAAATGAAGGTAGTTTAATACGAAGTCTTCGAGGGATGAATCATGCAGGAAGATTTCATTCTGCTCTGAAACGCGCTTCTGAACTGTTCGTAGATATTTTCATGTGGAAGCAATATTGGAAGTATAAATTGGAACTTTGTCAAAGTGGTAATCAAGTTCGGGACTATGTCATAGGACGTAATCGGGACTGGTATTTTGATAGTTTGAGACCAGCTTGGATAGGCGAAGGATTTCGTTGGAACTTTGGACTACGGCAAGATCGCAGGGTATTTCGACTGAGGAAGTCTGAGGACATCAGCAGAAGAAAGATAAGTTAACCGCGGTGTAAAATTGTAGAATTGAAAGAGATCGCAGTCAAGGCCTAACTTAAATTCATTAAATTGTTTGATAAAAAAAGTAAAATAAACTTTGTTAAATTTTGTTCTATAGAAAAGAAGTGATTTTCATTTAGTCAATCCGAACAGAAATGAACTAGGAATAAGTCATTCTATTTCAGATTCCCGAGATTGCGCTGTATGGTCAGCGGATCCTATAATCCATTACAGAGGTAATAAGGATTGCGGCCCAATAAGCCGGACGCTAAGATCTTTATGAATATAGATGTAGAGAGAGAGAGGAAAATTTTTGTGGTATATCTCATTAAACGCCTCAACGTGATGCATAATTTGTTATAATTTATAACAATTGGTGACACGGATAAATTAGTCTTATAAATTATAATATAGTGATCCAAGAGATCAAATTTATGGATTGACATTGAAATTAATTGTTAATGATAAGAGAGGGCCAAGACCATTTCATTGGTGTGATTTTAAAATAATTTAACAGAGAGATTTTAATTTGTATTAGAATTCAAAATGGATACTAGGAGCAAAAAATTGCGTATGGAGAATGTTAATGTAGATGATATGGCGTCTGCTAATACTAACCCCAGGAGAATTTCGCGTGAAATTATTGAGATTGAACCACAAGAAAAGGGAAATAATAGCTGCAGCGTTAGAAAATATGGACCCCTAATAATTTAATTCTTAAGATATTGTAGAAATGAACGCAAAACTTGAGCATAATACTAGAATTAAGATGAATCGCTTCAGATATGAATAATAAATTAGAGGATCACTTCAGATATGAATATTGAATTTGAAAAAAATAACGCTAAATTGGAAGAATGACATCAAATATCATTAGAATTGAAGAATTTTCGTCAGGGAAATACACGAGAAATAGTGCAATTACAGGCGGATACATCGGCTGGTCAACATTATTCATTGTAAAATTGAGTCTTTTAATAATCCGTCGACCAAATGCAGAGGGAATTAAAAAGAATCTGGCGACAAAATTAGTCCCAAGTTAAGTTTACAGGAAAACATTGTGACATTAGAACATTTTACACTTATCAACAATGCGAAAAGTTGACAATCGTCGAATCGGCGTGTAGATAATTTAAATGCAATGTCGCTTCAACATATTGAAAAAATTGAAAACATAGAATCTAAATTAGTTAATTCGGATTGTAAATTAGAAAAACAGATACAGGAGGGACTTAGAAACATTAAAATGGTGCAAGAATCTGAATCTGAAATATATGTCGGACATTAAGGACAAGATTGAACAGTTAGAAAACGAATTCATGATGCGTTCACGGAAATATACCAATGAATGCATCAGCGCTTGTAATACCAAGCCACCTAAAAATTTCATGGTGATGTGAAAGAACAACCGTGGTCATTATTTCAAAATTAGAAATTATTTTAAGATAAATATCCCTGAAAGATTAAAAATTGCATATAAATAGAACAAGCCATGTCATCCAAAGCACATCATTGGTTGACCTCTTTAGTACCGGAACCGACTAATTATAAGAATGGAAGATAAATTCTTAAAAGATATTGGAACAAAGCCACAAGTTCGATCTAAAATACAAATTAATGATGAAAGGTATAAGAAGGAGTGGAGCCGAGAATATGTGCTTCGCAACACGTAAAATAACAGCATTCAGGCATGCGAAGACAGAATGGACAGCAATGAACTAATTAGAATTATTATTCGTCAGTTGCCTGTAAATATCCAAGATTTATTGTGGAACTCCTTGCCTATTGATTCTGAGGATCTGGTCGAACGTTTAAGTCGATTGACCAGACGTTGAATAGTGATTATGATCGTATTAACGGGTATCAATATAATGGCTTAGGAACGAGAATAACAATGGAACAGGAAAAACAATGAATAATTACAACCGCCAAGAGTACCAAGCTCAGAAAGAAAGGATGACAGGGAAATAGTACTAAAATGGGAAATAAAAAGACCGAAAACGGGTATCCGCGGAGGTTCAAAAGAGGACAATAAACGGGAACATGCAAGAAATTAATGCGATTAGACAGGAAAACTCCAGTGTTCGAAGTAAATGGGCAGGATACTTCGAACGATGATAATGAGGCAATGTTCTTAAGGAGTTGAATAGTAAAAGTATCGGCGGAAGATTTATTAAGAGGAAGATACGGACGAACGGGCGGAGAATGGCACGTGTTTAATTTGAAGGATATTTCGGAATATACTGTAGACATTTTAATTAGCACAGGTGCTAATGTTTGTGTGCAGTGTCGGAAAAATTGTATGAGCAGTTAAAGAAAAGGGAAATAAAATTGATGAGCTACCCAGGGTTGGATATTCCGGACAGCTAATGGAAGGCGCATCAGAAACGAGAAGTCAGCGATTTGGTGGAAGTGGAAGTTCAAGGGATCTGAATTCAGTTTCGGCAATTTGTAGTGAAGAATTTGATTCGTCAATTATTTTGGGGATTGACCTAAAATGTGTGACGCCAAGGTCGACATAGGTAACAGGAGTGTATTGTTACGAGGTGACAAAGAGGCAACAACATTGTTTAGGGATCAAAGACCAGGAGATTGAAAATGGAATAGATGCTAGTGAGCTATTGAAATGTTAGTCAATGAATATAGAGATATTTTTGGAAGTTCAAGGAGCCGGTAAGGGATATCAATTTAAAATTGAATTGATGGATGAGAACCTTTTAATCTGAAACAATATCGATCCCCATGTATATAAAAGCGAAGTACGTAAACAAATAAACACGATGCTTGAGGATGGTATAATAAAAAATCGATGACCCCGTATACTTAAGCCCAATAGTGATAGTTCGTAAGAAAGACGTAATATAAGATTTTGTGTTGATGCTAGGAAACTCAATATCAAGACCATCGCTCGTCATGAAAACCGCCAGAAATTAGATGAAATGATGCAGAGGTAAAAGGAGCTCGGATATTCACGGGACGGATTTTACTGCGTCATGCTGGCAAATTGGACTACGCAGAAATAAGTGAGATCCCAGATGATGTGAGATATACGCGAATAATTTATGACAATTTGAGGGAGGCAGCAGCCAAAAGAAAGCTAAAACAGAAACAATGCTTTCGAGGCGAGTATAAGGAGGGTAATGAAATGTTAATTAGAGTACCTCAAGTGTCGTCAGTGGATAAGAAGCTATTTTATAAATTTTTCCCGTTGTATAAACGACCGTACCGAATTTGTAAAGTATTAAGCAAGAATGCCGCGATTTTGAATGATGAAAATGGACGGCAAATGGGAACATATAACTACAGGAACATGAAATACCGTATATGAGGACTGACACGCATGACTAAATATACTGGTCATAACAGAGACTGTAAATAGTTGTAAATATTAAGGTCCTTAATAGTTTTTCTTTTGTTATTGTTTTTGTTATGTGTATTCAATGAAGTTAATGGGGAGCAAATATTAGGCAGATACGGCTATTAGTACCTGATGAAATGGTTATTGTTGGCACATTCCGAAAGGGAAAATGTAAATAGTTTTAAGGCAGCAAGTAACAAGACCTGAGTGCAGTGCAAAGTGTAAAGTGTTAATGTCGTTTTAGTGTGAAGAAGCAAAGAAGAAAGTGTTCAATTTTAGTCTTGTCATTTAGTTAGGTTAGCAAACCAAATGACCTTGGAGAGGGAAGCTGTGACATACCGATATGTCACGTTAAAATAAATTAACACATTTATGGAGACAATATGGTGGAACATGCATTACGAAATATCACGAGCTAGAGCATAGCAACGACCGTGAATAAACAATGTAGTTTTTGTTTTTCTAAATGCATTAAGAGATGGGTTGATGCCAAAAGTAGAAACTTTGGGATTGGGGAGAAGTTTAGACGGTCAAATGTTATGAAAAATGAAGGTAGTTTAATACGAAGTCTTCGAGGGATGAATCATGCAGGAAGATTTCATTTCTGCTCTGAAACGCGCTTCTGAACTGTTCGTAGAATGTACCGTATGGAAGCAATGTTGAAGTATAAAATTGGAACTTTGTCAGGAGTGGTAATCAAGTTCGGGACTATGTCATAGGACGTAATCAGGACTAGTAATTTTGATAGTTTGAGACCATTTTAGCTTATGGATAGACAGAAGAGGATTTCGTTTGGAACTTTGGACTGCAGCAAGATCATAAGATATTTCGACTGAGAAGTCTACAGGGACATCAACGAAGAAAGATAAGTTAACCGCGGTGTAAAATTGTAAATTGAAAGAGATCATGATCAAAGGCCTAACTTAAATTCATTAAATTGTTTGATAAAAAAGTAAAATAAACTTTGTTAAATTTTGTTCTATAGAAAGAAGTGATTTTCATTTTAGTCAATCCGAACAGAAATGAACTAGGAATAGAATCATTCTATTTCAGATTCCCAGCTGCGCTGTATAGTCAGCGGATCTATAATCCATTACAGAGGTAATAAAGTTACAGAATTATATCAGCAAACCTATTGACCCAGCTAGCCGGACGCTAAGATCTTTAGCAGATATAGATGTAGAGAGAGAGAGGAAAATTTTGTAGTATATCTCAATATATATATATATATATATATATATATATATATATATATATTTTAAATTGCGATCTGTGTTATATCTTACTACGTAGCATTGTAGTATAGTCGCTTTAAAACAAAAGAATGCAGATATGTACCGCTAAATTTATTATTCCGATTAAGGACATTCTACTTGATAAATAAAAATAATTGGTAGGTTCCGCAGGACAAAAAATATAATCTACAATATAAACGACTAACTTCGTTACGCTACATGGTTTAGAATTCAACCGCATCATATATAAAAATATTATACACTTTTTCTTAAAAACGATGTTAATTTGTTGATTCATTAAGATTTATTTAACATATATATATATATATATATATATATATTGAGATATACCAAAATTTTCCTCTCTCTCTACATTTGTATCTGCTAAAGATCTTAGCGTCCGGCTTGCTGGGTCAATGGGTCACGATATATTATAATCCTTATTACCTCTGTAATGGATTACTAGGATCCGCCGACACTATACAGCGCAGCTGAGAATCCTGAAATAGAATGATTCTATTCCTGATTTCATTACTGTTTGGATTGACTAAATGAAGATAACTTTCTTTCTAAAGAACAAATTTAACAAGTTTATTTTTACTTTTTATCAAACAATTTAATGAATTTAAGTTGAGCCTTTGATCATGATCTCTTTCAATTTACAATTTTACACCGCGGTTAACTTATCTTTCTTCGTTGATGTCCCTCGTAGACTTCTCAGTCAAATATCTTGCTATCTTGCCGTAGTCCAAGTTCCAAATACACCAATATTGCTTCCACATCAAAATATCTGCAATATCTTTCACTGTCTTAAATTTCACTGTTAACCCAATTCTATCCTCGATTGTACTCGTTCCTCTCCACGAACATACGATCAGTTCAGAAGCGCGTTTCAGAACAGAATGAAATCTTTCTGCAATGACGTATCTTCATAATTATGGCATGTGCAATCGAAAACGTACGTTAAGGCTAGAAACAGGTTAATGACTTAATGCTTCTTTTTGTTAATTCCTTATTTTACGTGGACTCAGGCCATCAGGCCCGCTCTTGTGTATTACCACGCAATTTTCCTGCGCTTCTTTCACCATCTAGCGGATGAGGAAGGTGTTAGGTTGAGCGACAAACAGGTGATTTGAATTTAGCTCAGCGGTTTCTTTTAGGCGCGAGGATCTTTTGAATTCAGTAAATACATGGGACACACGGCTAATTTGTCTCCGAAGAAGGCGTACGAAGGAATTTTTCGCCCTGAAAATTCATGGCTTCGATCGGCTTTCAACCCGCAAACTTGGGTACAACAGTCCGGTACGCTAACCGTTTTGCCACCGAATCCGCAGAAACTAATTGAAACTGAATACCTCTAACAGAATCTTAAAGTTTTTACGTGTATCTCTGAGACTATTTTTGCTATTATTAGCATTACAAGATAGCAAAACGTATAATACATGAAATCTCATTGTATCATACAAATATGTAATGCATGTATATGCCCAAAGAAAACTACATGGTAACTATAAAACTAGGAAAACTATATTGTATTCATGAACTATCCAAATAGCAATACCACCGAAGCCGTAGTTTAGTGTCACGTTGACGTAACTTAACTAGTGACGTATTTGGAGTCAGATAAACCTAATATATTATCTGTTTTTTGACACAAGTTTATATATTTTTTTCCAGATTCGGCAAGCCCTAACGTCTATACTAAGATACCTATCAATACGTTTGTTTGATCATAAAATGCCGAAAAACGTTCGATTCTTTAAACTGGTGTAGGCAGAAAACATCAAACATTGTAATTTTGTCGGTCTAACCCTAACGTAACGAATTAAATGTCTTAAACACGTTTTTTTTTTTTTTTAAAAAAAGGGAAGTATTCACATTTAGCCTTATAGTTCTAGAAAGAATTTATCTCTATCTTCCTAACGTTGAACATACGAGAAATGCAATTATTTTTAACAAAATATATGACAGTATAATTAATAACTCTTAATATGTTTATACATAAACGCGAAAAAAACGTAAATAGTGAAACAGCACTTTGGAAAAGATCAATTCCGGTAAATGGTCAATCAGGTGAAAACGTTAACGTAGATGTAGGGCAATAACATGTACATGAACGTACGCATTGAAACACTTCAAACCGGAAGAGGTAGCTCAGTGCATCTACTGATATCACTGCAGCACCTATGACCAGGAGGTCCTAGGTTCGAGTCCTGACAGTGGCAGGATTTTCGACACTAGCTCTTCAGCTAGGTCGAATTCAGTCGCTGTCTGGAGGAGAATTATAGCGGCTAGCTGCTCTAATCGATAGTTTTCCGTGGTTTCTCCGATCAACACCAGGCGAATGCCGGAGAAGTACCCTACCAAACGGGCCACGGACCGCGCGCGATCTTTCCTTCCTCTTCCTTCCTTTCAACACACACATACACTAACATGCATTACACTACCACATATACCGGGAGGCCGGTCGGAGCTTAGAGCTTATCCCAGCTGGGGCGGTATCCGCTGGTGGGATCGTCCTTGTTCGGGAAACCCACAGCCGACGTAGGTCGGCGTCGGATCCCATCCAGCGGGAAGATCACCGCCATCTCCGAGAAAAACATGCACTGCATCCACGGACTAATGACCAAGCAGTTGACGCACCAGGAAACACGAAAAATCAATCAATCGAAAAACATGAACGTAACGCAGTCACTCATAGATATCGACAAATTAAATACTCGTCACACATTTTCTGTACACAAACCAAACGACAGGTACAGTGCACGCAATCATGCATGTTTAATATAATTACGTACGCTGCAAGTGCCGACTATACTTCAATTTAAACGTAGTGGCGCTTCAAGGTCGCGCGTTGGACGGTGAGGACACTGTCCTCCAATTGGAAGCTCCAAATACAAAATTTTTAATCGTAACGAATCTCGATTCGATGTCAATAATCTCTCTCCTTTCAGCTCGTGACCTTCATGCACCACTGCGTCACACATTTTCTGTACACAACCAAACAACAGTAGGGCACATGACGCAATCATGCATGTTTGATAATAATTATGTACGCTATAAGTGCCACGACTATACTTTAATTTAAATGTAGTGGCGCTTCAAGATCACGAGTTGGACGCAGGGAGGGACACTGTTCTCCAATTGGGAGCTCCAATACAAAACTTTAAATCGTAACAAGCTCCTGATCTCGATGTCAATATCCTCCTCCTTTCAGCTCGTGACCTTCAAGCACCACTGCGTTTAAATCAGGAGAAACTTTTCAGTACTCGCCTTTCCCTAAAGAACTGCAAACTCCAGCTAAATGTTCCTGTTGCAGGGTAATGCCGTTCAATCCCAAGTACGAGAAGACAGTCAGCGATCTCCAGAAGGCCGTGGACTTCGGAGCGAATGGCGGCGCATGCGCAGAGCGGTTCCCGTGCGCCAAGAGCTCATGACGCGTCTCCCACCACCTCTGGCCTCGGCCCCGCTCGGCTCTCTTCGGCAAATTCCGCTGACGCTGGTCAGCGGCGGTTTAGAAAAGGAGTGCCGCCAGATAAACGATTTCTTCAAACAAAATTGATGGTTTATACGTTGTGAAGAGGACAAAGTCAAAAGAAGAGAATGTAGAAATCAAAATGTTGCAATAGTGCATTAAATCAAAATACTCAAACGATATATCAAGACTTCTGTGTTATAAAACGTCTTTCTTCTTTCAACTTTCGATGTATAGAACGGTATGAATTAAAATAGAAAGTGAATTTGATCTTTTGTGATTACAAATAACATTTCCATGAAATTATTTAATATTGAGCGCCAGCCTTTTTGGTTGGGATGTAGTTCCCTTTTCATGAACCCAGTTAAATTGAGGAATCAAATTCTTACCGCTCTACCTTTTACTATTCTCTAAAAGCCTACAGCGGGTCACTCAAGTAACCTAGTAGTATTACTTGACTCTGTGACTTGTTATGACAATATCACACCAAAAATGGTTTATATGTCCTAACTGCCCTACAGGAGTGGTTCTGTCTTTTAACCTGCTTTTAATAAAAGAAACATAGACAAGCTAATATTTCATTATGAACCTAGTTCTAGATATATTCTGTAAATACTTGAATACAATTCTAATCTAGCTTTTACATTGCATTGAAAAATTCTATCACTTGCTCTACCTTAGGCAATTACATGATTACCTAACAACTGCAGTTGCGTTTTAACACTTGCATAAACACTTTACATAAAATTATATTACCCTTCCCTTCACAAAAAGCAGAATAAAATAACTGTACACAAGATTATCATACATGGAAACACAAAATACTGAAGAAGAATCACATACCAAAACACCTTTTACATACACTTTCAAAGAAATTGTCCCTTGAACAGTGGACGAAATATATACAAGACGTTGTTTCACTTTCACGTAGATTATTACTTTAAACAATTTAGCCAGCAAAGAAAGAAAATGTCGTTATGCAATTAACGTACAATTAATATTAACTCTTTTACTAATTATTGGGTTTCAACAATTTGAAAACGATTAAACAATAAATTAAAAACACACACTAAAAGAACAAATATTATCGATAATAGAAAGATGAAATAAATAGGTTTTTACAATTCTTTACAGGAATTAGCTATCTAGCTTCCCTTTACGACTGCAATATTGTAAATGATTACGATTAAATGATTTTAATATAATTACTGGACTACCTACGTCTGTAAGTGAGGTAAATTCTATCTCTGTATAATAATTCTCGCTTCTTTAAACAGTTCTTTTTTTGAGAATTTTTAGTGAAGTTTTCTAACACAAAACGTCGTCTCGAAGAAATATTTCCACAGCTTGGAGCGGCGACGGCGACCCAGACCCTTTCAAGGTCGTGGCATCCAGTTTGCTTCGGCGAACACGTGCTCTGGGGAATCGCTACCACAGTCCTTCGAATTTTATACAGTATGACTGCAATATCTCCGCGTAATGAATTTCTTATGTGGTAATCAAGACGAATGACAAAAAAAGAAAAAGCTGGAAATAGATAGAAACATTTCATATATCACATGCTTTCCACTTCAGTATACGTTCTTGAACGTTGAAATATATTATTTCCTCGTTGATAGAAAAATAGTATATTTCTGCGTAATGAATTCACGTGAATTTATCAGAATATTCATGATTTAAAATTATCAATTCTCTCATACCTGGTATCGTTATTTTAACATGAAAAGACGAATTACCTTTTTCAAGCTTCTTGCCGTCAAAATAGGCGAATTCTCCTCTCCGTCCAGCACGAACAATTTCGGTGTGTCCAGGTCGGCGGTCGCCAGCACAAAACAGAGATTTTCGTAGCGGTGCTTTGCGTTAATGCAGATATTTTCAAGGGTGATTTTTGATTGGTTGTCGCTCCATTCTACGCGAGTGCGTTGAGAAACATTTATAAATTCTTGCAAGGGATACACTTTCCTGCTGCTACTCTTGCAATTCGGTAACACTACAATTGCCACTTGTCGTGTCTTGACGTTCTCGGGTGCTTCTTAAAAATCAATGGAAGCGACATATGGGCGGTTACATAATCTTCATACACGTTTCCGTTTCTCTCTTATCAAGGTAATTATGTAAATTAATAATTGACACTATATATGAAAATGATACAGAAGTCGTAAGTATGGACTCTAGTACATATTTGGAACATAATATGTAATCCAATTTTTTGGAGAATGAAGTTTTTATTAACCGTGTCACCCACCTATCCATCCTTCCTAAAAGTAACATCTTGTATTTTAAAATGTTAGTGAAGAATAAAGAATGATAAATTTAATTTTACACTCACGGATTCCTGAGAAGGACCCTAATTTTATAATTTCGAAGAAAATAAAAACAAGAACCGCCTTTCTTACGCTAAGGATCATTATGTTAATATTTCTGGAGCAAATGAAAAAAATTACTTCAGAAGAAGTCACAAATTGCCTTAGGCCAAGTTCAATTGCCAAGTTTCAAAGGGAACGACACATCAAGTGTAAACATAATATATACCGTTCATCACTTCATTACGATTAAAATCGATTTTTTTTCATAATCATCATACACTCCCAAAATAACATGAACTTCAGGAGGTGAATAATAGTATCTCCATTTTTAAAATCATTGAAATATCACTACCTTTAAAATATTCTCATTGACCAAGATTGAAATTAAGAAGGGGACTGAAAGGAAAAACTATATATCAATTCTAGTTCTAATAGAATTAATTTTATCCCATTTAAATATTATATTAGAATCTTTGAAACTGTTTTTATTTTCTAGTGACCATAACACAAATGAATACTAATAAATCATTATTTTTTCTCTAATGCAAGAAAACATTTTCGACTTCGAGCCTTGAGAAGTTTTATTAAAAGAGTATTTTAGCCAAAATATCTTTTAGAATCATTCCCAACGATCGACTGTGTGTTGTTGATTCCACGACGTATAATAATGTTGAATTTAACAATCACAGTACAATACCAGTACTGTTATCTGCTTCTAAAGGTTCCTTAAAGTATTGGGTCGAATTGGCCGCAATTCGCCGAAACGAATTCACGAAACATTTCCCCTGTCTGTGGATGAGGCCGTACTGATGTACGAGTATACAAAAAGCATTCGGGCGTGGTTTCGCTTATTTACACAAGCAAAACCATTTTTTAATACCTCCATGATGAAAGTAGATGATTGTATAGGAAACGATCACGCTGTTTTCGAAAATAATTATAAAAAGTTTCTATCACGGAAAGTTCAAATATATAAACATATTTATTATTTGAAATAAATAAAATCCTATTCTAATTTCTGCATTGTGACTCATCATTCTACTACAAAATTGTATAAGCATGCTTCGCATGAGGTAAGAACAAGTTAAAAATGGAAAACTATGCAGTGCTATGCAGTACACTATGCAATTCTTGTGCAATACTATACAGGCATTAAAATGATTTGTTGGTGTTCGCTTCAACATTGATAGAGCGAATGAAAAAGATTTGATTTTTCCACACAACCACAACCTAAGATTTGTTGTACATGTGACACATCACATGTGAGCCGCCCATGGTTTGTCCTTATCATAAACACAACAAAAGTACAAAGAATACGCAATTTTGTATTTTCATATATTTTTTCCCCTTTAAAGTTTGGGTGTAATTCTTCCACAACAGTAACAGAAGTTATCGGGTTGATTCGCACACTTTCGATGTGAAATGAGGAATTGCGTTTTATCGAACCGATTCATTTCTAGAGATCATGCGGCGAATTACACTTTATAAAAACCACAGAGCAATAACGTATTGGTACAGTACTGGAAACATAAGTTGATCGCGGCCGTCTGTGGCTAAGTTCAGATTTTGTACGGCTTGGACAGCCCTTGTCATGACGAAACGTCGCAGGCGGAGCCTCACAAACCATCGTAGCCAATCTCAACGCAGGGGGGAGTGCCCTAAGAAAATTACGACGTAGAAAATGGCGGGCGCCGGTAGTTCAGATGTGGACGTATTTTCAACACTTGTATGAACATGAAAGTAAATTCATTGAAATATATGAACACATAGCCCTTATCTTCTGTTAACACAATTCTTTTTGAAGAAATTACATTGATATCAGATAAAATAACACTAATTTTAAAACAATTACGTTCTTATACACATTTAAATTCCAATATTCTTGTCCAAACACAATTTATGAACTTTATCAAATGACCAGTTTACTACAGAATTTTGCGATAAGAAAAACGATTATAATTGCATATTTTCAATTGTTCATATGTATATTACATTTGCAAAATGCAAAATACTGTCTTTCTCGAATCATTAGGACAGCTAGGGAACCATTTCAATTAAAGAAACAAAAATTCAAAGACCAACTGTATATTTATCACTAAAGTAACAATTAAACTAGATATTAAGTAATTAATTTGCATCTCATGTCAAAATTGTTATTTTGCTATCATCAAATCAGGGACAACTTGGGGACACTCCCCGGCAAGAATAGCGCACATTACGGAATTGTTTATAAATTGTTAATTGTTGAAAAATTGTTAATTGGCAGTTTTTGGTTCTGGAACATCAGAAACTCTTCCCACTTTAGGATTGCAAAATTTTGAAATTGTTTATAACCTTTAATTTTCAAACAAAACGTATTGCTTTTTAAAATTGCCTTTAAAATTCTGAAAATCCAATTAGCGCTATCTCTTCTGTTTCGAGATACGTAATTGTTTATAAGAAATTAACATGTCATGACAATTTTTTTTTGGCAGTTCCACGCTCAGCTTTTCTAGAGCCTTTTTGCAACGGCTCGCTAGTTTCTCCGGCAAATACATTTGTAGTTCCTAACGGGGGGAGGGCCCGCGCTTGCATATATTGCCACGAAAATTGTTCCCTTTTTAGATATCCTTGGTTTCAGCTCCTAATTTTTCATTTTATTCTAAATACTTTAAGTTCCATTTGTTTAAAATTACGCATACATTTTAAATTATTACTCGAGTCGGCTACCGAACAATCTTCAACTTGGGAGCAAGATAGAGTCACCAATTGGTTTCCCAGAAATACCCCTCCTGGTGAAAATTGGTCCTTCCCCCACACGCTTCAAGGCAAATAGCCTGAGCTTAGGCGTAATCGTAACACCGCTTTCCCTCGAGAAAGCCTTTATCCACCTTCTTAGGAACCCAAATTTCCCTACTTATAAAATTGTGGAAAAAAATTTCAAATTAAATATACAAGAAAACAAAAATTTTTGCATTAAATGTCTTCACGTATAAATATAGACAATAAAGCCTGGCTCCTCAGTATTCACACATTCCAAATACGAAATATTTTGTTATAACATCTACAATTTCATTCTAACCAGTAAGTCTGCTGCTTTTTAGAAGCTTATAGCATCAGCATGGAAAAAGGGAAAAAAGTAATAATACTATTATAATATAGTATTGACATATGTTTATTTATGGACATTTGTATTTGAAGGAATGTGAACGAGTGTCAACTAAGAAATTTCAATGAAGGTGAAGTTTGCAAATAAACATGTTTTTAAAATTTCAATTATTCCAAGTTCAGAACAATTCTAGAAGCATTTTTTTTCCATTCGACACTAACACGCCAATTCTTTTGACATACCTCTGAATCTAAGTGGATTGTTTGAGGTCACGCTTATCGCGTCAAAATCATGTTTTCATGTCTTCAAGTAGTATACGCCGAGGTCATTTTCATAAAACAAGAAAATATCATATGAAACAATCAGTCGTCTTTTCCCAACAATGATCTAATACGACATAATAATCATAATATCCTCAATTCTGTTTGCTTAATGTTTTTTTCGGGGCGTGCTGTGCTCTGGTAGAAAACATTAACATAATCGTTAAAATTAAAAGTAAGATTTAGGATGAAAATTTAGGATGAAGAAATTTACATCTCCTCGTAATTGTTGTAGAAAGTCATACAGGGTTTGTATTATTGTCAATAAAATTTTGTTTTATTAATTTTAAATAGCTGCTTGGGTATTTTCGGTTTAATTAAGAAAATATAGCTAAATTTGACGCTATGAAAAGTAAACATTTTGAGGTTTCCCCTGCGAGACGCATTTCGTCATCCCATTCATTGCTTAGTATACTGCAATCGCTTTCATTTATCATCAATCATGTTACATAGGGTTTCATGTTTATTTGATACCATGACCCACCAAATATGGACCACCCCATAAATTCTAAACGGTTCAGGGTATCGAGTTGTAGTTTTTGCTGCAATGCAGAATCATGGGACAGGTAACATGCTGGTAGAGGAATTCTCTATAATAGTTCTAGTTTTCGAAAATTTAATCATCTTTTATTTTTAAATTGAACTTTTATTTTTTCATCAGCAATGGATAGATCATGAACATTGGAATAAAATAATGTATATATGTTAATGTTTTTGTATTAGTCAGTTGGTAACACTGACCCGGCTCCTCCCGCCGGCCGACACACCGGTAGCGCAGGTGTCTTTTTCGGTTTCGAGTGGTGTGGGCCGCGCTGCGCCAGTATCAAATGTATCCATAGATGAATCAAGTGCATTGTTACGAGCTAGTGATGATTTATTAACCCCCAAATACAACAGTATTTTAAGAGTAATTTGAGTATGAAATTAGATTTTTGGCATTAGATTTTCAAGAACGGGCCTTTGCGACAGTCGCCGTTTTGGGAACGTGGCCTTCGCGACGTTGATACTGTTTTTGAAAGAGAAGTGGAGAGGGATGGCCGTAGGATGAAGGTGTATTGCAGCAAATCATGATCTTGACATGAAAAACTTACGAAGATTCAGCAATTTTTAAGATCTGAATGAGAATTTTTCCCAGTTGTTCATCTTAGTTGAAATTTTCTTCCCTGAAATTCCAAATCAACGATAATCGAAAAAAACGAAAAAATATTGTAAAAAAAATAATATTAATAACAAAATAATAACAAAACGAGGAACCTATTGGATTATTTTAGATCTCTTGGGTTTTGACGTCATTAATCATGACATTTTACTTTCTAAATTACCATCATATGGAATTCGTGGTATTGCTCTAAATTGGTTATGTTCGTACCTTAAACAACGATCTCAGATAGTTGAAATACCTTACTGGAATGATGGAACATTACGTACGCACCTTTCTGACTCTTTGCATGTGAAGTTCCTCAAGGATCGATTTTAGGCCCTATTCTGTTCTTTCTATACGTAAAAGATAGCCGTCGACGATTTTGAAGGAAGAACGGTTCCCTTTGCGGATGATACGAACATCCTTTGCAATAAAGAAAACCCTAAATAGTACAATATCAGATGTTCCAAATTGGTTCCGAAATAACAAAATTAATAGTAAACGAAAAGAAAACGGTTTTGAAGCAGTTTTCCATTTCAAATAAACAATTCTGTGCTCCATTGAAAATGAACAGTGTACCATTGACTGATGTTAAGGCAACAAAATTTTAAGGTCTCTCAATTCAGCTTAACTTACCTTAAATGGAACGTCCATTTAAATGAATTGAACACAAAATTAAGTTCATTATGCTACGCGTTCAGAATTCTTGCAAATTCAGTCAGCCTTCATACTGCTCGTTGTGTATACTTATGAATGTTCATTCCTCGCCTGAGATATGGCATAATATTCTGGGGAAATACATCTTATAGCTCCCAGACGTTTAGATTACAAAAACGAATTGTATGAATAATAACCAAATCCCACCCACGTGATTCATGTAAGCCTCTCTTCATTAATTTAGGAATTTTACCGTTACCTTGTCTGTTTATTTACGAATCAGTGTTTTTTGTCAAAAATGACTTGCTTAAGAGCGGGAATATATTTTCAAAAAATGTCCATGTCTATTACTATAACACTCGACGTAGAAATCATATTCATCAGGTGGCAGTATCAACAGCCCATTACAAAACATTCACATACAATACATGTACATTATTTTACAACACTTTGCCAGATGACATTAACGATTAAATCTAATAGAAAAGTTTAAATCCAAGTGAAATCGTTTCTGCTGCATAACTGTTTCTATACAATTAGAGACTATACTGAGCATCACAAGAAAAGTAACATTAATTTAACAATGATACATAATGCATTATTTACCATGGACTGTATAAATGAGTATAAACAACCGTACAACTATTGTACTACAGCTTCCGGGTCAATGACCCCCATCTCGATCAGGTTTTTCGTCCAGTTTCCCTGATCCATTGAGCAAATGCTGAGATGGCCCCTTGTTTTGCTTCTGGACATAAATGTAACTTCATTTTCCGTGCACGTCTTCTAGAATTCAGTGGGAAACACAATTCTTCAAATTATCGTTTCCATGTTGTCGCGGCAGGAAGTAATAAGAGCCAAAATTATTGCTTATTTATTCTTGAAAATAGATTTTATTACATGGGAGTTTTTTTGTTTTTTTTTTCTCCCTTTCAAAATTCAAAATTTATTGCTTATTTATCCTTGAAAATAGATTTTACTACATGGGAGTTTTTTTTTTTTCTCCCTTTCAAAATTCAAAATTTATTGCTTATTTATTTTGAAAATGTGCACACAATTCACTTTTCCCCATAGCACGTCATACGCAGTTTTTAACTGTCTTTTTGACTAAAATAAATAAATAAATAAAAAATCAATAAAGAGTACTCAAGTAAATGTTAATTTACACCCTCCTAATTCTGACAAATACTGTTTTCATAGACCACCTGTTTTCAGTACTAAGTCTTGTTAAAATCATTAAGTACCTCTTATTAAATCCACAAAACTCCTATGCATTCACATGTTTTCCCAAAATCCCCTACTCTAAAAGAAAAATTAACTTCAGCCTGAACATTTCATACCCAGTAATAACTGTAATGACAATAAACTATCAACTCACTGTGAAATTGTATTCTTCCTCTTCAGAATGATCATCAGGTTCCTGTTTTACCTGAAACAGAGGCAGATATTTTAAGTAACTGAACCCACAAGTTGCTTCAATCTGATTCATTACTTTTTCAATAAGATACATTATTGTATACACATTGTATGAACGAAATAATTGCTTCCAAACCAAAAAAATTTTAAAATTTCTTACTTATTATAACGTTCGTAAATAAGGGAACCTTAAAACAGAAGTACGCATTTACTCCTCGATAAAATATTTAATCTTGGAAAATGATTCTTGACTAAAAGCTAAAACTTACGTTTTCTATTTTCATCACACTCTCCGACAATATTTCTATTTTGTCCATGTTATCAATAAAATTTACAGAGAACTGGTTCAACACAATTAGAGAATGTTTTCTCGTATACCTCGTATACCATATTCTGATTCAGCGTGTATGGTACCAGCAGTACATCTTGCACAAGGCAACTAACTAACGCAGTAGTGCTGCTCTCCTACGGCTGGCAAAGTAACTACGTCAGACTACAGACTACACGTTGGTGGCGACACATACTCACTTACCTCATCAAGTAGATGATGGGTGGTATTTTGAATGTCCCGTCCAGGTGATTGGCGATTTACAATTTTTTTTACGGTATTTACGTAAGAATTGCACGATATCGAGATACCCAGATATTCAGGTAACGCGTAACTCAGGTTGACAAAATTGATTAACATTATGTTGATTGATTAAAACAACTGTAAATTATTTCTTTCAAGAGAATAAATAAAATCACAGCAAACCATACAATTGACAAGCATTGATTGTAATATTATTGACTGAGTGAATATTATTGACATTGAGTGTGAATATTATTGACGATTTGGAAGAAACTACTGGGGCATGAGTGGAGAAAAAGGGCAGTGATTGTGAGAGTATATTTTTAGAATTATCAAATTGAATGTAACTGCCTCATCTGGGACAATCATTGTAGAATCCGAAGAGAAGTCGATAATGAAATGGAATTTCTTGAGGATGATGAATTCGTTAAATTGAAGGTATGTTTAATCTTACTCAATCATTCCTAATCACACGATATTCCCTCATTAGATAACGTATTTACAAATATACATGATTAATATTTTCTTTAGTCTACTTATCGTAAGTTTTTAATGCTTTTACTGAAATATTTGAAACTAAATTTCAAGAGTCCACGGACACACCATCGGTACCAATGTGACTAAATTCCCATGTCGTGAGCTAATGTTTAATAGGCACTGAGTCATATGTTTTCCCCAGATCAATAAAAACCATTTGAAGCTATCTTCCTTTCCGATTCATGTTTCACATTTGTCTTAATATAAAAATGTTATTCATAAAGGAAGATTAAAACGTTTGCACAAACTCATTATAATGTGATTTTTTTTCTTTCCAATATAAGCCTAAAAAATACCATGGAGCAAGGAGAAGAGAAAGTGGACTTTACAAGGACTAAACACAGCTGGAAGTACAGCTTGTAAGACTCAACTGGGGTACATCTTGTAAGACTCATAGGCTGAAAAATTTTCCCTGGAATTCCAACGTTACTTTGAAGAAATGGTACAGGACTATTAGTGAAGATAGAAATGACAGGACTATTAGTGAAGTTAGAAATGGTACGGGACTATTAGTGAAGATAGAAATGGTAAAAGGACTATTGGGTGAAGATAGAAATGGGGCTCTGAAACGTTCATGCCTAAGTAGGCCAACCATTTTTTCTGAAGGCTCAAAAAAGAAGTTCTCGGACCATCTACTAACCATTTACGGCCTTTGTGGTAATCAGTTCTCTTCATTTTGCTTTATGAGTAGTTCACTGGCGTGAATGTGTAGTAGCTCTCAGGCAACGCGTATGCCTACGGACAATTAAAAGCGGCATACAACAACAAATGTGATCTTTGTCAAAACGGCTGGTCCGCTGACAAGAATTACCTCATACGAGATAGCTGAGAATTTTAATTAAAAATTTTTTGAAGATCGCTTACGTAGAAAACGGAAAGCTGTTTTTCACGATGGTTTGGAATTGTCAATAATCCTGGACCCCGAAGGAAGAGGGATTTATCGACAATTTCCAAACCACGAGTGAAATTTACTAAGACTATTCCACGAATGAAATTTCATAAATATAATGTACTAATAATAATTAACATTCTTTTATTAAAAGTTTTTTACATCGAACAGAAATATATACATAAGGGCAATTATAAACAAAAATAAACATAAGACAAACAAAGAGTGAAATTACTTGAAAAAACAGTTTGAATACACAATCTTTAAAGTTTAAATTAAGGAAAGTGTTTTATTGCTTTTTTTAAGGAAGATGTTGAATTTGAAGGCTAGGATTTTCTTCATTTATTAATAATTGAAGAATAGTGTTCTCTTTCATTTGGAGATGCTCTGAGTGACGACTACATAACCTCAATCTGTAGACAAAACAAGGCGCAAAATTTATCACCTCCATCCTCAATAACTGATAAATATGCACAGGAAAGTCGTCTCTAATTGGCTGGTAAGATCCAGTTCTTGCACGCTATTGGCTGAAATTTCATAGTGGAAAGTCAAAGTAAGAGGAATCTGCCCTTAAAAATGTTGCAATGTTTAAAAAGGATGATTTTGCAGTTAAAACTAGAGTGAACCCTGTAGTGAACTGTAGTTGAGACTACAACCAGTGCGTCCCAAACATGATCTCGGAGGCGGGCCTTTCTAAGAGATGGACAGGTACGAAACTAACGTCCGTCTGAAGAAGCAACAGTCATCTTCATCTAAAGCTTATGAACGTAGTGATTCTCTGAAAAAAAGAGGCGACCAGAGGAAGGTAAATATTTAATCTGCCTGGCATTTTATAACTATAAGATTGTATAAGATGTATATATAGATTGTTTACAAACATATTGTCCCGATCTCCCCAGCGAGAAACAGGCTACAAACCCCACAAATGCTCGTATGAAACGGCAAAATGCAAAATTAAGTAGTGAATTATATTTGGAGCATTGATTCATACCAATTTTTTTTTCGATTAATTTCCATTCTTTACCCCCACCCACCCCGTTTGCAGCAACGAATGCAAGTTTTCCCATTTGAGATTTAAATTTATGTCTTTATACTTAAAATGTTTCAACTTTTTAAAAAAATTTTTCCCCAATTTGCAAGGAGATACCCTACACAATACATTTATAAAAATTAATTCCAAAGTTGGAATTTAAGAAGAAAGAAGAAATTACTTTGGAAAAAGATTTTCAGAATATTGAAAGAGTTATGACACTGAATTGACATAAATCTATGAAAATGATTTTTACATATTTTCAATGTGGTTTGGGAGGAAAATAATTTCTAAAAATAAAAATTCTGAATTTATTTAAAATTTAGAAGAAATGGGATTTATACACGTGAATATCGCCCAAATATAGTATTGAGTCATCTTAAAAAATGAGTAGGGACAGTTGATCAGATAAACAAAGGCTTTGGCCGGAGTTGAACAAAGGTTTTTTCCGGCTGAAGGGCGGTCCATTCATATTTCAGACGTTTGTCCGCAACTACGGCAGACATCCTCAGTGGCGCTGTGGTCCCGGACGAGAATCCTCTTGAAGGTTCCCCCGGGGACTGACGGAAGTGCCCGGTCCGCGGGGATATTTATAGCAGCGGACTGTGGTGGGGCGGCTACTGATTGGCCCCGGGCCGGGGACGGGCGGAGACGCTCACTGTGTGTACGTGACGTTGTCATGTTCTCGCGTGCCTACGTGACCACTGTCACGTCTTGAAAATAATGTTTAATAACAATAATACGCAGGCACCAAGTCGTACCACAATACGACTGTGATCGCCCGCAAGAAGCGTTGGCCGAGGCGGGTTTGCTATGACTGCAATCTGACGGGTAGCGATTTACGGTGAAGCGATAACATAAGTACAAGGGTCTAAGATGAAGGCGCTCTCACGAAAGGAGAGATGCTTCATTAGGCCGAAGAGATGTTTATAAGTTACGACAATGCCAAATAAATACAATACATAAAAAATATAAAATAATATACTTATTGCAAATGCTATAAACTTGATTTTACTCTACTAGTATATCTCATTTTAGAAAAATACATCTTTCTGGTAAGATTTAATTATTACATCCAAATTAAATAATATATCATGGAAACGTTTGTAAGTTATAAGTAGTAATGGCGTAGTCTGCAGGGGCTGGAGGCGTGCCGGGGCAAGCGAGGGAGGAGAGCCGGCGGCGGCTTTCTTAGATCATTAGCTGTTCGACTCTAGGCCACAACAAGAAATCAAGCATCTGCAAAACAACCGAAAAATAGACTCATAAGAAACTATTTAAATAAATATTTAAAGTAAATCGTCATGGTCATGGATTGAGCGGGGTCCTTCGTCCCTACTCCTTTGCCCGTTTGGGTTGTAGTTGTGGGGGATTTTGGGCAGTCGATATTAGGAATTTTTATTAACTCAACAACTCTACGACTGTTATCACTGCCACGTGTCCTTTCACAATAAAAAAAGGGTTATAGTAATAGGGAATGCATTACGTATTTGTTAAAAACCGGGAGAGGGAGCTCAGTGCATCAACTGATGTCACCGCAGTGCCTCTGGGGCGGAGGTCCGAGGCAGGATTTTCGACACTAGCTTTCAGCGGTCGAATTCAGTCGCCGTCTGGAGAATTCTAGCGGCCGGCGCTCTGATCGGTAGTTTCCCTGGTCTGATCAACACCGGGCGAATGCCGGAGATACCCTACCAAAAGGGCCACGGATCGCGCGCGATCTGTCCTTCTCTTCCCTTTTCCTATCCTCTCCCCACACACACACACACACCAACTGCACTACACACTCATTCCGGGAGACCGGTCGGGGGCTTGAGCTTTCCCGGTTGGGCCGGGCCCGCTTGGAGAGTCCTGGTTAGGGAAACCCACAGTCGACGGTGGGCGGCCTGGATCCGCCATCCCCGGGAAGATCACCCCCTCTCCGAGAAAAACATGTATTACATAACGGACTAATGAACAAAGCAGTTGACGCGCCCGGAAACACGAAAAGCAATCCCAATTTAAGTTAGTGTAGAGCAGCATTACAACAGTTCATTTTAAACAACATACAGATATAATTAAAACGTTTAAAAGACATTTTAGAAACATGTTCACTGTGCTTCAGTGATTGTGATATACGATTGTATTGTTCCAGGATTTGTAAGTTGCACCATTAATCAATTTTGTACAATACGAACTGAGCGGTATGAAATAACAATTTTTAGGTTTATGATTTTCCGTATTGTGCATATGTATAACTTATCTGTTGTAACATTTTTACATCTCTTTCTCTGTGCAATGTTATCGCAACGGTTCAACTGGCAAAACATTACATCGGAAGTTGTGTGAGAGTTATCTTCACAAAACAAAGTGGGGTTTAAAAAACAGCCTTCATTTGTTGAAGGATCTCGAGGAGGATATTTCGGTTTCTGTTTCATTCTGCGCAAACAGGAAGCTGCGGTCACAAAGGCGATGCCAGGCGTTTTGTAAGCAACAAACAAACCTTTTCAGAGCAGGGAAGAGGCAAAAAGACAAGCTTTCGACGCGAATGAAAAATAGTATAAAATTTATTACATACAGAATTAATGCGGAGCAAAATGAGTAGGTGGTATTTTATTTAATATTTGAGCAATGACAGGACATAAGACGTTAGGGTGATAATTACCCCCAGCGAATCACGTTAAGGGGGAAAATGGGATTGTTAGGCATCACTTCAAATTAAGAGCATTAGTAGCGAATATGTTTATAGTTATTTAATGTCATATAGGTTTCTTTTGGGAAAATATGAATCAAACGAATGTCTAATTCTTTCCGAATCAGTATCATTTTTCTTCTTCTAATATCTGCCTTATGCGTCTTTTCGCTTGATGCACTTCTCGTACCACAAATCATTTTTGCTATTTCCCGCCCAAACCCACGTAAAATGAACTTTTCATTTTCAATTTTTCACGTGACTTGTCCTCCTTCCGCAGTGGCGAGCTGCAGGCGCTCGTTGTTCGCGCAGCCTCCGGCGCGTTTGGTTCAACGACTCAGGTCATTAGCCCCGCAAGTGTAGTGCATGTTTTATATCGCTGAGGTGGTGGCACTCATCTTCGCTCTCGATGGCCATCCGGCGCCGACCTATCGTCGTATTGCGGAGTTTCCGGATCTTACCGGCGGGATGTGCCTGAGCCTCGACTGCTCGCGATATGTATGGTTGTGTACTTCATGAAAGTGTATGTGTATAAAGGTCGAGGATAGGATAGGAAATATCGCGCGCGGTCCGTGACCCGTTTGGTAGGGTACTGCTCCGGTATTCGCCTGGTGTTGATCGGAGAAACCACGGAAAACTACCGATCAGAGCAGCCGGTCGCTATAACTCTCCTCCAGACAGCGGGAGAATTCGATCTATAGCTGAACCGCTCGCAAAAAAACCATCATGGCGGACGTACCTTTGGTAAAGTCTCGGAGGCTGCCCCCACCCTGCGGCATCTGAGATTTCCCCTCGGCGATAAGGAAGCGCGTAGGCGAGGAGAGGCGACTGCGAGACGCAGCGATCGCGCTGACCGCCAATCGTCATCACAGCCCCCGTCCTCAGGAGAAAAACTCGCACTCCCAGGAGTGTCCAAAGAAATGACGGATTTATAGATGTGTTGGTCCATCACATTATCTGAATTATTATGTCGACTTATTCCCAAACGCTTCTCTGCAAACATTCCTTTTCTTTTAAGGATGCACCAATAGTTTTGCTCCCTCGCGCCCTTTGTAAATCCCCAAACAAGCTTCTATTGATTTAGATCTGGGTGGTACGGTGGAAGACTGAGAGGAATGTGGCCATGTTCAATGAGTATTTGATCAACGACATATCGTTTTTCACGGATATACTTTTAATTATTTGAATAATTGGTTTTTGAATAACAGCAGCTACTGTGTAAAGCACACTGTCACTGCTCACTAGCCACGGTAAACCAGGGATTCAAGCACCGAAACTCTCCAAGGCACGGCTTATTTTCTGTTGATGGTTTGGACAACCCCTACTGTAGAAACATGTAAGCCGCCTTCCGTCTAAACCTTCTCACTCATCAGTTTGTTATCACCAAGCTCGCAGTGTTGAATTACCGCGCGACCCACGAGAGAAAGGCAGAGGGAGAGCTATGTTGTGACAAAGGGCGCAGGCAGGCGGGGAAATATTAGGAGCTTTGGAGGGAGAGGCCACGTTCGGGCATGCGCAGTGGAAGGTTTTTTTGAGAGTGGTAGAGCAATAGTTGTGTAGCTAGTGTCGAAAACCCTGCCACAGTCTGGGGGGTTGCAATTCTAGAACTTCCCAAGCAGAAGCAGTGCAGTGACATCAGTTGATCGACATTAGCTGAGTAACTAGGTCGAATTCTGCCACATGAGGAGAATTCTAGTGGTTGGCTGCTCTGATCGGTAGTTTTGGGTGGGTTTCTCTGATCAACACCAGGCGAATGCCGGAGCAGTACCCTACCAAACGAGCCACGGATCGCGCGCGATATTTCTTTCCTCTTCCTTGTCGTATCCTCTCCCCTTACACACACACACACACACACACACACACCAACACACACACACACACTTACACTAACATGCACTACACTACCACATATTCCGGGAGACCGGTCTGGGACCTAAAACTTGTCCCGGGGAGATACCTGGTTGTGGAAAACCCCGTTAGTGGAAGGGAGGTCGGCGCCGGATCTCGCCATCAAGCAGCCATCCATCTATGATTCGAAACTGAAGAACAGTTCTCCTTGCGATGATACGAATATTCTTTGCAATAAAGAAACGGTAAACGGTACAATATCAGATGTTTCAAATTTTTAATTTCGTAATTAGTAAATGAAAAGAAAAGGTTTCAGGCAGTTTTTCATTTCATATAAGCAATTCTGTACTCCACTGGAAGCGAAGCAGTAACAGCAAAATGAAGCATCAGCTTCAGAAATTATTACTTCTACCACTGGATTTTGCGCTTTCTCGCTATGTCTTACGCAACTAAAAATGCAAAGCAGCTAATCACAACAAAAAAGAATTTCCCAATGCCTCACTAGGTGATAGAATTCTTATTGGTCACAGCATCCTCAACTCAAAGAACATAAAATAATTTTTAAAAAAGGCTTAATATGCCTATAATTAGTAATGTACTTCAGCTTCCGTGTCAAAAACCCGGAATCAGGTTTTCGTCCATTTCCCTGATGCATTGACAAATGCTGAGATGACCCTAGATTGCTTCTGGACATAAATGTAGCTTCACCATGTGCACGTTGTCGAGCTCTCCTTTGCTTGTAGTGATAGGAGTAGATTGAGGGTGAGTTACTATGTTGTTAGCAATGCAGAAAAATCAAATCTGTAGTTCATTTACCTGCAAGTAAGTTTCTATAACTCGGGAGTCAAAATGTCTAGTTTTTCAAATGTTGCTATTCTCGCACTTTTAAAAATATTATTGTTATTATTATTATTATTATTATTATTATTATTATTATTATTATTATTATTTTGTTTGAACTTTTATTCATCTTTCAAATAATTATCGTTAAAATGTTGGGATGGGATTATGGTACTGAAGAAAACGTGCACAGATAATATTCTCAACATTTCTTTTTGATTGTCAATATATGTTTGCAAATAAAAGTATCCAAAGTTTTTTTTGTGACAATCATTTATTTCAGCAATTGCACAACGTTTCGTAACTAGTTTTGTTACATCATCAGGTGCTTAGTGAGGGAACTACTATCCCATTGAATTACCTATGCAATAGAACAATCACGAAATTAACTCACTCCTCAGTTGATATCACATAGGTCCCAGTTACCAGTTTGAGATAATCTTCTCCCATACGTCGAATACAGTTTTGCAGTTTTGAGCAAATAAATAAATAAATAAATAAATAAATAAATAAATAAATAAATAAAAAAAATAAAAAATAAAATTAATAAATAAAAAAAAATAAATAAAAATAAAAAAAATAAAAAAATAAATAAAAAATAAATAAATAAAAATAAAAAATAAATAAATAAAAAAACAAAAAAAATAAATAAAAAAAAAAACAAAAATAAAAAACAAACAAATAAATAAATAAAAAAAAAAACAATAAAAAGAGCCCCGGCGGAGGAGCGCCAATCAGATCGCCTTAGGAAGAACCCAACGCTGCGGGTGGAAGGCGGGGCGAAGGCGGTGGATCTGAGGAAAGCATAGACTTACTTGTATCATTTTTTTCAAATTTTCCTTGGTGTGGTCAGGCTTTAGGTTCTGCCCCATCCCCTGACCAGCTGCCATCTATCGTTCAGAAATTTTTTTTTGACAGTTTCTCAACGTTTTGCTTTCCTAGTAGCAAAAACCGAAATATTCCCTCAAGAATATTAAAAGAAAAAGAAACGTGTCCTAAATAGAAATTTTCATTGCCCAAAATTTTTAAGAGGTATTTAAAAAAATGGCGATTACATTACTGTAAATGCGAAATTTGAAGCCCTTTCACAGGAATCTATTGAGCTTTGAAAGTTCATTTGAAATCATTTGAACATTTTACACTCACAATTGTAATAATGCATATAAATCGATGAAAATGTCCGTATCGGTGTAAGAGGTATTTTAAAAAAATACATTTGTGTAATTTTTGAAAAATAAATGAATACACCAAAATCAATTACGTCACATACACAGCGCAAACACAGCGCACATGGCACTATGTTTTAGAAAAAAATTGGAGCCATTTTTGAGAAAATTGAGCTTGAGCGTTTCTGACAATGCCGAATTTGGAGCTCATTTGTACAGAAAACGGTTCAGTTTTCGAGAAACTTTATTTAATTAAAGCACATGTACTCATAAATGAAATAGAGGGTGGCGTGTGGTGAAGCAGTTTGTTCTTCCAAAGATTTTCCCACGAAAGACGTTTTGCTTTTTCTCTCAGAAGCCAGCCAGGGTTTTTACAGAAAATATAAACCAACGCGAGATGAAAGTGCATGCACTGTGTTAATGGGCCCCAAAGGGAATTTTTATAAATGAAATTCAAAGTACGGCGGCAAATTTGAATTAATTTGCCGATATGTGCAACACTCATGTGCCACGCCTGTGTCACGAGATTTAGATAACCTCAGGGGAATAACCACTGGGTTGTACCACTATCAAAAAAAATAGAGTGAGCGAACATGTGATTCACTTTTATTGAGATGTCGTCCACAGAAATAACCTGGGAGTTCTGTCACTTTCAGAATAAAATGCACACTTGCGTGGACCGGAAAATGGAGTTAACTTCTCAAAAAAGTGGAGTTGTGTGACCGCCCGTTTTCTAGTTTCCCGAAAAACGTGTCACAACCGCCCTAAGAGCGAGGAAAGAATATTGAACGGCGCCAACGGGGAGGGAAATTTTTGGGAATGAAAATTTAGAATTTGGGAACAAGAACCGCCCCCTATACAAGCGGAGACCGAGGTCGGATAAAAAAAGTTCTTTCTGAAGGTAGCAGCGAACTGGGCGGACGTAGGGGAAAAGGACCAGGAAGTGACATTGCAGCGGATTTCAGATTTGCAACTTTTTTGAGGAAAACTCTTCTAGAAGACCAGAAGGGTAATTATTCTATTATAAATTGATTTAAACATAATCTTAGAAGAAAGATAATAAGAAAGTTATGAATTTATAATGGAAGAATTAGGAGTGGATTTTTGAATAGATGGAGTAATTAATAGTTGCATTCATTTCTCTTCCAGTTTTTTTTTTCACATGTTTTTTCTTATATTTAAATACTTCTTGAAGTTGGTTTTCGTATAAAAGGGTGATTCGGGATTATTTTCACTCTGAATATCCAGTTGGTCATTAACTAATCGAAAATAAAGTAAAATTCATAGAGAGTATTAAAAGAATAAAAAACTTAACGAGAAGAAGAAGATTTCTGGGAGGACTGTTCTCAACCGAGGCCACGACGCTTCAAGGCCGAAGCAGCTCGGTGAAAAGGTAGAAGGAACCCCACGGACTGCTCTACGCGGCCGAGAACACGAAGGTCGTTCCAATAAACTGTTTGTAGGGATAGGAGTGATTCAGTTTAATGAAAGCATTCTGATCTGTCACGTAGAAAAAAAGGAGGAAAATAGATTTACCACGCAAAAAGATAAGAAAGTAAAGACATTTTTTTCCCGACTTCTAATACGGAACAGAATCAATTTTTTCTTTCAAAACGGATTTGAAGATCTAAATTGTAAATAGTAATTAAGAGTTTGTGTAAGAGTATATTAATAAGTCATTCTCAGATTTTAGAGAAAAGAGTTTCCTTTTGTTGTAAAGTAAGTTAAATCAAAAGTATTAATTTTGATTTTCAATGTGTTTTTCTTTCACTTTTTTGTAAAGTAATTTTTTAACGATTCTTTCAATTTCAAAGTGTTTTTTGTTAAAATTGTTAGATGAAAGAGGAAATTGTGTATTGAGTTATTTAGTGTGGTTTTTTCAGCAATATATTCTATATTTGATTTTTTTTTTTTGGCCATTGTATGTATTTGTCAAAGCAGCAAATATTTTTAGAATATATTCTGAATTTAGTGAAAAAGGTTTTCCCCCGAGTTATTTGAAATTTTTTGCACCAATCCATAAACGATCTTCACGACCTGCCTTCCAAATTTTTTTTATTTATTGTGTCCACACTGGGACGTCATATGGAGCAGTCGACCATCTGGTGAATGTGTCACCCCCAAGACGTCTCAGGTGGGGTGCTGGCCTTACGGCTTGTACCGGACGGTACTGTGGCTCGCAATTGGCGCCCATAAGGCCTGATTATTGGATGCTACGACAAACTCGATTTGGGAATAACTGAGCCCAAAAATTTTGGGTGTAATCTAAAATTACTAGTACAATTGAATCACTGTTCACAAAAATTTTTTGACCAGGTTGAGAGTACAAGTGTATTGAGTAAAAGGGGTTGATTTCAGGAGGTTTTTTGAAAAGGATATTTATTAAAAGGGAGAGTTTTATCAGTTTCAAATTTTTCTGTATTTCTGTGTAAAATATTTTGTGAGAGGTTATTGTCTGGAAAGAATTGATTGATTCTGGCAGTTAATAGATTAAAAATGGCAGATAAGTATAACTGGCTAGGAATTTACAATGTGGAAGGAATTTTGAGGAATCAGATAGCGATAGGGAAACTGGGGACAAGCACCAGGTACGATGATCGTAGAAAGACAGGGGTAGAACTAGAAAGGCAGGAGAAACTAGTGAGACGTCGCCGACAGAATCACAGCCAACGCCAAACGAGATCAGGATGAGGAAGAACGAAACCTTTGAGAGGCTAATCAATGATGCAACGGTTAAATCAATTTATGCAACAATAGATTTAGGTTTGCAGGAGGAAAACAGAGGAAACCAAAAAATTAGTTACTTGAAACTAAATTAGGGGGAAAAAAACTCGGCAATAAATGCATTGAAACTAAACTAGAGGAGAAAAAATACTTTGGAAATTAAACTAGAGGAGAACAAGGCTTACTTTGGGAAAATAAACTAGAGGAGAACAAGGCTACTTTGGAAACCAAATTAGAGGAAAATAACTGCAATAAATGCATTGAAACAAAATTCACGGAATTGACAGAAATTAGAAGAGAATAAGAAAGTTAGAAGAAAATTTAAAGTCAGTTTACTGAATTAGCGGAGCAGTGGAAGGTCGAATTTAAGAGCGAGGGTTTAACAAGAATTTAAAAGGAACACGAGAACTTAGAGAAAAAATTCACGGAGCTGGGACTTGAAAGAGAAAAGGTTGATCAAGTAACGAAAATTTGAAAATAGGATCGAAACACAATCGGATCTTATAACCGCCGTATCTGACAGGCAGATAGAGGAGAACAAGGAGAAAAGTTCCAGAAATGTTACTGAAGTCAGTTCAAGCTAAAAAATTGATAGTGGGAAAAAAGGCTCTTTCTGAACAGGATGCTTTTACAACATCAAATTAATGAATATAAGAATGAAGTAGTAGAATTGAAAAATCAATTAGGGAAAAATTTTCCACCGAGTGGAGGAAGTGTTCAGCCACGATGTTTTCAATTTTGTGTACCCTAATTTCAGTGCAAAGGGGATGAAAATCCATTGTATTTATGAAAAAGTAGATAATTTCTTTCTTTAAATTTGGTTCCGGACAGTAAGAAAACTGAATGTTTATCAGATGTTGCAGGGTAATGCAGAATCTGGGCAGATAGTTTAGAGAGTTTCCAAAACTATGCCGAACTCAAAAAAAATTTTATTCGAGATATTGGAATAAGAAACCAAATCAATTTTAAAATTAACGTAATGTATGGTAAGGAAGAAGGGTAGAGTCCATGCAGGAATATCAACGGAGAAATTAAATTGTTTCAAATTATGTACTCCGACGATACGGATGAAGAAATTGTTTTGTTTATTAATAGTCATTTTCCTTCCTCGACGCAAAATTTGCTTGAACTTTACCAATGTCCACTGAAAAATTAATAACGCAGCTAGATTGTATGATGCCACTTCGTGTATAAATGAAGTTACAGAAAGCAAGGGGAAATGCTAATGGTCCGGTAAATGGTCGGGTAGAACAGCAACAACATAAAGTAAAACAAACCAGAAACAGGAGAAACTTCAAACCGAAACATTACCAAGAAAAACAAACTTATGCTAGACAAGACAGGACCTCGTCTAGGATAGAAATGAAAATTTATTGATAGAGGAGTTTTCCAACCCAGAAATACAGGACCAAGTACATCTCGGGACATGAGTCGGGAAAAATTTGAAAGTTTGTTTCTGACACGCCATCCGCTGCAAACCAAATAGAACAACAGTGAAGAAGATGCGATATTATCAATCGAATTAATCTCATTTGATGATGAACTGTGCAACGATAATCTCAATGCATATCAGAAAAACAGTTAACTGAGTATTACTTAGGGAATCAAAAGGTTTTGCAAAAAAAAATCCAGTAAAGATTTTCAATTCGAAATAGAATTAACAGATAAACACCATCACGGTTACCAATGTCATTCCAGAAAAACATAGAAGAGGTGGGTGTTTTATTCTACATGGTCAAAGATGAATCATCATGAAGTCCAAAACCCCTTATCTAAATGATAGTGTCGTAGAAAGAGTAATGGAAGATAATTTTGTTTAGATGCAAGGCAGTTGAACTGCTACCTTAAGTACAGACAGACCGTTTTGTAGAGGATTTAACTAATCAATTATCCGGCATCAAGTGGTTGGTTCAACTGACTTCACTGCATCGTATTGGCAAAAGCGATAGCACTGAAAGTAGACAATATCAGGATTTATCACCGGGAATTTCTATGTCTTCAAAAGAATGCCATTTGGACTAGAACAGTGCATCTGCTCTTTTACAATGTCTAGACAATATCATTGGCAGAGAGATGTCCAGATGTTTTTATCTATATTGATGACGTTGTGTATTCTAAGACATTTGAAGAAACATGACTGCTTTGATATTTTGTTGAAAGTCTGATTGAAAATAATTTAAACTGAATTTGGAGAAAAGTAATTTTGCACCCAAAAGTTAAGTTCCCGGTTTTGATGACAGTTAACGGGGTCAAAATGAATATGGAAAGATGCGAGGATAGATAAAAATTTCACCGAAAAACACGAAACAACTTAAAAGTTTGTTAGTTGTTCAATTATTACGCAGATTTATTCCTAATTTCATGCACATTGAAATATTTCTTCCGTTAAAAGCACAACTAGATGAAAGTGGAATACAACTGAAAGTACAATTTCCACAGTTTGCGACCATTTAAAGAATGAAATAAGTGGCAAAATGATGAAAAAAACAAACAGATAAAGTAACTGACAAGAATCGTAAAAAAAAAAAAACAAGAGGGGGAAAGAAGGAGGAAGAAGAAGGGAAAATGAGAAGAAGACAAGGAGTAGGAGTACAAAGAGGGGAAAAAACAAGATTGTCTGACGTTCTAGAATCAAGAAAAAGAAGACATAAATTTAGGGGAAAAAATTTTACGGCATATGAAATCAAACCATAAAATCTTTTTTCGGAGGGGTTATGTGGACCGCCGTTTTCTTAGATTCCAAAACGTGTCAATACCGCCCTAAGAAAGCGAGGGAAAAAAATATTTTTAACGCGCGCCAACGCGGATGGGTATTTGGAATGATAATTAGAATTTAGACAAGAGAGACCGCCATTTATACCAAGGGCGAGACGGGGGTTGGATGAGAAAAAGTTCTTTCTGAAGGTAGTAGCTGAACTGGGGACGTATGGAAAACGGTACCCCCCGGGAAATGACATTGCAGCGGATTTGATTTGCAACTTTTTGAGGAAAACTCTTCTAGAAGACTAGAAGAGTAATTATTCATTATAAATTGATTTAAACATAATCTTTGAAGAAAGATAATAAGAAAGTTATGAATTTTAATGAAGAATTAGGGGGAGTTTTTAATAGATGGAATTAATAGCTTATTCATTTCTCTTCCAGTTTTTTTCTCTCCATCTTTCTTATATTTAAATACTTCAGTTGGTGTTTTGTATAAAAAAGGGGGATCTCTGGATTCATTTTCACTCTGAATATCCAGTTGGTCATAACCGTAATCGAAAATAAAGTAAATTCATATGAGAGTATTTAAGAATATAAAACTTGAACGAGAAGAAGAAGCGATTTCTGGGGAGCGACTCGTTCTCAACCGAGGCCACGACGCTTCAAGCCGAAGCAGCTCTGAAAAGGGGTGAAGGAAGCCCAGGGACTTCTACGCGGCCGAGAACACAGTAAGGTCGTTCCAAATAAACTGTTTGTAGGATAGGAGGATTCAGTTTAATAAGAAAGCTTATTCTGTATCTGTACGAGAAAGAAAGGAGGGTATAGATTTACACGCTTAAAAGATAAGAAAAGTAAGTACATTTGTTTCCGACTTCAATGCGAGAACAGAATCAATCTTTCTTTCAAACGGATTTGAAGATCTAATATTGTAATATAGTAATTAAGAGTTTGTGTAAGAGTATAATTATAAAGTCATTCTTAGATTTTAGAGAGAAAGAGTTTTTTTGTTGAAAAGAAAGTTAAATCAAAAGTATTAATTTTTTTTTTCAATGTGTGTTTTTTTAAATTTTTTAAAGTAATTTTTTAAGATTTTTTCAATTTCTGAAAGTTTTTTTAAACAATTGGGTTGGGGATGAAAGGGGAAATTGTGTATTGATTTTTTTTAGTGTGTGTTTTTTTCATAAGAGATTCTATATTTGATTTTTTTTTCCCATTGTATGTTTTTTCAAAGCAGCAAATTTTTTTAGAATATTTTCTAATTTTAGTAAAAGTGATTTCCCCTAATTTTTTGTAATTTTGCATCCAATCCATAAACGATTTTTACGCCCCTGCCCCTAATTTTTTTTATTTATTGTGTCCAATGGGACGTCATACGAGCTAGTCGACCATTGAAATTGTGTTCCCCACCCCCCAAGACGTCTCAGGTGGGGTTTGGGGCCCTTTAGGCTTGTAGACGGTACTGTTCGTGCCAAAAAAAATAACGCCTTCAAAATTTTACCTGATGATATTTCACCATGTGCCCGTGCCGTTACCAATGCTAAGGAAAAAATTTTTCATATTGAACTAATCCCAAATGTCTACCCCAAGATTATCAATTTTCACCGCTGTAATACTTTTTTACCTTTGTTGTTATCTATAGAATTTGTTTGATGACCATACTAGCGGAGCATCGTTATAAATTGAAATGGTAATGTTTAAAATTCAAGAATCTAATTAAACTTTCGAAAAGTTGGGTGTTTTTTTTTCTAATCAATTTTTTTGTCTTTTTGTATCAAAAAAGTTCTAATATTTTGTGATTTCAAAAGGAAAAGCAAAGTAAAAAGGGAAAACGTATAAATTGAAATTTTTTTTAAAATTTTTGGGAATTGTCCAAGAACATCTGTCAATACTGATAAACCCTTTTTTCAAAATTTGTTTTAACTATCCATTCTTTTTTATTACTTTCATTCTTTTAAAAACCATTGAAGACCTTTTTTACATTTTTTAAAAAAAAAACACTTTTATTCAAAATTTTTCCCCAAGGGGGGGTTAACCGGGAAACTTTTTAAAAAAACATTTTTTTTTTTGTCTATTTTCAGTTTATGAAAAGAAGTCAACTTTTTTTTCTGTCAATTTGTCTTTTCCCCTCTGAGGGGGGTTTTAAAAAATGCCTTTGAAGCTGAGGGTGACGCCCAAACCCTTTGAATGGCGGGAAGGGGTACCCCCCGTTTTCTTAGATTCCGAAAGGCCAAAAGGCCCTAAAAAAGTGAGGGAAATTTAAAAAGGGCCAACGGATGGATATTTGGAATGATAATTGAATTTAAAAAGAGAGCCCGCCACCTTCGACCAAGGGCGAGACTGAGAAGGGGAAAAAAAAATTTCTTTCTGAAGGTAGCATGAACTGGGGGACTTTAAAAAAATTTGGAAGGAAAGGACATTGCAGCGGTTTTCGATTTGCAACTTTTGGGGAAAAATTTTCTGAAGCCCGAAGAGGAATTATTCTGTTATAAATTGATTTAAAATAATCTTGAAAGAAAATAAGAAACAAGAAATTTTAAAAATGGAAGAATTGGGAGAAAATTTTGAATAGAGGGAAAGAATTAATAGCCGTTTTCATTTTTTTCCCAGTTTTTTTCCTCTAAATGTTTTTCATTTTAAATACTTTTTGGAATTTTGGGCTCATAAAAAGGGGGGTGATTCGGGATTCTTTTTCACCTGAATATCCATTTGGGTCATTAACTGTAATCGAAAAAAAAAAAAATTCATATAGAGTATTCAAGACAAAAAATTTGAACAAAGAAGAAGGGTTTTTGAGGGAGAAAGGGGGTTTTCCCAACCCGAGGCCACGAGGCCTCCAAGCGGGAAAAAAGGTGTGAAGGAAGCAGGGGGATTTTTTACCCCCGGGAGAACACAGTAAGGCCCGGCCAAAAAAATTTTTTTTGGGGGATAGGAGGGGTTTCGGGAAAAGAAAGCTCTTTCTGTATCTAATAGGGTGAAAAAAAAAGGGGGGGGTAAAATTTCCCAACGTTTAAAAAGATAAAAAAGAAAAAGTACATTTTTTTTCCCGACTTCTAAAGTGAAAAAGAATCAATTTTTTTCCAAAAAGGATTTCAAGATCAAATAAATTATAGTGATTGAGTTTTTTAAGAGTATAATTAAAATTAATAGAAATTTTCGGGATTTTAGAGAGAAAGATTTCCTTTGCTGAAAAAAAGTAATTTTTGGGGAAAAGTTTTAAATTTTTGGGTTTTTCAATGTGTTTTTTTCCAAATTTTGTAAAGTAATTTTTTAAGATTTTTTTGAATTTCTAAAGTGGTTTAAAAACTGGGTTGTAGAAAAGTAGGAAATTGAGAAATTGGGAGTTATTAGTGTGTTTTTTTCAGTCAAGAGTATTTTATATTTGATTTTTTTTTTTTCCCTTTTAAATGTATTTTTAGCAGTTATTTTTAGAATATATTTCTGAATTTAGTAAAAAGGATTCTCCCCCGAGTTGTTTGTAATTTTTGCATCCAATCCATAAACGATTTTCCCAAAGGACCCTGCTCCCTTTTTTTTTATTTATTGTGTCCAACGGGTTTTTATCCCGAGTTTTAATGACCATCGGGTGAATTGTGTTCCCCAATTTCAAGACGTCCGGGTGGGGTGCGGCCTTAGGGCCCGTCCCCACACGACTGGGGCTGCAATTGGCGCCCATGGGGGCCCTGATTTTTGGGAGAACACAAACTCGTTTTTAATAAATGAGACAAAAATTTGGGTGTAACAAAAATTACTAGTAAAAATTGAATAAAGTTCAAAAAATTTGACAAGGTTGCAGAAAAATGTGTTGAGAAAAAGTGTTTTTTTCAGGGGGTTTTTTTTAAAAAGGATTTTTCTTATATGAGATTTTTTATTTTTTAAAATTTTGGCCGGGTTTATTTCTGTGTGAAATTTTTTGTGAGAGGTATGGGTCTGGGAAAAAAAATTGATTGATTCAGGCATTTAAATTAGATTAAAAATGGGGATATAAATGGCTGGGAAATTTTACCCCCGTGGAAGGAACTTAGGAATCAGATAGCGATAGGGAAACGGGGGGACAAGCACCAGGTAGGGGATGATCGGGGAAAACAGGGAGAACTAGAACGGCGGGAAAACCAGAGACGTCGCTGAAGAATCCGCCAAAAAAACAGAGATCGGGGATGAGGAAGAACGAAACCTCGAGGGGTTTAATTCAATGATGCAACGGTTTTTTAAGGTCAATTTATGCAAAAAATTAGAGGGAGGGGGTTATGCAGGAGGGAAAAAAGAGGAAACCAAAAAAAATTGGGGTTATTTTGGAAACTAAATGAGGAAAAACAAGTTTACTTTGGAAACTAAACTGAGGAGAACAAAGATTGGGAAACTAAATTAGGGGAGAACAAAGATTGGGAAACAAAAACTAGAGGAGAAAAAAGTTATTTTGGAAACTAAACTAGAGGAAAAACTACTTTAAAACCAAATTAGGGGAAAAATAACTGGCAAAAATGCTTTGGGAAAAAAATTCAGGAATTGAACGAAATTGGGAAAAAATAATAGGAAGTTAAAAAAATTTTAAAAGAAGTTTAATAAATTTAAAAGGGACAGGGGAAAGGGTAAATTTTAAGAGGGGGTTTCAAAAGAATTAGCACGGGGAACAGAAAACCCTTAGAAAAATTCACGGAGCGGGAATTTAAATTTGAAAAAAAGGGGGATAAATAACAAAAAATTTTAAAACTAGGATCGAAACAAAATTTGGATTTTAAAAACCCCCGATCCAAGGGATTGAGGAAAAAATATAAAAAACCAAAAATTTAGTTACTGAACAAGTTCGGGTTTCGCCAATAAATTAGATAGGGGAAAAAAGGGTTCTTTTCTGAACAGGATGGCGTTTTACAGCATCAAAAATGGCAAAGAATGGGAGAACTAAAAAATAAATTGGGAAAACATCGAGTGGGGGGAAGTGTTCCCCCACATGTTTCATTCCCGTGAAATTCCTAATTTCAGGGGGAAAAAATCCAGGGATTTAAAAGAAGTGATAATTTCTTTTTTTTTAAATTGTTTGGACAGGGAAACTCGAATCTTTTTATCAGATTTGGGGTAATGAAGAATCTGGCAGATATTTTAGAGAGTTTAAAACCAGGGGTGAACTCAAAGAAAAATTTTATTCGAGATATTGGAAAAAACAAAACCCAAATAAATTTTTTGGTTAACGAATTTATGGTACGGGGAAAAAAGGAATTCCATAGGAATATGCAAGGAGAAATTTTTTTGTTTCAAATTATGAAACTGAGTTGATTAAAAAATTTTCTTTTTTTAAATACGTCTTTTTCCCTTCCTCGCCCAAAAATTTGTTTAAGAATCTCCCCAATGTCCACTGAAAATTTTTAACGAAAATTGGGGATTGAAGACCATTTCGTGTAAAAATAAAAGGTTAAAAAAGAAGGGAAAAATGCTAATGGCCGGTAAATGGTAAAGATAGGGACAGCAACAAAAAATTAACAAAACCAGAAACAGGAGAAATTTAAAAAACCCGGAAAATTTACCCAAAAAAAAACCATGCTAGAAAGACGGGGACCGTTGGATAGAAAAAAAAAATTTATTGATAGAGGATTTTTAACTAAAATACGGGACCGGACATCTCATGGAAAAGATTTTGGAAAATTAAAAAGGTTTGTTTCGACACCCACCCCGCCGAAAACCAAATAGAACAACGGTGAAGAAGGGGTTTGGAATTATCAATCAAATTAATTTTATTTGATGATGAAACCGTGGAAAAAAAGAAGAAAAATGGATGGGATCCAGGGGGGTGTCCGAAAATTTTAAATTTAAAGGGAGGGTTGATATTTGGATTAGTAGAAAGGGGCAATTTCCGTCATAGCTAAAAAAGTTTGCTGCATGAAAAAGAACAAAGGAGTGGAGGAACTACAGCTCCCCGGGAAATTTTTCTGATAGGGGGAATGGGAAAAAATAAAAACCCAATAAAAAAGTTTTTTTGGGAAATAGAGATAGGAATGGTACGTTGTTTTCTTGTAGCGTCAGAACTTTTTCCACTCAACAGGGATTGATTTCATGAAACAAAAAAGGAGTTTTTAAATAACTTAAAAACAATACTTTAATTTTTGAAACCAAATTTCAGCAGGATCTTGAATTGATTCATTATGGAATTTTTGGGGAGGTTTAATTTTTTGGGAGGAAGAAGATGTAATTAAAAATTCTTTCTGAGTGTGCAGAGAAAGGGGGAAAACCAATGGTTTAGAAAAAAAAGTTTATAAAATTTTTAGAATCAAAAAAAGGGTTTTTTTCAAAAAAAAGAATCCAGTAAAAGATTTTCAAATTGAAATGAATTGATAAAAATAAATTCCCCGGGGACCAAAAATGCCCTTCCCGAAAAAAATAAGGGAAAAGGTAAGTTTTATTGCCACCCATGGTCAAAGAATATCACCCTGAAGTCCAAAACCCCTTTTCTAAACCGATAGTGGAGAAAAAAAGTAATAAAAATAAGGGGGTTTAGATGCAAGGGATTGAACGTTACCTTAAGTACAGAGACAGACCCAGTTGGGAGAGGATTTAACAATCAAATCCGGCATCAAGGGGTTTATTTTAACCGACTTCACTGCATCGTATTGGAAATGGGTAGACTAAAAGGAAAACATAAGGATTTTTTACCGGGGAATTTTGTCTTCAAAAGAATGCCATTTGGGCTCAAGAACATGCATCTGCTCGTACAATTCAGACAATACTTCAGAGATGTCCAAGTTTTTTTCTATATTGATGACGTGCTTGTGTATTCTAAGACATTTTTGAAACACATGACTAAGCTAGATATTTTGGGTTTAAAAAGTCTGATTGAAAAAATTTACAAAGAATTTTAGAAAAGTAATTTTTGCACAAAAAGTTAAGTTCCTCAAAGAAGTTAAGGGGTCAAAATGAATATGGAAAAAATGGGAGATAGATAAAATTTTGCAAAAAAAGAAACAACTTTTAAAAATTTTTTAGGGTTTTGGGCAATTATTGCCAGATTTTTTCCAATTTTTGCCATGCACATTGAAATATTTCTTTTGTGCTTGGGAAAAAAACTAGATGAAAATGGGGAAAAATCAGGATAATTTCCCTGTTTTTGACCATTTAAAGAAAAAATAAGGGAAAAAAGGGTAAAAAACAGATAAAGTAAAATGACAAGAATCATGTAAAAAAAAAAAAACAAGAGGGGGAAAAAAGAGATAAAAAAAAAAAAGAGAAAAAAAAGGGGAAGAAGAAAGAAGAAAAAAGGAAAGAAAACAAGATAGCCGAACCAGAATCAAGGGCAGAAGAAAGGAAGAGATCAAGTTTGGGTTTGGGGTTTTTTCAAAAATTTAAATTCCACAAAATCTTTTTAAAGAATTTTAAAAGGGGGTTTTCTAGATTTTGAAACGGGCACATACCGTCCCGAAAAGGGGGGGAAAAAAATATTTTTAACAAGCCAACGGGATGGATATTTGGGAAAGAAAAAATTTAAACAAGAGAGACCGCCACCTTGACTAAGGGGGGACCGGGGGTTTTATTAAAGAAAAGTTTTTTTGAAGGTAGCAGCTGAACTTGGGGGCGTAAAAAAAAAAAGGTAGGAAAAAGCATTGAAAAGGGGTTTCGATTTGGAACTTTTTAGGAAAACTCTTTTGAAGACTGAAGAGGAATTTTCTGTTATAAATTGATTTAAAATAATCTTAAAGAAAAATAATAAGAAATGTTATGAATTTATAATGGAAGAAAATTAAAAGAAATTTTTAATAGATGGCAGAATAATTTTTGTAAACATTTCTCTTTTTAGTTTTTTTTTTTTTTCCCATGCTTTTCATATTTAAATACCCTTTAAAATTTGGGGCCATATGGGGTTGATCTCTGGGTTCATTTTTTTACTTGAATATCCAGTTTCATTAACTTAAAACGAAAATAAAGTAAAATATATTGGGGTATTTAAAATATAAAACTTGAACGAGAAGAAGAAGGGGTTTTGAGGAGCAATTTCTCAACCTGAGGCCAACGCTTTAAGCTTTAAAAGTTTGGTGGAAAGGGTTAAGCAAAGTGGGCTGTTTTTACGCCCGGGGGAAAATAATGTTCCAAATAAAAAGTTTTTTGGGTAGGAGTGGGTTCAGTTTAATAAGAAAAACTCATTCTGTATCTACACGAGAAAGAAAAGGGGGGGTAAAATTTACCACGCCAAAAAATAAAAAAAAAGTACATTTGTTTCCCAATTTAATAGTGGGGAACAGAATCAAAACTTTTTTTTCTTGGGTTTAAGATCAAATATTGTAATATATGGGAAAAAGTTTTTAAGAGTTAAAATTTTAAAATAGTAATTCTTGGGTTTTAGAGAGAGAAAGAGCTTTTAAAAAAATAATGTTAAGGGGTATTAATTTTTTATTTTCAAATTTTGTTTTTTTAAATTTTTTAAAGTAATATTTTTTAAGATTCTTTTTAATTTTGAAAAAAGGGGTTTTTTAAACAATTGGGGTTTTAGATTAAAAAAGGAAATTGAGTTTATTAGTGTGTTTTTTTTCAGTCAAGAGTATTCTATTTTTTTTTTTTTGTGCAAGGGGATTTGCATAGCAGCAAATATTTTTTGGGAAAATATTCTGAATTTAGTGAAAAGTGATTTCACCCGAGTTGTTTTTTAATTTTGCATCCAACCTAAAGATCTTCAGACCCTGCCCCCTATTTTTTTTATTTATTTTCCACACTAAGTCACTTTAGTAGTTTTTCCATCCGGGAAAAATTTTGTTCGCCCCCCCAAGACGCCCCCGGGCGGGTGCTGGCCTTACGGCTTGTACCGCACGACTGTGGCTCGCAACAGAAAAATTATTTTCTTTTCCAGTTTCGCGTTTCATTCGGTTTTTATCGATACTGAACATCTGTAGTACTCTAGAAGGCCGTGTCTAAGCTTCAACGTAGAAAACGCGTGTTTGTCAGAGCATCTACAATTCTGAGAATTGTAGATGGTCTTGTTTGATTGCACTGGTTTGCACCTGTTTGTCGTGTGTTGTTGCTTGTTTGAGTACTGTGGTTTTAGAGACAAATATGCCTCAGAAGCAGTTGAGGTGGCCAAAAAGCGCAAGATTTGTAGAAAACTCGGACAAATGAGTCAAAACTCCGGAAACAGAGAAAACTGAAAAATATTATGGACCAGGAGCATATTAGAATGTTTCATAGTGCAGGTTAGAAGTACTTTTATACTGTCAAATGCAGAGTTATACCTTTTGCCAATTATCGTATATTTTATTTTTCACCATTCGATGTAATTTCTCAGAAACTATCAAGGAATTGGTGCGAGTTTTTTCTGCACTTCTTTCAAAATATCCACAAGAATCTGAATCAAATAGATTTCTTACTTTTTGTTATATTATTAGCAAAAAATAAATGTTCCAATTTTTAGAAAAGAAAACAAGTTTTAAATTTAAAAAACTAGGTGTTTTTGAAAAGTCTAGCAAAAAATGTAATTGATTTAGATTGACTGTAAATATTGTGGCAATATTTATGTGAAATATGAAAGTTGTACATACGAAACTAGAAAAGATGCATTGATGTATAAAAAAACACATTATTTTTGAGTTAGAAATAGACTTTTTCGTACTCTGAAAATAGCATGCTATTCATTAATATGTAAATATTGTAATATAAGAGTTTTATTTTCATAGATATAGTAGTTTTTATGTTTCACATACTTTATCAAAACGTATTTCTGTGCTACCCTCCGACCCCCCCCCCCTATTAATATAAAATTGGAATGAAGGTGATTAACGCTCTCTGCGAGAGTTGTCGCTCGGGTGCGCTAGTATTTAGCGACTCAATGGCTGTCGGAAATCTGCCACAGACTCGATCTAGGAAGCTTCGGTTGAGAATCGCAACGATATTCATTGACGCATTTTGTTGCGTCTTGCGTCTTCATCTTGCGTCGTCACCACGCAACGCGTCTCAAGCCTTAAGGGGCGTTGAGCGCTTACACTTGGGAGTAATCCTCCATTAATGTGCTTTACTTTAATAAATGTCAAGTCTCGTCAGTCGCAGTCAGTCAGTGCCTTTATCCTTCGGCCAGGGCTCGACGCCGTTAGATCCGGGTTCCTGGCTGGTCCCAACCACGAACCCGCGAGTCTCGAATGCGCTTAACCTTCGACTTCACTAAACGCATTCGGCTAGGCCGCCGCCATTTGGTTCCTGGACCAATATTAGGTAGGACAATACCAAGCATGAGCAAACAGTATGAATCAGGAGTCCCTTTTTTTCTCTTTATTTCTTCTTTGGATTTTACATGGATCAATTTATACCTTTTCATATGTATTGTTGAGTTGCCACAAACTTAAAAACTACACTTTACCTATAAGTTAGGAATTAGGGTTCATTTTTATAGACAGACAAATGTTTTAACATACTTTTTCTACTCCCATTGTATAATTCTATCATTTCATGGCTGCAACCCATTGCATAATGATACTCATTACGATACAGATTTCACTATGATACAGGTTCTTGACCAATCACAGAAGCTTAAAACAAGTAATGAGACTTCATTAATCATTGAGAATCGTTCCAATAAATGTTTTGTTCGATTGTACATTAAAATTGCATTTCATGTTATGTTTATCAATTTAATTTCTTTTATTATCAGTAATTGTTATGTGGAATATTATTTAAAATAAATTAGATCGTAATTTCACTTTGATCCTATTTGACTAGCACTGTGGTCGTGGTAGAGAGACCATTTGACTGACGTTAAGATCAGAACGCAAGTTATTGTGTGTCATATGTTGCTGCCGTGTGTTTGTCCTTTAAAACCGGCCAATTCTTTAGTTTTAAATGTCTAGTGAATCAGAGGAGGAATTGGCATCTTCAGAAATAAGGGGGAAAACCGAAAATTATTGTAAGAGCAACTTTTGTATTCTCTCGCGCTGGTAAACCATAGGCAGCTGCTAACCAGAGCCTTCCTAGATCGATCTGCACTCGTCAACCACGCTCGTATCGTAATATTACACTCGTGTATTAATACCCATCATTTCATCATCGTTTCATAATGTACTATTATTTGATAACGGTGCAACAGTTTCGGAGATTGTCTCCATCATCAGGCTGTAAAATGAAATGATGAGAATATATAGTAAAAAATTTAAAATTATTTACAATACAATAGAGAAATAGAGAAGCTATGACAGCTGAGAAATTACCAGACATATGAGAGTTCACAAAACAAATTGTTTGTATAACATTATTATAGAGTGAATTGCGTCACTGTACTGACAAAAACAAGTTCGTTACGTTGATGAGAGCGGTTGAAAGAATGATAGTCAGGGGAATTTAAAATAAGAAAGGAGAGGGGCAGGGTTGAAAGCAGCAAAGAGATGGAACTATTTTTCAATGTTCGACAGGTGTACAGTAATGCATCATAAATGTTGGTAAAATTCTCAACAGCAGTATATAATTATTTAATTTAATCTGTAAAGTTTCAGAAACGAAGCGTGGATATTTCCGGGTCTAAAGATCTAAAATTCTTGGATTTTAAAAGTTGAATAAGTCGTTGAGGTTTATCAAAATCCAAGAATCTTTGGCATTTGTCGAGATGGGTCATGCATTTAGCATTATGGATCTTATAATTGTTTTACAGAGTGTCATTGCATTTATTAATGTGAGTTCGGAGTTTTTATTCAATATTGATTTGAGTTGAATATGTTTTGCCTTTGCATGTTAATGTTTATATTTTTTCCAATTGAGTCTTGTGTCAAGATTTAGTCCTAAATATTTGATAGGCTGATTTAATGGCGTCCCGTTCATTTGTCTATTTGTTAGTAACTGATTGGGATGCGAGAGAATAATCTTAAAGAAAATGTTTGCTTTTGATTTCTTTGGTTTTATTTGCATCTTCTGTTTCGTTACATTAGTCTATTTATTTAAATACTGTTGAATTTTGTACTGTTATGTGCCAGCAGGCGATTTGATATAAATATTACTGTATCGTCAAAAACTGTGCTAGTAGTGATGTCTGATGTATGATGTGTGACAGGAGTCCTCCGTCGACATTTTGTTATCGCATCGTCAGTTAATTTTCTGTTATTAATTTCCAAAGCGCACAAAATTCTAAGAAAACAATTCTGTCTCCGACCTTTTGAGAAACAGTAGCTTCGTTAGGAACTCAGGAGAAAATATAAAAAATAAATAAATGAAAGAAAAGATTGATTTTGCATGAATAAATACAATATTTGTTGACCTGCAATTTCTCATAGCTGATTGATGATATTTATCGCACTCGTCACTGCCTGACCGCTTATGCACTAGCGATTGATTGATTGATAGAGATCCGGGCGCGTCAACGTATAAGGTCATTAGTCCCGTAAGTGTAGTGCATTTTTATCGGAGATGACTGAATCTCCTCCTGGATGACGAGATCCGCGCCAACCTACCGTCGGCTAGCCGGTTTCTTCACCAGCGGAGCATCGCCCTAATGTAAGTATTCGTGTGTATAAGGCAGAGGTGAGGATAGGAAAGAAGAGGAAGGAAAGATTGTGCGCGGTCCGGAGCCTGTTTTTATCACTCTGCTCCGGCGTTCTGACCGAGAAACCACGGAAACTACCGAGCAGAGTAGCCGGTCACATATGAAAGCGGCTGAATTCGACCTAGCTGAAAGCTAGTGTCGTAAATCGATTACACTGTTGGGACTCGAACCTAGGATCTCCGTTAGAGCACTGCAGTGACATCGGTGATGCTCTGAGCCACCTTTCCCGGTTCACACTACGAAAAGAACGAAGTTCAATATTCATATGCCGTTTCAGAACAGAAAATTTTCCGTTTTCCTGAGCATTTCAAAACTTTATACTGCAGAGTAGTAGCAGAAAGTGAAAAAAGAAAAACAAAACGGAGAGTTTGCGAAAATGAGGCTAGCTCCATATTTTGCTGTACCTTGATATATGAGGAGAAATTTTAATAAAGAATTGGAGCAGTTGAGAAAAAATTGTTTAAAAAATTATATTGCCTCTATTTGGGCAAAATTACGAAAACTTCTCTTTAAAAATGAACATGACTTTATTTGAAGATCTCTGCGTAGGAATAGGTATCATTAAGGAAAGATCTCTTACTTTAATACTTTATTTATAGGAAGACACCCAAGAATTGCGTTTTGCAATTTTCCAAAATGCGAATTTTAACGAACATGAGTTAAGCACCATTTTCTGAAACGTTCATTACGTTATGGAGGCAGTTTAATCAAAATTTTGGTGCTATATTTAGAAAATTTTGAAAATGTTTTGAGGCTTTGTCTAAATCCCTGGAAATCAAAATATCTAGTATTGCTTGCAACCCATTATTGCAACGCCGCGCACCAACCAGGCGATAATGGCTGCTGCTAATTTAGAATTTTACTATATTTAATAGCTGATTTAAAGCTAATTCTCTGAGGTTTCATCAGCATCTGATCCTTTTA